>KZ505715.1:877124-1292690 GCA_002844005.1 Limosa lapponica baueri
TGGCCCTCCGCTAGACCCGTTCCAACAGATCCATGTCCTTCCTGTGTTGAGGACTCCAAAGCTGGACACAGTACTCCAGGTGGGGTCTCATGAGCACAGAGGGGTCGAATCACCTCCCGCGACCTGCTGGCCACACTTCTCTTGATGCAGCAGTATTCAAAGTACTTTTATCAGTTCTTAGCATCTCTACAATTGTCAGGAAGTGCAAGTATGAAAATTTAGTGTTTACATACTTGGTATTTTGGTTGTGTACCCTGTGGTGCATACTCCTGATCTTCAAAATGCCCCAAATGAGGTGCTGTTAAGATATTGCGTATGTATGTTTTTTTACCTGGACAGGCTGGAGAGTTGGGTGGAGAGGAACCTAATAAAGTTCAGCGAGGACGAGTGTGCCTAGGGAGGAATAACGCCATGTACAGGCTAGGGGTTGACCTGCTGGAAAGCAGTTCTGCAGAGAGGGACCTGGGAGCCCTGGTGGACGAGTTGCCCATAAGCCAGCAATGTGCCCTTTTGGCCAAGGCAGCAAATGGTCTCCTGGGGTGCATTAAAAAGAACATGGCCAGCAGGTCCAGGGAGGTCATCCTCCCCTTCTACTCTGCCCTGGTGAGGCCACATCTGGAGTACTATGTCCAGTTCTGGGCTCCCCAGTTCAAGGAAGACAAGGAACTACTAAGGAGAGTCCAGCAGAGGGCTATGAAGATGATCAAGAGAATGGAGCACCTCTCTTATAAGGAAAGGCTAAGAGACCTGCATCTGCTTAGCCTGGAGAAGAGAAGATGGAGAGGAGATCTCGTCAATGCTTACAAATATCTAAAGTGAGGGTGTGAAGAGGATGGGGTCAGGCTCTTCTCAGTAGTGCACGGTGACAGGACAAGGGGCAACAGTCACAAGCTGGAACACAGGAAATTCCTTCTGAACATGAGGAAAAACTTCTTTACTTTGAGGGTGCCAGAGCACTGGAACAGGCTGCCCCAACAGGCTGTGGAGTCTCCTTCTCTGGACATATCAAAACCTACCTGGATGCATTCCTGTCCAATCTGTTCCAGGTGAACCTGCTTTGGCAGGCGAGTTGGACTAGTGATCTCCAAAGGTCCCTTCCAACACCTACCATTCTATGAGTCTGTGAAATAGTAGTGTATTTCAAGTACGAATGTGCTGTTAAATATAAATTTTATTTTAGGAAGTATCTTTCTAATATTTCTTGCTCCCTTGTTTTAATGAAAACCTGGTTGACATTTTTTTCAGGAATACTTTTACTAACTTATACTTCTTTAAGGTTATTAAACCCACAGGGTGTGACTGACTTAGCAGTTTATTCTCTATTTGGCTTGGTCTTTCTGCCTTCTGTTTATAATTCTCTATTTTCTGATAGATACATGTGCCTTACTTGCACTTGGCCAATTTGTGCTTTATTTCCCTTTTCACTTTGACAATCTATTCATGTTGTGAGCTTGCTAGTTCATTCTCTTTTTAATGATCATGAATAATTGAACATAGCCTTTGAGTTTATTTTCTGCTTTCCCATAACAAAATCTGTAAGAAAAAATATATTGCTGGATTTATTTTGATTTAACACAGTTATGTTTAAAGTCAAAATGCAAAAGCATTTTGTATGCGTTCTTCTCTGTTCACTTATATACCTGTTTGCCAAAGTGCAGAGAAGTCTGACTTTTAAATATTGCATGACAGTTGAAGCTGGATATACCTGATCCCACTTGGTTTTATATAGCTATGATATTAAATGTCATGAAAATCTTGTGCATAGGAAATTCTGTACAGATTTTTTTTCCATAATGTTTGATTTTTCACAAACTTTATTTTTAGTAATTTCAAAATTTCTGGTAACTGTCATTAGATACACTGGGAAAGTTCTCTGTGGACATGTATAGATCACAAATATCAGAAAAAACACACTGATTATGTTTGTTTTTACCAAGTTACATTCCTTCCATTTCCATTTTCTTGGACTTACTTTCCATTGTTGCAGATAACTGCAATGGAGTGTATCAGGAGAAGTAACAGGAATGTCACTGTCAGCTGAGCATTTATTCGGCACAGATTGGTCAGGTCAGTCACCAGAGGTGGCTGGAAAAAACGGCACTGTTGTGACATGACTTTTCAGTCACTTTTTTTTTTTTTTTCAAAAAAAACAACAACAACCAACCAACTAACCAAAAACTGTGTGTAGTTTCATGAAATGGGATTATGCAGAGTACTAAAATCTCAACAGGGTTTTCTCCTCCAAGTCTTTTTCTCTTCTTTACTTTGGGCTTGATAAGATATCCCCCTGTACCTATTTTTGGCAAAGTTTGACTGAAGTTTCCAGCACTTACACTGGAGAGCTGTTCATTAAGTATAAGCTTTTATTTGTTTGTGGCAAACCATAATTGGTCACTGCAGCTTCAAAAGCGGGACAGATTGATGGTATACTTTTACCTCTATGGCGAAATGAACAAGGTGGAGTTAGAGTGATGTGGTGGTCGATAAGTCTACACATGTGATTGGCAGTTTTCAGGCTTCCTGTATGTAGTTTTTTCCTCCACAGGTTTATTTAATATTTTTGTTTCTAAAGCTTTATCTAGCATTGTGCTGAAGACTTTGGAGGCATTTTCTGAAACATTTTAAAGACTCTGACACAAGAAGGCATATTTCTTGCACATTGCTTCCTGTCTTTAACTGCTGGGTAATGCCTTTTTGCGTGTAATCCTGTTCTTTTCAGGTTTTATCTTTTAGACATGCCTTTGCAGGACATTTCTCTCACATCTTCAAACTGCAGGTAACAAGGATGATAAAAGAGCCGTATGGTATAAAGCTTCAAATTGTATAAAGCTTAAAAATGATCTCATTCTTGTAGAATTAAAAGAAATTAACACCAGGAAAAACAGCAAAAGATGGGATTATAGGAAGACAATACAGATATGTTCCTTGAGGAGCTATATCTTGGAGTTATGAAGTGACATTAAATTTTCAAGCTCTTCATTTTTTCTTTTCTTATTCTCGGATCTTTGTTACACTGTAACTTACTGTCTCCTGGCATTGCCTTTGCACAGCTTGAGCATCTGAGGTGTGTCCTGGGCAACAAAGTCCAGTTAGGAATCTGGCACTAAATAAAGGCCTTGGCCGCCCTCCCCCTGAGTCACATGGCAGGACGTTCAAGTAAAAACATCTTTGTTGGATTTCAAGTTCAGAATTTCTTCAGAAAGTTGATGATGTTTTGGGGTGGAAGAAGGAAATTTTCCTACATTTACAATTTTTAAAAAAAAAAAGAAAAGAAAAACCCTACAAAATGGACCAGTTGTGTGCTTTGGCTACTTTTTATTGCTTTGTTCTGATCATTTCTTTATTTTGTCCATTGTTAACTAGAAATGGTCCTTTCTTGCAGATTAATCATCCAAGGGAACACTTGAAACACATTTTATGTGTGAGACAGGAGTGCAGTTGGGTTTTTTTAATATTGAAAGCAGTTTTAATCCTCTCCTCCTTTATCTCAGAAATCTGCCAAACAAGCCTTTTCATACTTGAACCAGCAACAAGAGAGAAGTGCTGTGTAAAGGTGCATGATGGTGACATGTTGTAATGTATTTCTCAAATCATACAGCTGTCAGTGAGAAAGTGAAATTTCAAGAAGCTTTAGTGGTAAAGGTGATATTCTGTTAAAGCCACTTTCTTATCAAGTTATTGTTGCTAAATTATTACAAAGATATACTTCTGGAAAACTTAGTGACTAGTGAAATTTCAAAAAAAACGTAGAAAGCTGGGAATAAAAAATCACCTTTCACTTTGCCTTGAGCTCTGTGTTTTTGTAATGATAGCTCATTTGGTATTGCAGTGAAAACTGGTCTGGTTATTTAATATAGTTAATATTTACTGAGTATGTTTAAGCATCAGCCAGTTAAATTGAGTGGTTTAAAGTCAACAGCCACTGGTCGTTCACTGTTTTCACATCTCTAAAATGATTCAAAATTAGGTTAAGAGAAACTGGGCAGGGAAAGAAGGAACACAAAGTCTCCAGACACTGGGATTTAATTCTACACAGGAATTCATTACAGCCAAGCCAAACTGGTAGGCCTTGTTAATCTTCAGGGATCTGCACTGGAAATGCTGATTTTATCAATGTAATTGTGATGGTCGTGTAGTAATGTTGTCATGGTAAAATACACTGCAGATTTACTTAAATACTCATGAGTGTGTTGAGTCAGGCTCTTACAAGAAATTGAGCCTGGTTGAATTTTTCTACTGACATTTTCAATAAATACTTATCTTTTGTCTCTTTGTCAGTGAGACAGTCTCTGTGGGATGTTGCCAGTTTTGTTCTTTGTTCAATGTTAAAAAAAAATAACAATAAAACTAAAGGAATAAATTATGCTATCCTCGTGCACAAGAGAAGAAGGTTTGAAGTGATGCAGATATCACCTGTTCAGACATTTACAGTGTGGAAAGAACTAGTATTTTGTGGGCAGGGTGGTTGTTTTGTTTCTGAAGTCGGTAGGAAACGTGCCTTTGAAAATGCTTGATCTGCTTGTTTACTATTGTTCATGGAAATGGACTATGCTGTGAAGTAACCTTGTTTTTTTTACTGTGTGCATAAACATGGGGTATTCACAGTGCCTTGATTTTAAACTCCTACCACAGGTTCCTGGGTCAGGCATAGGGTCTGAGCCCTTTGCAGTCAATGAAGACAATCTTCTCCAAATGGAAATCGGAGAACGTAAATCAGCTCCTTCACCGAACTAACAACTGAACTGGGGAAGAGTCTCTAATTATGGTAGGGTGGTGTGGCTTTTTCGGTGGTAATTTTACAGTGCCTATCTAAGTAATGAAAATTTTGTTTATAAATTGCCATAGAAAAATAAGATAAGCTTGTGTTTTTATTTACACAGTAGAGCCTGGAAAAGTGCAATATTATTCTGATAATGGCTGCGTTATTTGAAGTTGGTCCTAGACTTATATTTTCTATATGCTATTCCAAGAATTACAGCAGAAAATCCACATTTCCTATGATAGACTTTTTTTTGTCTAAGGAGTTATTTATGCTGGGTATTTTTTAATATATTCTGTGCTTTAAATAGTTGTCTGTAAGGAGAAGTAAAAACAAAGTTTCCTCTGGGAAATGCTGCTATTATAAAAAGTCTGCTTTAGAAGCTGTTTTTTCTCTGACACCCCCCTTAGGCAGTATCAGCTGTACTTATTGATATCTGCAGCTGGCATGTCTAGATCAGAACTGAGGTGGGTTATTTTAAAATATTTCAGATCCTGATGAGCAAACAGGTTTTATTGTCAATTTTCTCACCAATGTCAACATTATTTTATTGCTGGAGATCACTTTGTTTATTTTTGTACAGAGTCTATTTCTACCTTCTATCACCTCTAAAAGTATTGTTTGGACAAGCCAAACAATAATAAGAAAAAAGAGATTTTAAAAACTTCTGTTGGTTTTGACAAAATAAAATTTCTGTATTTGTGCTATGGGAAGCTGAGGGTTTTATCCCATTGCTTTCACTTGAACCCTGTTTGTACCTTGCAAAATCAACACACTCCATGCCAAGAGGTTTGTTCTCAACACTTACCTGAATGGGAAGCTGATAAAATGCTTAAAGACAAATAAAGGGCAAGACTGTTTATCTGAATCTGCAGCTTTAGTTCCAGGCTGTGTCTAGTAGCCTGACTAAATCTGGCTGTCTTGAAGGTAAACCTGTGCAGAGAGTATCTGGCAAGCTGTTTCTGAGTGCATGGAAAACACTGCTGGGAAGCTTGTTGCTTTCCTTGATGACTACTGTGTTTGCTATCACTCCTTGGGAATCTTCTCTGTTGAAGTTAAATGCTCTGTATGTTGCTCTGTTTGGAGATAATGCTTCACATTCTTCTCTAAGAATAGACTGGATTCTGGTCTTAAGTATCCAAACTGGTGTCGGGCATGGAAGGGACTGATTTTTGTAATGTTTACTCTTGCCTTACCACTGGGTGGGGATGCGGGTGCGATGTCAGTGCGTGGGGGGGTGTGTGTGTAGAAGACACATCTGTGCTTTGAATATAGCACTTCAGCAGCACAGTCCCAGCCTGTTTACCGCAAGATAGCTGAAGGTTTGTGACGATCTGTGCTACTAAGTCAATTGGAGTTTGGATATGGGTACATAAGCGCATATTGTGTGAGCCACATAGACAGACATACTGTGAAAGTATCACAGGATAGTTCATTAAGTATGGAGCTGCAGTCCTGGGTAGAAGGCAATGGGGAAGCAGGACAGTGAGAAGGGGTGAAAATAGAGGAATAGGTATGAGAAGTAGGTTATGAAACAAAGCAAGAGTAAGACTGGTTGGAAAACACAAAGGAAGAGAAAAAGAAATAACTCAAAGAACAAATGGTGCAGAATTTCCAATAAATTCTTGTTTATGCTAGAGAGATTTTGATAACTTCTGTAAAGCACAGCACTGGATTCTAAGGGCTTGTGCTAACCTGCAGCCCGTTAGCTAAAGATAGTGCATAAGACCTAGAAAGACCTCTAGCTTGAGAAACAAACAACATACGCATTAACTTGCCCTTTGCTCCATGTGTTGTTAGGCTATCTGCTAGTGTATTGCCAATAGATTTTTACCTCTTTATGCTTGAGTTCAAGCTCTTGTATTTGTATATAAGCAGATAATCTAAAAAGACCTATAAGTATAGATTGCGCTGTGTAAGAAGTAAATCCCGAGTATGTGGTCAGGCAAGTAAGGGTTGTTTTAGAGCTGGTTTTGTTGCAAATACTGGAAGAGGGTAAGAAAAGAAAGGAAGGAGAAGGTGACAGACATGGAAGGTTGTTAGCTGTATTAGTTTAAAAAGGGGTTTTGCTCATGTTCTCCTGTCAGGGTTTGCCTATAGCTATGTAAGCACAAAAGTTTCCAGTCAAAATATGGATTTCAAGAGCTGGTTACAATGCTTTAAATCAAATCACTCAGATGCAAATTAAATGGAAAAGTTTTGTCATTTTATGTTCAAGGGGGAATCCCTTCTCACCGAGTGTCTGCAGATGCTCCAGTAGGTATCTGAACCATCTTCTGTAAACTTTCTTCCTATTTACCCACTTGATGAGGGGGGAGCATGGAAAATAATCAGTGTTCTGCATGGAGCTTTGGTTGCTGTGTGTTTTCCCCAGCTATTTCTCTGTGTAAGGAAAAGGCAGGAGGGCTCAGTTCAAAAACGATACAAAATGCTGCTTTGCCAGTTTACCTGGATGATATTTTAAGGTTCCAACTTTTATAATGGGAAGGAACCACCACTCCTACCCAAGAGATGGCTTATCACCATTGTGCTGAGTCCACATGGTTCTGTATCTGTGAGACTGGATGAGTGTGCCACATTCCCAGGTTAGAAGGCAAGCTTGTTAATGTAAATGGCATTCTTCTCCTCCAGGTGATAAACCTGCTAGAACAGCAGTCAGACATGAGAACCAACTTCTGTTGCAGGAGGAGAGGTTCATTGCATGTATAGGGAGAAGCTTTCCCAGATGTCTTCAAAACTTCTAACTCTCAGTATGAGAAAGATCAGAAGCTGCTGAGCTCTTACTGTAGGCATTCAAACAAAAATAGACAAGATTTCCAGCTAGCTTCAGTAGGGCTTTGGTGTGTGTAGGAAATGGAGATGTTTTTCTTGTAGTAGAACTTGCTCTCTCTGTTGCCTATTCTCACTTAAGAAGCACGAGGGTCAGCCTGTGAGCAAATAATCAGGAATGGGGAATTGGTATCAACAGCACATTAGAAGAATGCTTATCTTAATTTTTCAACGTGTTCTTTGTGAAATAAGGATAAACTTGCACATAAACCTAAAAATAAATAAATCTCTCACCAAGAAAGACCAGAAGTTCCTTCCCTCTACCCTTACAAAGCTGCTGTATATTATACCAGACAGTGTTTATGTTCACAGACAGTACAGACTAAGTGCTAGAGAAATGTCAGTAAATAACTAAAACAATAATCAGTGAACTGCCTGAGAGAGTCCTTTCTCTTTTATTCGATATGTTTGAAGTGATTTTCATATGCGATAACTCTGTTTTAGTGAAACATTTATGCAGTGCCTCAGAAAATAGCTGTAAATGAAAAAACCTGTAGGCTGCTGGAAAAAATTCTGCTGTGTAGAAGAATAAAGGACATACTTCAGTAAAATATTCAAGACATGGCAGATATATTTTGTTACTGTGTTTTGTGAATGCACAAAATAGATCCCTTCGGAGATGGAGAATGAGATGAAGGGAAATCCACAAAACTGATTATGCTGAAACCAGTGCTGTAAATGCATGCTTGAAAGGACAAGGGGTAGGTACTTGAGAAAGTCTGTGTGCATGCACACTTGTATGCTCAAACAGTGGAGGCCAAATCTCAAGAGCTTTGGGTGACTGAAACCATATCTGGTTTTGATTCTCTTATGGTGTCCCTAATCATGTGTGTGAGAGGCATTTTGCAAGGGTGAAGCTATTCTCAAATGTTGTGAGGTCCAGGCCTGGGCTTCTTTGCTACTGTTTGCCGTGGTGCTTACTTTTCTGAACAAGCAAGCATGACAGCCAGTATTTGAGAGGTGGAAATACATCTTCCTCCTTGGTATGAAGTGCTGTGCTTAGCTTGCTGCACCTGGCTTGGCTTGTTCCCCAAAGCTTCTCTGGATTCTGTGGATTTAAAATTTGGAATAAATTAAATTCCTTATATTAAACAGATGGTTTTAACAAGCCTGAAATACTAAAGACACTCATTCCTCCAGCATTTTGATGAATAATTTTTTTTTTTAAGATTTGAATTCAAGAAGCATTTATTATATGCAGTGCTTATTTATCATCAGCTTCATAATCCATATACTTGAACCTCCCAACCAAAAGCCAGAGCAGCTCTCAGAGTCCTTCCCACCTTCCTCTAGAACACATTAATAATAATTTTTAAAACATTTTTCTTAATCTGCCGAGGATAAAGTTTTTCTATTAAAGAATTACATGTAATAATGCATCAGTATTCCATACTTCCCTGTTTTGACATTACAGAAATCAGGGAGAGAGCATGTGCATTGTATGCATGCATAAGTGTAATTCATTTGGCTCTCAAAAAATATATATTTCCCTTGGAATGTGCATTTCTAAAGTCCGCATTTCACTCTAGATGTTTGTCTACCACTGCATACAGACCTGTTCTCTCCCATTCATCCTTTGCATAGCTCACAGCTGTTACTCTCTTATTTCTCTTGTTCCTCATGCCCTTGATGAAAATGTAGCACTTACGGTTAAAAAGGGAACTCTTTCTTGTTTCATTAGGATCTCTTTAGTTTGCCCTATTAAGTGGTTGAAGGAGACTTTTGTCCTTCAGCTTACTCTCTCTTCCTTTCACAAAGGGCTTGCGTTCTTAAAGGCTTTTTTTCTGTCACAACTGGCTTATGCGGCCATTAGCTTCAGAACTGGAGTGAGGCACTTTGACATGCAGAGTGCCGTACTGCTCTCTGCCTTCCTGCTACTGCAGTGGACCAGCAGCCTATCTCCCACAGTACTAGCAGTTAAGTTTGCCCTCGTTTGGCCTTTGCTTGCCTTGCTCTCTGCTCAGTTCAGTGGTTTGTCATTTGATTAAATGCAATTCTTCATTGTCTTGAGTTATGTCTTAAGTGAGATAAATATCATGTTTTGAAGAAATCGCAAAGAAAAAGAGACCTCAAGGCTTTTACACATGAAATATGTCAGATTTGTATATGACAGTCTTGAAAAAATTGTGTAGGGAGGTAAAAGTATCGGTTGACCTGTCAGAAATGGTCTTTTGTGGGCTTGTTTTCATTTTGGTTTTTTTTTTTTCCCTCTTTGCTACTAACCCAGAACTGACTCAGGATGATGATATACACATTACTCTTTGCTGTGTGATTTGATAAATAAATGTGTGACTATTTCCAGTGCTAGCTGAGGTTAGACGTGGCTTTGTGTAGCCACACCAACTTTTGAAAAGCTCCAAGGATGGGGATTCCCCAACCTGTATGGTAGACCTAAGAATGTGTACACTTATTTCTGAAGGAAGCAGCAGAGAACAAATCACTCTGAATAGTAGGGCTGCAACACTTTAATAGACCTGAGGTTTATTGCTACTACAGTCACTGGTGCTAACAGCTGTCATCTTTGCAATGACACAGCACAGCTTTGATTCACGAGCGTTTTCCTGGGAGGAGCAAACAAGGTGATATTTCTGTAGTGTTTCAGCTCTATTGGTTTTAGGACGCATGTAATGGCTTTCCTTTTTTTAACATTCAGCTTTTTTGCAGTTAGTAGGATACTGATTATAGTCCTTTTGTTCGCTTTTATCAGTGTTGCTCAGTCACTTGTCCTTCAAATGGTGTAATTGTCCTTGTAGGTTTGTGCTTCAAACAGTAAATCAGCATCTGTCTTATTAAACACATGATTCCATAGTCACCAGAGAGCTCTGGGTAATCCTTGCAGTTAGCATCTTTGCAGAAAAAAAGCAGCATTGTGTTTTGTTCAAATGAAACATTGGTGCAGGAATCCAGTACCATATCTGGCTTCTGCATCACATAGAAATTGGAAAGTCTAAGCGTTCCTGCTACTGAAAACAAATGAACAAAGAAAACACGAGCACAGCTGAGGCAGATAGCAGGAAATGAAAGTGGAAAATTTGTGTGCAAAATTGGTAACAAAAAGAACCAAATGTATTCAATCATCCATTTCTGTTACTGACATAAATAATGTAAAGAGGGTTTTTTTTAATTTTTATTTTTATGTCTAGATGACCTAGTTGGGAACAAGGACTCCTTGCACTATTGTAACAATATGCTACAGAACAAGGAATCATTGCCTGACAGCAGCAGAGTACGAATGTACAGACAGACGCAAACCCTGAAACTGATTGCAGCCCCCAGTGGGGATTTCCATGTGTATCTAAAGACTTGTGCAGCACAGCAAATACCTTGGACACAGTAAGGAGGAAGAGTCCAACCCAAAACTCATAGAATGACAAATCTCATCTTTACTCCAGAAGATTTTGGTGTTTTGGGCTTGCTTTTTTTTTTAAGAGCTGGCTGGTAGAAGTCAAACAAAGCTGTTTCATGAGTAGTAGAATTAACATCCCAAGGTTTCTATGGACTTGTCCCTTATCCCCTCGCTTTTCTTCCTTGTCTCCACTGTGCTCCCCTACCCAGTATTTTTGGCTGAGGAGAAACTGCAGCCCATATATCTAGTTACAAACTAACCACAACGTGCTGATTTTTGGTCCGGGCACTGCCTCTGGATTACATAAAGTCCTAAATTACAAATTATTATTTAATGATCTATTCAGCCACTTATTTCTTTAATGAAACTTGTAAGAATTTAATTAATATGTTTAAGGCAGCTCCCTTCTGTCAAACTCAATCGAATGTGGCTAATATATTCAAAAGTTAGAGGAAAGTGCAGTGCTGCACCATAAAGTCAATCTGAATGAGAGAACATTTTACAAAGCACCGTATGAGCATCATGGTGAAGTGTGCTCTAGTACGCTAAAAGCGTACAAGTGCAAGGTCTCTGGGAAATGAGAGGTAATTAGTAGTGCCGCATTCCACAAGGACTTGGTAGCCTCACAAAAGCACACCTGCAGGCACCGAAAGCAAAGTCAAAGTAAAGGAAAAGAAGCAGCTGATCTCTGAAATGGAACTAAATTATCTTTTCAATTAATAAAAGACTGTAAACAGTCAACTGAGGGCAAATCCAGCATATAGCAAACTGATTTTTCATACATGCAGGTTTGGATTTATGTTCTGTCAGACTGAACAGAATAGTTTGGATTTTGACTAATATTTGCATTTTCTATGGTAATTCTTAGTGTGTATTTGCCAATAATGGACAGAAGGAGCTGGGAGCTAACTAAACCAAACATTGTACATACTTACTGTCATCATCAGAAAAAGAAACAGTCAAAGTTTACAGAAAGATGTGGCTGGGTCGGAGTAATGTAGAATATTTGTGGTAGTTCCTTAAATCTGCCTGTTTCAATTTGAAATACCCACAGTGTTTTTAGTTGTTGAACACATTGACTGCAACTAGTTATTTTCTTTCTGTAAACTTAAATGCATAGTGAAAAACTTGTAAAACAAGTATAAAGAAAACTTGCACAAGGCATACATTTCATATCTAATAGAAAAAACGAAGTCATGATTTTCACTTAAAAATAAGCTAGTGACATGCTTAGCCATGGTCAATGGTCTGATGCAGCATTTTAGAAGTGTGGTGTATTCCTCTAGCTGTTTGTATTTTGTGTAGCCACAAAAAACTTGTAATACCCACACATTTACGAAGTAACAATACAGCCAGACAGATGATCAGACTTCAACGTAAAATGAGAAGCAGTGATCATTATGTAAACTTCTCCTTCACCTTGAGCCTGGGCCATGTGAACTCTCTTGGGTTTCATGGTTAAAATATAGATTCTTGTAGTAGGAGAAAGCCAGAGTAATTTTCAGTAAGTAATGGTTCCTGCATTTTTTTTGAAATTGCACAACTTGGTTTCCAGCAAACAAAAAACCCCAATGCTCCCCTCAGCCTTCCCCAGCTGAACTGCTTTTCTTTAAGAAGTGATATATAAGCCAAGGGTTTGGTTTCACAACAATTTTGAGTCACACTTACTTTTATATAACATACAGTTTATTCAAATCATCCCTCATCTGAATAAATACTCTCTGGTTCATTGTGGATGTGAGTCACGCTGCCTACGAAAATTTCAACGTCTAGCTTGCTTTCAGTGTCACTTTTGGCTTCTTTGTTCTATTCTTTTATTTTTCTAAATGTATCTTACTCTGATTTCCTTGGCTTAGTTTTTGTTTCTCTGTTTTCTATTGTTATAATTCAAGCATTTTCTACTGTCTTTTTGAAAGCAATGTAATCAATTCAGTATAGCATTAAAATAATTCACTGTATAATTAACTTCAGGTCTTTCAATACTTGCTTTTGATATGATGTACAAAGTTATTTCCCTTATGAATTTCAATAAGTTAAAACTCTACAGAGCTTAATGAAACTTTAATGAAACGATGTTTTATCACCCTAGTAGTATTTTCTACCCTCTTCAGTTTTGAAACAGGTGACAAATCAGTGAATGTAACTCTTGTATTTCCTAAATATCTTCGTGGAGTATAAAGGATAAATACAGGCTCCATCCAGCTGCATTAATGGTTACTGGTTAATAATTGTTCCTTGTATAAACATGTGTGAGCAATATTCTTTTTTGAGTTTTACTCACATTTTTTTAAACTGGAACATGTTTCACATCCTTTAGAAAAAGCCATAATATTGGAACTAGATTCACCACTTGCTCAATGTGTTCTTTTGTTGTTGATCCTGTTTCTTTTTTTCCTAAGTATCAAGTTCCTTGATTGAAACAAAGAAACAAAAAAACCGCAAACAAAACCCCAAACCAAAACAACAGACAAACCCATCAGGAAGTGGATTAAGAGATAGCATATCTGAAGTGGCTGCAGGATTTCATTTGGTTTTCTGATATGTGTTATGTAAGGGACCTTTCCTTTCTTTCCATAACCCCATAATAATAGAAATATGCAGGAGTCCCAGAAAGCAGTGAAGGGGAGGAATCAAATGGAGAGCCCAATAATACAAATCACAAAAAGAAAAGTGACTTATATGAATTGACTGATTTGCGGGAGAGTTCTGAGTGACCTTACTCGTTAGCATTTTTTTTGTTTTCATAAAATGTTATTTCTAGCATCTTGCTTTTTCTTCCTGAAGTTTTCTTCAGTGTTTTATCACTATTCAATTCACACATGTCTTTAACATTAAAAAAAATAAAGCCATAAGTTAAAAAAAAAAGATAAAGAAAAAATGAAAGTGGTAAAGAACAAAGCGGAAGGAGAATATTTCAAGGTACTATAAAACCCATAATTTCCAAGGTGGTTTTTGAAGTTGGCTGGAAAAGCTGTTCCCCCTTAGTCCCATCCTTGACTTTTTTTTTTTTTAATAAAATTAAATCTTGCATTGTCTGTAAATCCAAGCTTCTTCTATACAGCTACATTTTATAAGACAGTGGGTCCATTCTTTTGGCATAGGAGGAGATTAATTTTTCCATTGCCAAAGGAGAAATTCTTGCTTTCAGTTTTAATCCTCCATAATCCCCTCACCACCTCCGTGCAAAAGTGCGCAGAATAATTTAGATATGTTTCCAGGCTCAGAAGGGCTGAAAGTGGATTTGGGATTTAATTTAATTTTTCATCACAACTTTGTTCTGAAAGCATGAATGATAATTAATTGACTTTGCAGAAAGCTAGTCCTTTCTACAGAAGGTACTAGTTAAAAAACTGTAGGCTACAAAACTTCGATTTAAGGCTCATGATTTTTGAACATGATTAGCAATGAGTTTTGATCTATCAAACCGACAGTTTCTCCAGTAATTGAATGGAAGTAAAGTTAGACCAAAGCATATCCAAGGTACACCAGATTCTTCATGAAAACTTGTTCCTCTGGCAGAGATATCCTTTCTCTAGCCAAAGCTAGAAGATAAGTAACAGCTTGTCATCCACCCCATCAGTTTTTTATTTAAAGATTTGATCTTACATTACTTACTAGGTGTCTTTCAGATAGCCATTTATGTGGAGAAAGCGGAATAGCTTGGTGACTATTATGGAAAGTTACACCATCAAGAACAAAGAAAGGAAATGGTCAGGGTATGCATAAAGGTGGAGGAAGTTTGCAGAGAAGATAACTAAATATTAAGCAGTGCACGTGTGGAAAATGGGGATGAGAAGGTAGTTTGGAGTGCACAGTTCAAAAGAATTGTTGTAGGGGCTCATGAGCAAGCCAGGAGAAGATGTGACTGGAAGATAGCCTTTAGCACCAATGTTTTGAATGAGATGTAAGGAAAAAAGATTAAAGCAGATAAGAAGCCTGCAAGTAATTTAGTAAGGATGGGATTAGTCTTGAACCACTTTCTCTCAAGAAGTTGCACATGTTGGTTTAGTGTGGTTTGCCTGGACTCCCTCAGTGTGCAGTGCAACTCTATGGAACAATTCATCCTATGTTTTTTAAACACCTCTCTTAAAAAGTAGCCAGTTGTCTTTTGGAGGTGCCTGTTTCTCTTTCTTCATGAAGAGAGATATCTTAAGTGGTGGCCTCAAATGAACTTTTTAGCCTGTATGCAGCTGGAGCTAGGTGCTTCTTATCCTAAAGAAGGGTAAAGAACTGGAGGAGTGCCAAAAAAGCACAGGGACAAGGGAGTGTTGGTGAGATTCCTCACTTTGCCAGAAATCTGACTTCAGTGATTCCCAACCCATGCTTGCCTGCACATGCAAGTATCTGTCCTTCTGGACACAGAAAGATCAAGTTCAAACTGTAACTCCAAAGGCAGAGCCAATTGTGATATTGCCTGGAGCATGCTGCTTTCTCAGGAGGCTTCTCCAGCTTCTGACAGGATTAGGCATCCTAGCTTGAGTTAGGCTGAAGAGTCTATCTTTGTATTCAAGAACTGGTCTTTATGCATTTTTAAGTAGCTGAGATCTCACTGCTATTCCTGACAGTTTTTCCAATGGAAAGAAAGAACTATATATTGATTTCTTGCAAATCACCTGACTCTAAGATTCTCTTTGAAAGCCAATCCCTAGAGGCCATAGAAATTCATGTCATCCAGTGGAGTAATTTCTGTGAATAATGAAAGTGGAACTTTACGTAAAACTTAGAGAAATATACTGTATGTTTAATTAAGTAAGTTTTGCCCATACTGCATTTTCTCTACTGTTATTTAAAATGTTTGTCTTTTAGGGAAGATTTAATCCCCTGGGCCTTTTTAAATCTCTAGAGTTTTCTGTCCTGGAGCTTAAAAAATTGCATTCATCATACTTTTTTTCCCTTCAAATGGCAATTGTGTTTTTGTAATTTTAGGGTTTTCTTCAATGTCACTATCATGTTGAATAACAGAGGATTAGACTATGCTGCAGCACATTTTTATTCAACGTGCATAGTTGTATTAATGAGAAAACACATTGAGAAACTAATCAAAAACTCTGAGCACTGGAAGGAGGTAAGTTTTCCTTGTGTTCTGGGAGAAAAATTCCTAGTGTGGCAGTTCTTAAAAATCCAACTGCCTTTGTGTGCACAGACAAGAATTGATCCATTTTTTCTGAGCATTTTATCCTGGACATTTGGGAAGAAAGACATGGGGGAAGGAACATGGCTTAACTCCATTTTCAGTTGTCACCTGGGGTAATTGAATGTTAATGCATAACAGAATGATGTTCTCACTCTTTTCTTGAGCTTTTCCATTTTTTGAAAGGGCTGTCCTAGTCCTTTCCCTTTTAATCAGTTTCCAGTCTGTCATAGCACTTCTGCTGTTTTTCCTCAAGGATGCCATGCTTCCATATGTAAAGATTAAGGAGACATTTCAAAACTTGTCATCTGTTCTGGATGTTAGGAGTCCTGACCTACAGTTTTCAGATCCACTAGGAATTTCCTTCTAAATCCATTACCTTCTGTATTATTGGAAAGTTTTATCCCGTGAGCGACTTCTACGTACAAATATATTATCACATGAGTAAGTAAATGACAATTTAATTAAGTCTAGTGGAAGTCAATAGGAATTCTCATGCACATGGCTTTGCGGGTGCTAAAGGGTAGGTCATTTTCTATTTGGGAACAGGGACTCGAAATCGAAAGCAAACATTCATAAAACATGCTTGAGAGTTTGTTCTGATTTTATATTAAATGCTTGTCAGTTCATATGCTATACTTTATCAGAATAACAGTATTGTATGAAAAATGGTCATTCACAGGTACTTAAAATATTTGCTCTTTAATGCAAAACAGTCAGCAAATGTAAGAATTTAAAAAATGTATATTTTTAAAGATGCATGCTCATTTTTGAGAATCTAGAAGATTCCACACTGACACATAGTGGGTTTCATAAAATCCTTCTAAAAGATTGATTTAAAGCCATTTCCAATTCAAATACGAGTTGATGTTCTTTGTGCCATTTTTTACAAAAGCTTTGGAGCAAAACATTATGCATATGTTCATCCCTGTATTTTTCTAAATGAATACAATTTCTTGTTTATCTCATAACTGTGCTTTTAGTATTATCCTACTAGGTATATTAAGAAACTACCTTTGAAGGACACTGAGTTTTAAAGCATTCCAAGACTGTTGACTATTTTAACATCAGAAAAAAAGTTAACGAGATGCAAATCAGTCATTCAGTATTCTTGAGTCATAGTTCTGTTAAAAGTAAATGTTTTCTTTGCAATATTAGGAAGAAGAAAAGCAGACTCACAGACTCTAAAGGAAATAATTGTACAATACATTGGATTTTTTTAAACAATAAGTACAAAAGGTTTTGCTCCAGGGAAAGCTGAGTTCATTTCACTGTCAGAAGAATTAGAAATTAAGTATTTTTTTGGCATAAAGCCCTGAGGCTCCACAGGTCTTCCCTTGATTCCTTTATTCAACTGAGAATGTGGACTTGGGCTTTTTGTATTAATTAACTGTTTGTACCTTTGCTTCTGATTTTTGATGTTATCTGGTAAGGTAAATCCTGATTTTTTTTATTATCACTGTTTTAAGAAAATGCTGAACTTCACAAGTTTAAGTTTGAAGTTTCTTGCCAGCTCTTAAGACTTGTGTGCTTTTCTGAACTTGTATTTAAACTTAACTCTTTAAGCACAGCTTTTCACCTCATTGGAAATGAACCTGGACATCCAAATAAAAACAAAAAAACCCCAAAGCAAATAGCTATATGTATTTTAAAAATGCCAAGCCTATTACCGTAGAAACAATATCCCAGTTTTCTTGTTCAGCCAGGCTAATTAGCAGTGCTATGTTAGATGGAAATTTTCTCCATACAATTCCAGAGCACAGTTTGTTCAGAACTGCCTCTACCTCACACATAGGAATAGCTCACCCTCTGCGGTATTTGGACTGGTGTGTTGAGATTCTGTATTGAGACAGAGTGTGTTAGTACATGTGTTCATAGGAACTGGCTAAAGTAGTTATGTCAGCTCACCTAGAACACGGGCTGCTTATTAAGCGAGAAAGTCTTCAGCCAATCAGTCCAGTTAATTAAATGATGAACTATTTTATTAATTGCTAAGAGCGAAACTCAAGTGAGAAAAAGTAATAAAACAGCGGCTGGAGGAATTACTTGCTCTTTGGGGCACTTTTTAAAGTTCATGTAATTGGAATATTTCATCAGAAATTGGAGGTGACAGTTGCAGATTGATTAAGGGATAGAATGGAGATAGTTAGAAACTCATAAAAAGAAACCTCAGGTCATGGATTGCAAGTTTTTGCTGCAGTGCATGGGCACTTTTTGCATTTTTTAGTAATATTCTGAAACGAAGCAGTGGTAGACAATTAGCAAGCAAGTAATAAAGAATAAACCAGACCAATGTAAGAATTATGAATACCAGTGTTTATTAAGTATCAATATTGTGTAAGTATATGCATTTGTGTACACAGATGCACATGTATGTGTTACATGTGTATAAAATAATCTTAAAACACATAGAAGTGTAAATGGCTGCCAACAGCTGTTTCATAGAATTATTGACTCCAGTTCCCTTAAGAGCGTTAGGTGTGTATGAAGTTGCATAGAGTGTTTGGTTGTATGTTCAGTGAAATACTGAGAAAAATTAGACATTTGTTTTTATGGCGGAAGTACACTGTTGAGGTGCTAAGGCACCCGCCACCATCTGGTGAAACACTGCAGATTACAAACAGCACATCAGATGTGGTAAAAAACCCCTGTTATTTCAGTGTTTCTCAGCCTCTCTTTCTTTTTTAGCATTAGATTGGATTTTAAATGTACATACATTTATGTTGTTAAATAATGCAAATGAAAATGAATATGCTTTGAATCTCATTGGAAATCTGCTGATGACAATGAAAGGAATGCTGTTAACTTCAGTAAACACTTGGGTCATGCTTTGCATTAAGAAATACTAAAAATGGAACTTAAATCAGCTCATACTTATTGAACTAATTCCTATTTGTGTTACTGGTTCATTGAGAAATACAGTCTCGCTCAAGATATTTCCTAGGAAACTTTCAGTCTTCAATTAGAGTCTTGTAATTTCATAGCACATTTTTGGACAAACACACACACACACAAAAAGCCAGAAAATCAATTTTTCCATTCACAACCAAAGTCTATTAAATGTTAGGGTGTATCTCACTGACATGTTATTTCCAACATCTAAATTAATCTAACAATTTTAGTTACGTTTAAGGTTTGGAACAAGGAAAATACTTTTATCATATCATATATGTATGCATTAATATGTATGATACTGTAAATGCCTATTCAGCGTATCTTGGGAAGCTTGAGACTTTAATGGTATTGGTGTGAATTGGTGCTTAAACACATAGTATATTATGTAACTGTTGAACACCAATAAAATATAATTAACATACAGTTTTTGGTGATTTAGACTTGAGAAATGTACATCTTAATCTTCGGTAGCAAAATACTTAGTAAGGTCCAAAAAGTTTTATGTATAAATGATCAGTGGTTGTAACCATCATGTTGGTACATGATAAGCCTCAGCTTATTCCTCTACCTATTTGCTAGAGATCAGTGTGAGTGGTGGTGGAAATGGAAGCTCATTGCCATTCACCCATCTGTGCACATTGTTCACTTCCTTCTTTCGTGGTCTTTCTTTTCTGGTTTTTGTGTTGACTGTGTTAAAGGCAAGATGCTTATTTATGGGGACTCCTGATCTGATTCGGTATTTAATTTCTATGTTTCTAAAGATATTTTTTTATTTTCAGTGGTTGTTCAAAATAATGTGTTAACTGTACTAAGCTGTTGAGAGTTTTGGAGAGAGGACTCCATGCAGAGATGCATGCAGACATGGCAACTGGGAGTGCCTAGGGACAGAGTTTTAAAGACACACCTACAGATGATTTGTTTGCTGTGGCTCAGCCCTACACAGGTAGAAGCAGGTTCCATATCACCAAGGGCACAAATTCTTTTCAGGTGGTTGGGTGTTTCAGCAAAACATTTTCATGTGTGCATGCATGTAGGACCTCAAGAAATGCCTTGGCTACTAGAATTGTTCACTGGGCAGGACCAAGAGGATGTAGCTGGTACCAACCCTTATTCATACATGCCAGATTTAGTCATCCTTGCAGTACTTGATATCATTTTGTATCCAAGATATGTAGAAGCCCCAGCACAGCTAAACTGCAACTGTAAAATTTAAAAAATAGTGGTTAAGTTTGAGTTGAGTAAAATTACTTACGAGTATGGCTGTGGAAGGCAAGCCCTTGGCACCTTGTAAAGTTCATTTTTAAAAAATCTATATAACACAGATCAAATTTCAAAATATTGGGCAGCCTTGTCCTTGTCACCCATCAGCGATTGTGTGCACAATATTGATATCCATGGCTCCATTTATTCTGTACTTAAGTTTTACTTTATTTGAAAGATGAATCTGAGGTGAAGCATCATCTCATGTGCAGCATAATATACATCTAGTTCTGAATACCCTTGAAGCGCTCACATTGAGATTATGGTGAATTTCTACCCTATGGAAATCTGCGCTTGATTAAATTAGCATTTTCTTGACAGCTTTAGAACTTTCAACATCTGTGACTGCTACTTCTGATAAATGCTCTTGTCTTGAGAGAGTGAGACATACTTTTAACAAGCTGTATTGTGGATGCTTCTGTGCCAAATGCAACTCGTGGCACGTGTTGAAACCAGTTTTATCCCAGCCTGAAAAGATCTATTTTACTTTCCATCAGATTTAACTCAGCCACTGTTGTTATATTCCTATGATAATTATATACACAGAGGATGGGCTGATGAGGTAGAACAGACCTTTCCTTTTCATTTTGGTGTCCAGCATGCAATGCTGGCTTGTACAGGCATGCTCTGATGACAGTGAGCAAAAGCAGTAATGACAGTGAACAGCCCTGAACAAATGTTACGTTTTTAAGTGGAAGTCAAGGATGTGATGTCTGGTAGCTTCTTGGTTATTGTTGGCCTTTTGTTCTGCAGCTAATAATATTACAAATAACATTTTCTGTTGATGTGTTCAGAACATGAATTTGGTTACCAAGCTTACTCTAGGTAAGATAAAAAATTGTAAATGACTATTAAACATGTTGTTTCAGGGCATTGTTTTAAATCACAGGGCATAAAAGAGAAGTGCATACACCCAGGTGAAAACTCAGCCATATTATTTTTACTCTTGGCAGGTTATATCCCTCAGGGCCTTAGGTTCATCAGCAGGCTCAAGTCTACCCAAGACACATTGGTTGTTCATCAGCAATTTCCTGGCCCTGAGGGATGCTGCAGGAGGATGTGGTTGCAGGGGAGGGTGGCTATTGCCTGGCCAGGGCAACTGGAGCCTGCTGGCATGTGGGGGCCCTAACGATGAGATGAAGCCTTTGGAGTTAATCCAGATTACGTACAATCCAGGGCAAAGGTTTCCTCTTGACTTCAGTGGGTTTTAAGGCAGTTACATTTGGTTGTACTTGCTCATTTAGCCCTTTTAAAGAATACATGATCCCTCTCACTACCCATCCATTTGTTAGCTTGAATGGCCAACATTTCTGTAGGAGGGGAAGGCCTCCTTTCTCTCTTTCTTCAAGTAGGTGTGTATATTGCCACTTTTGACATTTAGCTTTTACTTAAACTCCATTTAATTGCTTCATAGAATTTTATTTGTGTTTATTTACATTTGCATGAAGTCCTAGGTCAGGCTGTTAATAGATTACCAATCCCTTATCTCTTTTTAAAGGGGGCAGACTCCTCCAAAAGGTTGCTTGCAATACTAGTAATTCTATCTGCAAATTACTTAAGTGCTGCAGTTGTAGGATTTTTTTTGTTTGTTTGTTTGTGTGTGTGTGTTTGTTTTGGTTTTTTTTTTCAGTTTTGCGTATTTTCTTATATGTAGCTGTCTCATTCTGAATTTGTAAAAATCGTAGAAAAGTGTATTACAATTTTCTGTCTATTTTTATGGTGTCTGAAAGACATTCTAAGAGGAGGCTTATTTATGTTTTCAAAAGGTAATGGGAAAAATTAACTGACTACAAGAAATTATGTAATGTGTTTTTAATATCACATGGTCACATTATTAGCCTTGCTTGTAAAATATCTCTATTTGAAGTATTACATCACAACATGGTAAATCTGCTGTTTATTTTCAATATAAAATCCTTTTGCAACTGTATTAATTTCAGTAATTTTAAGACATTGTAAGAGTTCAAGATTGTTTTCTTGTTAAGTGTAACACATTTCTTTTTATCTTTGTAAGTTTATTTGGGTTTACTAACTATATATTTAGCATGGCAGGAAATACTATCTAACCTTTCATAACACAAAGTGTGATCTTGACCATTGTAATCTGTTTGCAGTTTGAATAAGGAAAGGATAGAATAATACGTGATGGCACCAACTTTGGATTGGTTAAATGGGAAATACTGAAATGCAGCTTGATATGCTAAAATGTTTTCAGCCACATGCAATCATTGTGATTGTTGCTGTATTAAGGTTAAAAAAAGTCGCAGGATTTCAGAGTGGGTTTGGTTTGGTGTTTTTTTTCCTCTAGGAGAGCAATCTAAATGCAAATTCTATACCTGAATAAAATCCAAGAAGCCAGTATAAATGAGGCTTGAGGGTAAAAAACTTGGTGGTGATGACACTTGGTAAGTTAGTCTGTCATGCACTTTGAATGGGAAAGCATATTATTTTTTTCTTGATTCATATTGCATTTATAAAGTAATAGAACAAAGTCAGCTTTTTATGCGTTGGTCATCTAAAATTTACAGATGCATGCTGGGTGAACTAGTCTGAACTAAAATGACAAAGAAGTCTACTGTGATGCCAATACCTTAAGAGGTCTGAACCTGTGAATCAAATATTCTGTTGATTTCATTCAAAGTAAGATTATAAAACACAGTTTCGATGACAGAGTCATAATTAGGAAGCATAAAAATGAGGAAAAAGTACTCTTTGAGTCCTAGAAATGTGGAGATTAGAATATAGTAATCCAATGCTGTTCAAGTCTGTTACTTTTCCATTGAAAAACATACTCTGGAAATTGCTGATGTTCCCTGTTTCTTCCTGCTCCTCCCAGTCTGATATCAAACTCTAGTTGAATAATGTGTTCTTGGCCCCTAGATCTCTCTGACAGAAATAGTTCAGTGTTTTCAGAAAAATACATTTCCAGGCCTGTTAGTATTTTTGCCACATTTCAGACATGAGAAGAACTTATGCAGTTATTGCTGGAAACCAGTATTTTTTTTTATGAACCCTATTATTGAAGCTCTCAAACCCAACCAGTAAAGTTTTGAGCAAAGACTTGTTTTGCAGCAAAGACCTTCTGTGTACTCTGCACCAATTTACTGGGGACTGTGTAGGAGGATCACCATGTGTGAAGGTCTGGAATACAGTAAGGTTGAACAGTTACCAGGAGACGATTCTTAAGTTAATTTAAGATAGAATACTAGTTTGAAACAGTTGCTTTCAAGATTTGATATGGCATACTGCGTTTGCTGTGAAATATACAGACGAAGAAATGAGAGAATATTAATCTACTTTATCAGGATCAAACTTAAGTGAGTTCCTCCCTTCACTCTGTGTTCACTTGTGTTGCTGCAGGTATCAGGGAACCACTGCTTTTCAACAGTATTTACTACCTAAATCACATTCATAAGACAGAACAAGTTCCTTGTGAAGTGTGTAGTCATCACAGCTGTCTTCCTTGGAGTTTCCAGGAGTTCTGTTTACATCTCTTTTTAATCCTTAAAGTGTTTTTGCCTCTGAACTTCTCAGGAAGAAGTCTTGCTGATTCTGCCCTGATCTTGTGAACTGCCCTTTTTCACTAGAAATACCAATGTTGTTTATCAGATCTGTTGTGATGCCCGAGTCAAAATTGGCTGATTGATGCTTTCACTTGAGGCAAAGTCAAACTTTATAGCAACACAATGTGTGAATATATCCAGCATATTTGTTTAGTGTCTCAATGGTGTTTCATTTTCATATGTGGAGGGTGAAATATTTTATGTAATCGTGTAAATTGCACTTTAATCACTGTTTTTTTGTTTGAGATCCGATATGATAATAATTGACCACTGTGAGCCATAACAGTTTTGGGTATTACTAAATGCAAGCTGTAAATGCAGTCTATTTAAAAATAAAAACCAAAGCCTTTTACAGAAAAGCTTGGGTGATTTTCAATCTTCAGGTCTGTTCAGAAAAGTTACTTTATGGATGGCATCAAAAGCATCTTTTCTTGTTCCTGCAAATCTGTTTGAAGACTAGAAGAAAATATTTATGTCTTTTATTTCATATGCACGTTTGGTGAACGGGAGTTAGAAACTTTCACTGACCACCTTTCACAGGACACCTGGGAGGCCAACTGATATATGTATGCCAATATCCAATGATTAGGATAAGGATCAACTACTCAAGCTCTTCCATTTATAAGTGCTCGTTATGTGATTGGAAAATAATGGAGCAATGAGGGTATTAATCTCCCACTTCCTATGTGCCCTTTTGTTCCTAGATATCCACAAACATATTTTTTAATCTAACAAATTTATTTGGTGGTATGGTTTGTGAGTAAGATATGGCAATCTGTCAGAAATATATTTTTAGAGGAATGGATATAGAAAAAAGCAATTCTTTCTACCCCTTTTCTTCCCAAACACAAATGAAGAAAAAACCCTCTCCAAACCAAAACCTTTACCATTCAGAAAACATTACCAGTCCCAGCACTGCACACTGAAGAGTGTTTTTGTTCCAGCTGTAAAACTCTTCTCCTGCATACAAGTAAATGAACGATCACTGAGCACACATAAAAAAGAGGGAGGGCAGGAAAGATGCATCATAGATTGAGATTCTTTTTTGGGATGTTAGACACATTTAAGTTAATTAGTCTTTTATAAAGAGACAGTGTATTAATGAGTGAAGTTAATGTGTCTTTTTGTTTCCTGCTAGTTAGGCTAGTTGAATGTAATTTTTGTTTTTTGATACTGATCTCAAGTTCCTCCATCTCTGCTTGTCTTGTCATATATTCATCTTCCAGACCTATGCTTTGCCAATGCGTTAATCTACACATTTGGTATTGTGAGAAAGAGAGACTTGGTTTTAATTAAATTGTTGATGAATCTCATTAAATAATGAAAAATGTTTTTAGACTCTGAAATGCAACCCCACCCATATAATAACATATAATATAATACATATATTCAATTATCATGCTAGTATTCATATTTCAGCAAATTGTATCGTGGTTAAAATAATGTCCTTCTTTCGATCACAGTTTCTACGCATGTTTCCATTTAACATTTGTGTTTACCTACTAGTCTGTTCTATATTCATTAGGATTAGAGGAGCTTCCACCATATCTTTAGTTTTGTTTTAAAATTTTTCAAAATGGTCCTCTGTCATAGGGGAATTGAACCTCCTGATGCCATATATACTAAAAGCACTGGTGAAAACAGATTGGTCAAGCTCGAGTCCTGAAAAGTAAGTGGCTGGTAGCTGGCTTCGTCATCATTACCTGTCAAAGTATCCATCTTTGACATGATATGATATTTTGGCTGTTGTAAATGAATATTCAGATGTCAAATGTTCTTCTAAAGTTTTTACCTATTGATCCAATGCTGTGAATATATTGCGAAAATGAAAGTCTGTCCTGTATCACGCCTAACTTATGTCTCTGAACCAGTTGGTTATAGTGCTTTCTCACCAGGTTTAGAATCTGGCTCCTGAACAGGCTTCAGGTGGAAATGAGCTTCTCTGATATCTGTTGCTTGTTTTTTATTTTTAAAGGCTCTTTCCTGTCGCTTTCAGCCTCAGCTCTTCCCACAGTGAGTTATGGTGCCAAAAGGTCAAAAATGACCTGCTAGTCACTTTGATACAGTCTAATGCTTAGTGTGAGATCACTGTTGTTCTGGCCACGGGACAGGGAAATGTAAAGGAATTGTGCTTTTCACTTTATGGCTGCAAGCAGCGTGGAATGTAGGTCTGATTAGCTTCAAGGGACATGTCAAGACTCGGTTTTATCTTGAAATTAAAGGGAATGAGTTTTAAGAACCTTGGAGGGGGTCAGAAGTGTGAATATGGGCTGTGAGCCTATCTAATACTGTGTAAACCAGTGAAAGCTTAAAGTCGCCTGAGCTGCAAAGTGGCTGCCCAGGATCAGAGCAGGAGGGTGGGTACAAAACTTGACTGGAGTAGAAGAAATAACTGAAGGGTAAGCAATATGAATTCAGGATCAGACTGAATGGAAATGGTGAGAGTAAAAGTTGCTACTCCTGGTGAAACTTTCCAGTAGTAAACAGAATAAAGCTTTAAAACAAAAGTGTCCTTAGCACCTGCCCTGCTTTTTCCTTGTTTGTTTTTGAGGGATATAATTGAAATCTCCAGGTATGTGAAAATTACAGGCTGTAGCTGATCATTTCCTTTCTCTCAGGAAACAACAAAGGAGTTCAAGTTATAATGTATCTGGGGCTGTCATAGAGCTTGGGCCCTGCAAGGCTCTGAAACTCCTGTCATCACTGTCACAAACTGGTGCTTCCCTTTTGCTTCTTTATGTTTAGGGTACAAAAGAGTGGCACTGTGTGTTTCAAAACAACTTTCTTTTGTATAAGGTGTTTACTGAAAGTGAGCATACAGCGAACACCCCTTTATTCGTACCATTTTGTAGCACACATGGGTTGTTAATTGTCATGAGAACTTGTGCCACATTAATGATATTTTTTTTTTTGTTCTAGAAATGGTTGCCTCAGTTTGCAGTGTGTTTGCCAAGACAGTGAGCGCTACAGTCAGTATGTTTGTCAACAGCTGCAAGTTTACTGAAAAAGATGTAATTAGATTCGTACCAAAGTGTACTTCCTAGGGAAAAGTACAAATGTTACCTGTCAACAGAGATGTTGTTTTCCCCAGAGACTGTTGCAAAGGGACAGGTTTCCTGTGGAACTGTTGTGCTTTCCTTTGACAATCTTGAGAGAGAAAGGCTTTTATCAAAGAAAGTATCATGTGCATGCCTAGAAATTCTTCTCTCTCTCTTGTTGGTGTGGGCAGCATTCTTAATCTGTAATTGGAAAATAATGCGGGTACTGAGAGATTGAGATGCAGATCCCTAAAGTTATTTAAATCCTGATACCATTGAAGTGATTGGACATTAAAAGCTTAGATAGGAGCTGGATGGTTAAAAACCTTTGCAGGTTACCTGTGTGATTTAACCAAGATTTTACATAAAGACCTAAAACCTAGTTTTGCATAATGTTGAGCAAAAGCACAAACAAATGTGGTGATAGAGGACTACTCTGGTGCTATAAGAACATATATAGCATGAATATTAAAATTTAAAATAATTTTGTGCTTACTCTGATTTTACTTTATTTTAAGAAATACTAGGTTGGTGGAAGGAGATTCTTATCTGTTCATGTCCTAGAGGAGATACAGTGATTGCTGTCCTGACTAGCTATTTTTGAGTCTTATCCTCTGTCTTGGAGATTTCCGTTTTGTCCCGCACTCACTTGAATAGTTGGAACTGAGACTCTTAGGGCTGAACAACTGAGTGAAAACATTGAGGTGCTCTTGGCACTTTTTGCACTGCCAAGACTTGGAAAACATGCTTTAATGCATTTTCAGTCTAGATCAGAATTAAGCAGACTGATAGTCTGGAAAAGACAGAGTTTTAAACCAGTGTTTTTCTTTATTCAGAAATATGGATTCCTACTTGGTCCAGAAATTTTATTATTTCAGTCAGTATACATGTGTTGTGTTATAATCTTTTAGGTCATTCCTGGAACAAATAGACCTAAACTTATCAATACTATGATGTTTCTTCAAATGTAACTTTGGAGACCACATAAGGCACTGGGAACTGCCTGACTTGTATTTTCTAAATCTTCAAAGTGATGTCAGTGAAAAGAATTTTTAAATGTAATGTTTTACCTAATTAGTAAATATACAAGGGGCTTTATTCATATAATGACTTCAGGGCACGTATTGGTAGTTGGTAGACTTAGTGAAGGATTCTGTCTTGATTTGCCAAAGGTCCTAAATTTGTACCAATTAACATTGTTAAATGGCAGAAGTTCAGGACAAATGTTTGAAGCAAAAGAGAAGAAGGTAGGAAGTAACTGCGGTCAGCTCAAAAAGATAGTGGAAGGGTCCACACTATAAGACATTGTAGTGTTCGGTAGGAATAATGAGAGTGAGGTAGAACTGGAAAAGGATCATAAAAGATGGAAAAGTAATTTTTTTTTCTTGAGTTCCACATAGGAAGAAAAAATTGCTAAGAAATGGAATTATGTATGTGATCAGAGTATCTCTGTACAGTAGACTTTCCAGTAGATTTATATATGTAAAAATCTGCGAAATCCCCCAAATTTTAACAAAATATAATAAAAGAATAATGTTCAGCATTTTTGACTGCTGGCATAAGTTGTAAAGGAATTAGGAGATAAATACTAGACATAAATTTTCTCTTTCTTATCCTGCAGGTAGGAGAAAAACTGGAGAATGAGAGAAACTTTAATTTGGCCTCAACTAAATTGGTAATATGGTCTTGTTTGTAGTCTGGTTTTACTTGAGATCAGAAGGAGGTTGTTTGCCTGCAAAATAAGTCAGAGATTGATGAGCAGACCAGTGTTATTTCAGCACAGCCTGTTGCAAAATAGATAAAGTTGAATGGGATTTGAATGGCAGTTGAATGATCCTTTCATGCAGATGATTGTTGGGATTATTTAAAATCACATTTGTTCTCTTCCTCTCTTCCATTACCGATACTTCTGGATACCCATTTTTACAGTGGTACAGATTTGGAATGATTGTCATCCATTTTGGCAAAATTGGATATCAAGCCACAGGAAAGAAGAGCAAACTGTTTTTCTATATCAGACAATAATTTGGAAGAAACAAGAAATGAGATGGAATTTTCAACTGTAATTGCTTGTAAATTGGAACACTGTATGGGTAGAGCAGTTTTAGGAAAGCATTATGAATTACCTAGAAAGAAAGAAGGTAAAATAAATTTGCAGAAGAAACTTAAAAAATAAGCAATATAAACCCATTTATATCCTGAAACAAAAAGGTGACATTGAAGTGTTGAAAGACTGACTAAAATAACACTATGAAGAAATAGATAAGAAAACAAAAAGATGATACAACTGGATCAATAACTCGAAAAAACACGAAGGATGGAAGCTGGAAGATATACATTTGGTATAAGTGTGCAACAAAAGTAGAAATTCTGAAGGCAATTCTAGTCTGGTTAAAGACAGAAGTGAAGAATGGAGGAAGACAGAGAAGATGAATTTGAGTGTTTTCAAAAACGATTTCCTGGTGTAGCTGTGGGTGGTTCTCTGAATTCCATAACTGGTTTAGTAATCAAATTTTATTATAATACTTGGATGAAACAAATTATGATATTAAGTAAATATGCAGATGAAGAACACTAATAACACATCAGGTGTTCATACCATATCAATAGGGTTCCTGAAAGTAAGAAGACCCTCTGTTGTGAAATTTTTTAATCCTTGGATAAAAGAAATATAGAAGAAATTAAGGTCTGGGATTTGACTGACTTGTTACAGTAGTTTAATTTTCAGATAACTCCACTGAAGATTAATTTTACATGGTAAAATTTTGATGGTATCTCCTACTCCACATCTTAACAATAAATGATCTCACAAAATTTCTTTTCAGAGGAGAATAATCATTTATGTGCAATCATGCTTGCTATTTACGTAACTATGTGGTCCTAATCATGATTATAGCTGGGCAGGTATTTAGAATCCAGATACCCAGATTACATTTTGTATACTTTTTTTAACAACTAGAAGTCTGATTAAGATAAAAATGTCTGTGAGACTCATTTAAATATTGAAAGTAAAACAATTTTGAGAGCATTTTCATACAATTATCATAATAATTTGCTCCATAGTGCTATGTATCCAGAACAGAAATTAAACATTATGTATGTTTAATTGGAGAAGTACGGAAAAGAAGTAGCCAAGAAAGACTTAAAGCACACTATGAAAACTGGGAAATGGGCATGTCAGATGAACATACTTTTTGAGCAGAGCAAGAAATCCTAGAGGAAAAATGTTGAGGTATCTTTAGTGTGCCGAGGCCTCAATTTCAGTCTTAATCATATTAAAAGGCTTGTGAATACACTACGCTTCCCAAATGATGCTTGACTTGTGGTAGTTTTGAAACTTGGTGTTTGTAATGCAGTTGCTAATACTAAGTGAAGAGTATTCCAGAGGGAAGCCTGTTACACTTGTAAGATACATCCAAGAAAACTGTTTTGCACTTGCTGAAGACCATGAGCTGTGTAGGTTCAATGATACAGCTGTCACAAAATGTTTGGCTGTTTATTTCTGCTTCATTATGCTTTGGTTGTTTAGCTTTCTAAGACAGGAACTTTTAAAGATTTCTTGGTTTTTGTTTTTTTTTTTTTTTTTTTAATGAATTATCACCGATACAGGCTAAACTATTTTGTAGTTCTTAATTCTATAGTTTGCATTATTGTTAATGTATTTCTGATGGAGTACTTAATTTTGATGGCTTATTTTATTTGATAACGTTTTCTTTTTTATGCAGCATGTAAAGAGGTCCAAATCCATTCTGAAACTATTTTTGGAAGAATATCCTATACAATATTAACAGGTATTTCAGTAAATACAAAACATGGAAATCCTCACACTATATGCTTAGACATCATTTAGTATGTGCTACAGTCATCTACCCTGCAGCCCACTCATAGCTATTATAGCGGTGCTGTGTGTTACCTCTTATAGAGGAAACAGACTTTTTGAGGCTCTCTGACCTGCATGAAATAACAAAGTTCAGAGAGAATATTGGTGTATACTTAAGCAGATGATAGTTGGCTGTAAAGACAAGTGTCGGTGTTTTTATGCATCAGTAATGATTCCTAAGATTTTGTTGCAAATCAGCCCAGGAAACAAACAGTAGGTGCAACGCCTGATGCGCATCAGGGGTTTGATTGGTAACAATTTCTTCATTCTCTGAGCAAGCAGATTCAGCTGGTGGTGCTGTACAAGCACTACCAAATCTGCCTAGAAACACATCAATGTAAATACGGGGAGGTAATTAACCCTTATCTGACAAGTTACCTGAAGTAAATCATCACATGCTTGAGATCAAAAATGAAAGAATTTATCTTCTGGCTTAAAGGGAAGCTTCTGTGTTGCTATATTTCTCTCACTGACACTAAATAAGCCACTTCTTCACTCCAATCAGGTTTGCTATTTCACTGAATTTCACTGAATTTTTTTAGAGTTGGAAGGGACCATATAGATCATCTAGTCCAACTCCCCTGCTGAAGCAGGATTGCTTAGAGAATGCTACTCAGGACTGCATCCAGGCGGGTCTTGAAAATCTCCAAAGAAGGGGACTCCACAACCTCCCTGGGCAGCCTGTTCCAGGGCTCTGTCACCCTCACTGTGAAGAAATTCTTTCTCATATTCGAGTGGAACCTCTTATGTTCCAACTTGTTCCCGTTGCCCCTCGTCCTGTCACTGGGAACCACTGAAAAGAGTCTGGCTGCTTTGATGAATGGAAAAGGTAGTGCAACAAACTGGCTTTGTATTCTTATGTAGTCTCACATGTCTTCCACAATTGTTCTTTGTGTTTCTGATCGAGTTCTTTACTTGTTTTTACTGTGGTCTTGATTCTAGTGAGAAGCCTTTTCCAAAAGGAGTTCGCTGGTTTCATTTTTCTCTATAGTCATTAGGTTCTTCTCTCCTATTAGCTTCTTTGGCTACAGGGCTAGCAAAATTAAACATAAAAGAATGTATGAAAATCAGTGTGTTTAAATAATGAGACATAAAATAGAAGAAAGATATAGATAATTTTGTGTAAGGAAATTGTCAGTTTTTGCAGCTGCTTACTGCTACAGTATTTGAGGACAGTAAAAGGACTGATTCAGTTTGAATGTGCTGAATGAATATAACCCCCCATATATATGTGTGTGTGAAAGGGCATCTTTTGAATTACTGAATGTTAAGAGTTAACTACAAACTATTGAAATGGATCTTTTTTGTATTCAATCTCATCAGTTTAATAGAATAAATTAAGACTAATTTTTATGTTGTTTTTAGGAAATGATCCACAAAAAGGAATCAAATATTTATTTAGATAATATTGGAATGGTATTTATAAATTTATAAATTTCAATATAGATATTTTTCTAAATTTTCTGCTTTATATTATTTTGAATATGTGCACTTTGAACTGTGAGTTTACTGGATTATGACATGATATTACTATAACTTTTATTTTTCTCTTTATTATAGGTAGTTAGGAACAGTTGCTTCTAGATTCCAGTCAGATATACCTCTCTACACATACTTGTCTGTATTAGATTTATGATTTGATGTAGCCTAACTGGGTTATGTGAAAGAAACAAAATTTCTTCTTTGCTTCCATCGTGCCCCAAGGTTATTGAATGCTGGCTGCTGGCCTCTTCCTCTCTGGATTCTTCCATGACTAAACAGGTATCGAGAGTGGATGGGTAGAGACTGACTTCACTACCTCCTTGCTTGCTGATCTGTATAGTTGGTTGGATATTGAAAAATGAGAAGGATGTGTATTTCTTAAGGTGGCACAAATTTACTTTCCCTCAGCTTTTCATCACTATAAAGGAAAGGCAAGCATGAGGAATGGAGTAGATAATCGTTTGATGTCCTGGGCATTGTTATTTAGTATTTTTTCATTTAGACCATCTTTTTCTAGAAGTCTTGAAAATTCAGGACCCCTCACTGACTGGATTTTTCCTTCCTTCCCTTCTCACTTAGTTAAGTGCAGAGTTGCAAGAGATTCCTTCTCCCTTTCTTCTTCACAACTTCCAAAATTCCCTTCCATTTTCTACTGACAACGTTTTCATAAATGTAGTTCTAAAATAGAGGGGCTTTCTCGAATCATAGGAAGTTGATCAGCTACTGCCTATGAAAGTATAGGTTGATACTTCCTCAAAAAATAATAACAAAAAAAGCTTAAAATTATCATGTTCTTTTGCAGATAATGCGTTTTTGCCTATCTACTGTTTCCTATTTCTATTTAATGTAGATAAGTGTATTTTATAACATGTTAAGCTATATATGGTTCAAATCTTATATTCCTGTAGGTCCACGAACATTGCTGTTTTTAATATGTCATAACTTTGAAAATATTGCCATGTGTAGAAGGAAGACTAAAATCACTCTGTGTTGCTTCAAATAGTGTGGCGCATGCAATGATTCTGTTCTTAGTTGAGAAAGTTGATAAAAATTGTCATTGGCACATAACAGATGCTTGGTAATTTTGGGTAAAGAGTTCACTTCAATCTACCATACACTGGGGTGTAATTAGCATTCTTAGTGGTGCAACGTACTAAGTGCTTAATAGAACATATTTTTCTTATTGGTCTCCACGTAGCTGTAGTTCATCCACTTCATTATTCCGCCAGGTTTAACTGCATATGTTTGCTCAGTTTGTCTAGAGTTCAGATACTCTTCTGCTATTGAAGGAAATGCTTTAGTCCTCACACAGCTTCAAGACGTACAAATCAGTTGTGGGTGATGCTCAAGCTGCCATTAGTTGGTTTTGGAGCATTATTTCTTATGCAGTGACTGTTGAGTATCAAATCCTTGTTGGCAAACTACATTCTATTTCTTTTGAATCTGCAATTTTTGTTGGTTGTCAAAACGCTCTTTTCATGCACTTGCCAAGAGTAAGGAGAAGCATATTCATGGTATGATCTTAAATTCAATTTCCACTCTTTCATAAGCCGGCTTTATCCTTTAGTACTTAACTTTGAAGGCCTTTAGGCCTTAGGTTGTGTAATAATTGAACATAAACTGTATTTAGACTATATTAATTCAATTTCCTGTGGTGGTGAAAACTTCAAATATATTCCTTTCTGGTTTCAGTGGAACTCTTACTGGTTTTATTGCCCAGCTGGAAAAATATTTATTTAGTAAACTGTGTATGGAATACTTTGCAAATTGTTTGTTGAGATTCTCTGGTGTTTTGGATGCCAGTGATTTGAAGCCTCAGTTTGTCATTGCCATCTCCTAATACCAAGTGCACAGGTCACGTACCAAAGTTACTAAGGCTAAGCCTCAGAATTAATGTCCTAGGAAATTTTCTGTAAAGCATTATAAAACTTCAACCTTATCATTGTTCTGCCACTGGTCAGCACTGCACATTCATGTTAATGTATTTTTAATATGTTTGCCAGTGTCTTTTTTATATGGTGTCTGAATAACTACTAGCTGCTGCTTTTTTTGGTTGTGTATAAATTTCATGAAATAATTGTGATCTTGAGCTCCCGTCTCTCTTTGACTGTAAACGTTTTTTCAAGCAGCATGATCAGCATGAATTCAGTGAGCAGGCTCTCATGTGATACTTATATACCACAGATTTTTTTTTTGCTCTTCGTTGTTTGCACATAGGTGGCTGAAATTGACATTGACTTTTTTAGCTGTCTTTAAAACTGTACATGTAGGGTGTCATTATGGTCTGGACACCTTCCGCTTCATCTCACCAGTACAACTACTTATTTTAGGATGACAGAGGCCATTCTCCAGAGATTTGATCTCTCTACATTGCACGACATTCTTCCTTAAACCATAGTCAGAGAGCAAAGTAATGAAAAGACTCTTATGTTTTTGATCTTGTGCTACTTATGAAACTACTATCTATGCATTGAAGTCATTAACCTGCTTATTGGCTGCCCAAAGAAGAGTATGTTATGAACGCCTGATCTTTACATCCAGAATTAAATAAGTTTATTTGGGATTCATCTTAGATCAAGTGTGATGTTGTTAATGGTAGTGGTCAGTTTATTGATAGGTAAACCACACCATTTTCAAGGCATCAGTGTTGGTTATGAGTTTTCACTATAATATAAGGAACACAACATGTCTCATTAGAGAGGTAAGTGTTACAGAAAATAGAAATTCTGTGTGACTGTGAATTCATAAATTATTTCTAGGTGAGAGACTCGCTCATCATTAAGCTGTGGAGGATTGCATTGTATCTTTTGAAAGACTTAGAATATCTTTACAAACTTTAGACTAGAAACGATCCTGCATTACAACTTTTACTTATACTGTAAATTTTTTTCAGATTAAAAGTTCTAGGGACATAATAATTCATAAATACTGTTGTGTATGTTGCTGCATATTTGCATTTTAGCTAGAATTGCCTTTTTCAATCATACGTTAAAGAATAAAATCCAGCCTTTAAAAAATCCAGTCAATCCATCCCTTAATAAAATCCAGTTAACTTTAGGTGATTTTTAGACTTGCAACTGATAGATGTGAATCATCTTAACTTTATCTGCTAGATCTTTATATGGAACTGTTTAAACCCCTGCCCCAAATAAAATCCACCCTCCATCAAGGCAGATTTGGATATTTTTGTTTAAATGGATTCCCCTTACTATCACAGTGTTATTACTGTGATTTAAAAGTACATTAGAGTGTTAATTTGGGGAAATTTATAAAAATGAAATAAACATCACGATCTTTGTGGGTGTAACTTTTTATACTTAATTAGCTTAAGAAATTTACTGTCACTAATGAGCTCTCCATAAGAGGTATCTCAAGATTTTTGTGCATTAAAGAACTTATTAACTGTTCTTATTTACATGTTCACAATATCTGCTTGTTGCAGTGCCATCTATGATGTTGACACCTGACATGGCATGTCTTCTACAGTTAAGGAATAGGAGCAGAAAGAAGGAAGAGAAAAATGATGAATGATGGAGACTTCCTTGTTATTGCACTAATTTTCCAAAGCCTGGCTTCTTTGAAGTAGAGAGCAATCTTGTAATCTTCTGATTAAAAAAAATAAAAAAAAAATAATAAATGAGAAACATACCACGTGGGTCACTAAAATAAGGATGGATATTGGTGTGGAATTGGGTAGATGAGAAATGGAAGAATATCTACTGATAAGAATCAGATCATAATGAAGGCTTCTGTGGAGCTGAAACAACGAGAACCTCAACTGATCTTTGACCTCAGAAAGGTATGACAGAACAGAAAGGAGAAAGAAAGGGTCCTCCCAAATGTGAATTATATGGATCTGGTTCTTTAAGGGATTTGCATGATTCCATTTTATTTGGAAGGGGTTCTAGTTTCATATAGCATTTTATTATTTTTAGGTACAAAACAGAAGAAAATCTTGTTTTGGAAGTACATTATTTTAACATGCATTATAACATTTAATAAATTATTACATTTCTGGATTGGAAATACATTATTTTAAAATTTTAACAAATGTGTAGAACAAAATAGAGCTCCAGTGTTCATGAACAAAAAATAATGCAGCACTGTAAACTTGATGTCTCAGAGAAAATTAGAAAACCTTTCACTCCTAGGTCATTTTCTGAAGTGTGACTGAAGGGATTTTGTGTTAGATTGGGTGGCAGTCTCTGTCCAGTGTCTACAAACAATTGCTGGCATGCAGATAACAGCAGTGTAATTGACAGCAGATGTGTATTTGTAGATTCACTCCTGAAGTGAATTCATAAAGCATTTTTTGTGAGAACATTTGTTCTGTATATACTTTTCGTATCAAATGTTAGAAGCTGTCAGACTCCAGAACTCAAAGTAATGACTTAAATAAAGCACTGTCTTTGCTTCAAAAAGTAATTAAAACACAGCCACACACATGAAATCAAGATATCCGCCCAATCAAAGTGAATATTATCACATATTTTCCTAGAACATAATTAATGATGTATATTTCTTAAAGATGTATTAGTTTGATATAATTGTAATCAGTGGCTAATTATATTTAGATTAGTCAGAACTGGAAGATTGGGTTACAAGGAGGATTAGTTGAATTATATATGTAATGGCTAATGAGATGTCCACACCTATATTAGATTAAATCCCAAGCAAAGTAGATAGTTATTTAAGAGTAAGAGAAGATGTCCTGCTAGTTAAAATAATTCAAGTTAAAAAGGCTGTTCAGTCTAAGTAACAAATCTTTCTTCTGGGTTGAGGAATTAGCCATGGGAAGCAGTGGCATAAAAATATCTTGTGTATTTAAAATTAGAAACCAGAACATTTGTAAAAGCAGTCCTATCCTGGGATGAAGTTGACCAATGTGTTGCTGTCAGTGACCAAAGTGATGCTTTGTGAATTCTGTATTTCTGTTACATTTGTTTTAGAAAAAGATCCTGAACTTTTTGGCATAGGAAAATTAAAGATAAAAGTTAAAAAAACCTGGTATTCTTGGGCTCCACCTTAGTGTATTCCCTCATATGGTACAGACTATAGCTGCAATATATTCTTACATACAAAACTACAATCAATACAGTAGGATACAGTATAGGGAGGAGATATATAGAAGCCAACTCTACAGTCAGCTATTTAGCAATTGAGGCTTTTTAGGCATGTGAACATTGTTGTTCTTACTACTTATATTTTCTCTGTTAGTAGCTGGGATGCAGAGAATTCTTTAGCTCTTCATGCAGGGTTGTGATATAAAAAAGTTAGTAATGAAATCATCCCACTTCCCCAACCGATAGCTGAAATAGATAATCTAGATACAAGGGTGGAAGGTTCAACACAGAAAAAGAGAAGTAATATCCTCAGTGAACAGTAAATCTATTGTTTCATTGCTCTTAAAGATTGATTGTTATAGCTGTGTTTGTGTCTATAATAATAGAGTAGATCAGGAGTTTTCCCAAATCCAGTAGTCCAGGCTGAAAAATGTGGTCTACAAAAGTTTTATTTAATGCCTGCTAGCTAGTCTCAATGACACCAAGCATGGTCTGGATAAGACTCTAGGACTCTGATTCTTATAAAATGGACCTGTGCTCTATTAAATAAATACATAGAAAAGTATGAAGAAAAACTGTGAAAAGTAACTGTGCTTTGGAAAAGAAACTAAACTGGAACCACATGTGCCCAAACAAGAAACCCACCCACATAAAATATTTCAAAAGAATTTATTGTCATACTGTATAACCGTTGATATATACTATTTCAGGCTGTATTAATTTTAGGTAGTTGTAACTAGTAACTCATTATATCTAGATTAGAAAGTGCTCCTTTATTAAGAGATTATTTGTATTTACTGTGCTGATTAATTATTTATCTGTACCTGTTTTTAGAAGAACTAGGTGTCTCACAAAGAAGTTAATTATCTGGCATAAAAAAAGAATACAAACTTGTGATATGATATAGGAGAGAAGGGGTTTTTATATTAAACTAGAGATTTGTTCTGAAGATTTACCTTTCAGAGATTACAGATTACACTAGTCATGACTGGTTGTGGCTGAATCATGAATGATGATAACTACTTTTTATAAGATTTAACATACAGTATCTGTTAGAATTACTGCATATCAATATGCATTCTGCATTTGTTCTGTAGGTTGTGACCAGCTCGCCAAGAAGAGAAATTCAGGTAATTTCATGCAATTATTTGTTTAATTTGTCCAACTGGAGGATCATAACAGAAAGCAGACCTAGGCAGAGCATGTATCATGTTAGTGCTACGGCTATTGCCATTAAAAGGGAAGTAGACTTCCTGAAAACTTGTACTGATTCATCCCTAGATTACAGTGCTTTGATTCCTTACAAACAGTGAAGGATGTGGGGCTGTTTTGCCCCCTCCTGCATTGACTATTTTTGACCAGTTGACTGTATAATTAAGCTGTCACTGTCTTCCTTCTGAAATCTTGGATGCTTGTTCCTGTCACATAAGCAGTTGTTCTGTCTCCTGTAAATCCTCACTCTAGACCACCTCTTCTTCCAATTAACACTGCAAATATCCTTCTTCCCATCTTTTATCATGTGTGAATTGCAATACAGTCTTAAAAAAATCTACAGGTGAGTTATAATAATTCTTGTTACTGTTGTTTGGCTGGTTTTATGGGCAACAATGGAACCAGGATGGAAAAAAGACTGAAGACTCTCTGGAAAAGGGCTGTTTCTGGAAAAATGAAATTTAGTGACAGAAATATAGTAGCATCTTCTCCAGAAAGTAGCAATATCATCTACACACAAGCACCTAATATTTAAATTTAATAATTGTACCTTATCACTCAGTGACCACAATAACAATGTAACCCTTGGCAATTAAAGTTCAATTACACTTTTTTTGTGCTTTATACCAGTGATTCCTGTATATTAATCTATCCAGAGAGTTAATTACATGAGCCAGAATATTTCAAAGTAAATTTGGTGTGTTAAAAGATCCTCAAGTTTGGAAAAGTAAGTAGGAAAATATGAACCCAGACAATGAGAATGTAACTGACCTGAGATTTGACTAATAAATGGTAATGACTTACTGTAAATTCTATGGCAGGGTTTTTGCACTACTACGACGGTGTATTTAGAATGTCACTGTAAACACTGTATTGTCAGGTAAGCAGTGATTAGAACATGTAGGTTACTAGGTTTGAGCACATAATGTTTTTAAAGATACAGGATAATTAATTGTGTAGATAAGCATGTTTCTTGCAGGCTGTTGTTATAGAAAAGAGCTGCTGCTGGGTTTCAAAACATAAGAGCAAACTGTTTGGTTTCAGTCTGCAGTGTTTTACCATTTTCAAGGAAGGAGAGGCCTCTTTCTAGAATTGTCATCTGCCCATATTGCTAAATAATATAAATTAACCATCTTTGTCTTCTTTATGGATTAGTCAGAATTTGTTCATAGAACACCCCCCAGATTCTGCAAACCACCACCTGAAAAATAGTAGTAGACCATGGGACTGGAAATCAATAGTATTAACTCACAGTCCTAAACTAGTGTCTGCAATATCATTCATTCTGTTTGCCTGATAATTCTTGACTTTTTCTATGTATCTGTAGTGCTGCTTCCATTCTTCCATGCAGGGGACTTCATTAGATCAGATTTGTGAAGCATTTGAATGCAATAAATATTCTTTAAACCCTTAGGATTGTACCGTGGCTGCTACTTGCGCTAATCCCTGCTCTCTGCTGTGTGACAAGAGCTGTCAAACAAACAAAGATGACTACTTTTCCTCCTTGAGGATGTTAAATTTACTGTTATCTGTGATACCAAGCAACTTAAATATATTAAACGATGGCAGTGCTTTGAAGGTGTTCATGTACTGAGGACGGTAGGTACTGATTTTGCTAAAGTGTCTCTGAGGCACATGGTAGATTAACATCAGACATCTGGGAACGTTTGCAGCTGTGGAATATGTAGTCTGATGGCACAGTGAGGAAGAAATAATCTGCAGGGATGGTCGTCTTCCAACATTGCTTACAGGTTGACATGTGTACCCTGATCATTGCTGTGATCTCTGAGGACACAGAGGAAAAAGTCCTGTTTTATTATTAAAATTAGGCTATATTTTATAAAAAGTATTTTTTGTTCCTTATACAACTGGTTTTCAAGCTTTGTATTAAAATAAAACAATGCTATTAAAAGCTAGCAGGTAGCTTTAATAATGTGCATCAAACCATGTAAATATGAATGGATACCCTAGAGCATGAGCTCTAAATCAATTAATCAGAGATTCCTAATAATGAAGCAATTAATTTGAGATGGGAAAAAATATCACTTGCCTTCCAGAGCTGACAAGATGCATTTCAGTTCACTCCCCCCTCACTTCTTCCTTCTCTCCTCTTGGCAAAGCTGAGTTTTACTCACAGCCATGTGTGTCAGATTTACCATCTGTCAGAGTCCTAGCGCTGCCTGAAGAGACATTACACAAACACACATATCTAAGCACTTTAACTAGAACAGGTTGTATGCCATGCACTGTTAAAACTATATTCAAACCTGTTTGTATTTTGTATTGTGCTTTCTCAAAGTAACAGTGACTTTGGGAAGGGAAAAAAAAATCCCAAACCCCAGACCAACCAACAAACCCAAATCCCAGTAAGTAGTGCAGTTGCAACATGTATGTATGACAGCTCTTAGTAAAGGCAAGAAGAGCACGGAGGAGAATTTGATGATATAATTTAGGTGGTAATAAGATCATTGTTATTTCAAAGCTTACAGCATGGTAACATATAAATCCAGAGACTAAATCATACAAATAATATGTGATAATTGAGTACAAAATGAAGGTGTGAGGAATTAATGCTAATCTTCTGGACAAATACAACTGCCACATGGAGCTGTGCATTATGTAGTTAAAGCTGCTATGCTGGAACCACTTGTTGTAACTGTGGTATAGTAATGAGTTCAAGTATTCCCCAGCTGGGCTGGAATGAGGCATACACATGACCTGAGCCAACCTTTTCTGTGTCAGAACTGAGAGTGACTTTGGCAGGCGAGCTGACTGTAATTGGCTACACTCAGCACCTTAGCAGATGTGCTCAGCACGCATTAGGATCAGAATATTTTGTCTCTATGCAGCAAAACACCGCTGAAAGCCACTGGAGGTTTTGCTTGGCTAAGGTTTCCAAATTGGCCACTGGGTCTGTTTTCACTCCTAAGAAATATATCATTCTCCCATGTATCTTTTTTTTTTTCCTTTCCCCAAAAATCTTCTTAGCCTAGCTAGTATTTTGTGTGTTGAATTGGAAATATCCTGAGAGTGAAATGTGGTATGTGTTGGATTAGATAGGTTCACCTCTGCATTTGTACGTGTTTAAGAATGATGTAGAATGATTAAGATGATGCTAGGTGATGCGGCAGTGAGGGTTTATTTTTCATGTAAGGGGCTCATTATAATACGCTCCCTAAGGAATTTATTTTCTAGGGAAGTCTGTTTTAATTCTATCACCTCACAGGCTTGGTCCAGCTTTCATAGTGGTAGTTATGGAATGCTAGAGATTGTACTTAAGCAATATTCTGGTAATTTTAGTTCATGTAGTCTTAACAAGTGTGGTTCTGTCTACTAACAGAACCTTACAGTTATTTGCACGATCATTATGTTATTTAAAACTAATTGGTAGGAAGGAGATAGCTCCAAATAGTACATTTCCAGAAGCAATACATTTTATAGTGAGTAATGTATAAGGTGTTAACATTTGAAGTCTGAATCCCTGTTTTCTTTTGGGAATCCATTATTACTTCCCCACCAAACACTATACTGGAGTGGTTTTCTTTTTGCTGCCTGAACTAAAGCTATGAACAAAAGGTAATTGAAAGTGCATTGCCAGATAAATAGCATTTGAATGTTCCCAGATCAAGAGATACATACAGCCTGTGTCTAGCTACAAGCAGAATGAAAAAGAACATTTTCAGTGGTTTGGTAGAACTAGGAAGAAAATGTTCAACAACTTAATTAGTAGCAACAGTGAGTGAAACAGTAAGTTTCAATAAGAATCAGGCTGTAATCTGTGTTTATACAAAGCCACAAAGTGTGAGCATAGCACAAAGCATTTCCTGGATAGCTTTACTAAATGCCAGCACAGATAGCAGGGAATTCACTTGTAATGCCCAATATGCTGATCAGATTTCTTGTTACAGGTAAGGAAGAGGCGAGGCTTTTGCTGTTGTCCTTTTCTGCTGGCTCAGTTCCACGGCAGCAGGCTCTGTGCCAGAGCTCATCTGGGCCAGATTACCAGATGCAAAAAAATAATCTTCCAGAAGCATCAGACCTACTGTAGTGGCTGGATCTGTGAAGTTGGTTTCGCTCCCATTCTGCTCTCAGAGACTGTGTTTTCTCCGCTGCTGTCTTTTGAGGTCAGAATTAGTCTTTAGCCTTTGAGCTAACTTTTTAATATGGAAGTTGATTAAGTGCTAGATCATAGATAACAAAATAACAAAATTATATCAGACTAAGTAAATTGTTGGATGTTATGAGAACTCCTTCTTGCCTCGTGTAGGAACTTTGACCTTGAAAGAGTTCTTTATCAGAATACTTATTTAAATTCAGCTTTGCTGCAAGGTAGCATTGTCTGCATGCATATATTTCTTGACGAACTTGCATTGAGGACCTTACTTTCCCTTCCATGAGTTTTTCCCAATGAGTTTACTATTATTTGTGTTCAGAAAGTTTGTTTTACCTGTTACTCAAGAAAGAGATCTTATCACACAACTGTAAAGAGCAGCTAGTGCCTTTGCACCCATTACCTTTGCTCCCCAAAGATGACTTCAAAAATTGAGGTGAACTGTTCATTTCCATTGGTTTAACTGTTTGGTTGTTTTTAATTTAAAAAAAAATAATTATTTTATTTTAATTGTATGTTATTTTATTTACTTGGCTATTAACCAATAGCTAACAAGATGTTCTTTCCACCTTCTGTCCTGTGCCTAGTTTCTCAGCTTTTCTTTCACCTGGAGTTAACACTTTGCTATTGCCCTCAGAGGCTGTAAGAGTGAGATGCATTAGTGCATTAGGGTAATGCAGCTACCTAGGTAAGTGTTAGATAAATCACAGTATGTCTTCACAAAATCCTTTTATGGCTTATTTGAATCCTGGAAGTGCCATGGATGGGAGAGAGAAGATAATTGTCAGGAGAGAAAACTTTTTTGACCAGATCTGTCTAGAGATTAAGGTGAAACCACTGAAGCAGAAGAATGTCGGTGGATCCAAAAATATTAACGTGGCAGTTTTCAGAACTAAAACTTGACAAAGGCTTCTTTAGACCTGGGAAAAAACTTTGGTTTTTTTGGAAACACTGGATTAGTTCCAGCTATTGTTGCTGCCTCTCTTTATCTACAAAGATGCCTTTTGATATTTTAATCAGAAGATGCCAGTACAATTTTTCTTCAACAATTTGATCTTCAGTGAAGACATATTTCTGTGGAAGCATACCTGCTTGCTTGAAAACTAATAAACAAGCCTTAAAAAAACCCACAGCTCTCAAACCTCTCAGAACTTTTGAGGATTTTCAGTTTTATATGGATCTAATCGTAGTTGGTTCCTACTATTTTTGCAGTATACTAGTTCCCAGCCTGGTAAGTGTTGGAGAGGCTTCCCTTTTTCCCAGTGTCTTGATCTTTATCAAATTCAAGGCCAAATAAATTTAAAAATGAATTCCAACTTTGAGTGGGGAAAAAAAGAAAAGACCATTTGGACACATTCCGCAACTGTGTTCAAACACCACCTAAGTGAACAGAGAACTTTACTCTGCAAATGTACTGTAGAGCAGAAGTCTCATATATACCCCAGATGAAATTTTAGGCCCCCAGGCTACACAGCATTCCAAATCCTTCCAGTCACTGCTAGACCTTGAGAAATGTTTGAGGAGATGCTAATGACAATTGTAGCCTGGTAGGCAGAAGCAGTGAGAGTGCCTGATGTTTGGTGGGTAAAAGGGGATCTAAGCTGAGTAGGCTGCTTACATCTCTCACTGAAGTGAAAGGAAAAGCAACAGTATGCAATGTGGGTTCCCTTGAGATAAGTATGAGGACATTGAAGTTCAATATCTTTATTAATGATTTGGATAGAGAATCAGATAACAAAATTGATAACATTTCTTGGCAATGTACAGTCATCCGTAGGACGTGGAAAAATAGGCACAGTAAGGAAGAGAAATATTAACTGAATCTATGTGTAAACTGCAAGTAAATTTTATGTTTACTTCCTTCTGCCTGCTTTCCTAGTTATTTTGTCTAATACAACACACTCCACTAAATCATCCTAAATCAGAGCTTTCTGACTGAGAGTCCTAATGAAGTTAATACATTTCCTGTATAGCAGGAAAAAAAAAAATAAAAAAATTAAAGCTATCTGCAGATAGAACTGGGAGTTTTACCTCAATGTGACATGACACCTGTGAATGACAATGAATCCAACCTGAAGCTGGGAAATGCTGTAATCTCTCTTGTGACTGGGAAACTAAGAAGTAAAAACTGCACTGGTGATATAAAACAGGGAAGTATAACAGCTTTTACCTATGGCAGAAATACTCATTCTCACACTCAGGAGGTGTCTGGGAGCTGACAGCACCTGTGTCAGGTCAGGTATCTCACAGTTCCATATGTTTCCCTTTTCTTTATTGTGGTGCTGTTCAGTGCTTTGAAAAATTCCAGCTCTGTTTCTTGAAGAAAAGGACCTATATACTAAAGGTTAATAAAACCATAAAGTTCACAGAGAGGTGAAATAGCTTCCCACAGAAAGGATAGTAAGCATCAGATGATGCAGGTGTAATGTTCATAACAAACCTTACACATAGCTCATAAATAACCACTATAACCCCTTATTGTGGATATTTAGGATTCATGAAAAATGAATACATAATTTCCTAAAAGAAGGAATCCACAAGAATTCTTCCTATGCCAACACAGTGCTTCGGGCTCAAGAATTCACTGAGCTGCAAACTGGAAAGTATTCATAGGAAATAGCAATGCCTGCTTTTCTAGGCATCTTCTACAGACCATTGCTGGAGATCAAGTACAGGGCTAGACAGATCTTTGACTGGTTTTTGTATGGTTACTCTTTGAGAGCCATATTGCATCTGCTAGCCTGGGACTCATCAGGCTGTTGGCCAGAGGGTTTGGCTAGGTCTACATCAATGTGTAATGCCACACAGTAGGACAGGATCAGTAGATTAAAGCTGAGGCCACTACATCTATGATATACACTACTTAGGTTTTTTATTTGGACTAAGCTTAATATAATCTTCTGCACTGAATTCTTCCCCATCATGTCTGTCATCATAATGTATTTGATCCAGTATTGGGGAATAGGTAGTGGTTTGTGTACTCCTGAAGCAGAGCTTCCAGTTTTCTGTAGAGGTAATCTAATTTGTGCTTACCCAATCCATCCAGTGTGCAGAACCAATGTACAGTAAGTGGGAACAGCAAGGAATTTTTTTCAAATTTACACTGATACTCTGAAACAAAATATTAGTATAGCTTAGCTCATCTTTGCCTTGGTTTCTTGCAGACAGAATTTTCTTTCCGATTGTATAGCAGTGATGTTGGTAATGTCTGCTATTTCAGAGTGACTCTCTTCTGGTATGTGGGGCTGGTCTGATGCCCTAGCCAAACAAGTATAGTAATTAGTTAATTAGTATTATTAATGTGCATGTTTAATAGGCATGTCTGCAGAAATAAGGGAATTAGCTATGTTGGATATTATTCTATAGCAGGTTTGTATCAAACATGCTGAAGTCCATCCCTTTGCTTGGCAACACAGAAGAGAGTTCAGTATGACAAAACTTCTAACTGCAGAGTGAGGAACAAATTCAACAACATGATGTCGTGAATTTTTTTTGTTTGTATTTGTGAATTTCGGATTTCTCTGTCACATAACAGAGATAGCAGTCTGATAACAGTGATTCAGGTGCTGCAGAGCAGATCTGCGGAAGCTCGTTTACATTTAGATGGAACAATGCTGTTGTCCTGAGGCAGATGGTGTAAGGCAGTGACAGAGGCAGGACCATCATGGAGGCACTGGAGTGTAGGCAAAAAGTGTGAGGCCATGAGTGCTGGGGAGACAAGAGCAAAAGGACCAGAACAAATTTTCTTTGGCTTCTCTGTAGGTGGAGGAGGTTGGGATTTCCTTCTGACATTTCACAGTGGACTGGTTTAGGAATTGGACTGATGATCAGTGGTTGTGGCACTGGGAGGAAGAATGTGGATGCTGCTGTTTTGAGGGGAAGAGCTGGTTCGTTGTGTCTTGCCTTTGCCAGCAGCTCCTGGTGAGTTTTTGCAGGCATTGAGACTGCAATGCAAAACTAGTCTATGGGATCTCATCATGCTGCAAGTATTGGTGTCACGCTTATGTGGCTGGAAGGGTTGAAGGGACAAAAATCTTGGTTGTGACTTCTGTTCTTTGGTCTTTCCCAGCTATCCTCTGAAGTCAGGTTCTGAGGAGATTTAATTATGGAAATGATCAGGTGCAGACATACTGAGATTTTTAAAACCTGGAGAGCAAGGCCTGGTATAATTAACTGGATATAATGGGAATAGTCTGGGAGTTATATATTTTGTATTCTTTCTACGCAAAATTGCATGGTTGAAGCATATGGCTAATAATTTTTGTCTTCTTCAAAAAAAAATAATAAAGTCATGGCATTTGTTGGCCCTCCATCAATAAGAGAATAATTACTATGGGATTCAAGCCAGAAATAAGTATTTTCAATTTGAAAAAACAGTGTAACATATGAGATTAAATGTAAATCCTTCAGATAGAGAGGAAAAATCCCATATTTAGAAGGAATGGATTTCCTTTTCTTTATGATGAAGTTGTGTTTCATTCTGAATTTTGAGAGAATCATGGCTGATTTGAGAGGCATAATTAAGGACTTCTGTGTGACACATCATTACTGCTTGAAATCTTTGGCAGTATCCTCTATTGTATGTCATCGCAAATTGTTTGGGTACAAAAAAATGTGAATTCTGACTTCTGGTGGTTGTTTTCAGGCTTTTTTTTTTTTTCATAAATACAAAAGAGTGCTAGATTTAACAGAGAGCTAACTATGTGAGATGACGAATCTCACAAAACACTTCATACAAAACACTTCATTGCCAAGATGAATGAAAGCCTTCAACACCCAATGAAGTTAGTGAGAACTGGGAGCTTCCTCTGAAGATACATCTGGTAAATTTTATGTTAAAGCTTTCTCTGCAAAAGGCGTCTTACTCTGAGACTGTGCTACAACCTTTCTTACTGGTCAGTCAGATCTGACCTTAGATTTAATTAGGCTTAGTATGTAGATCTTAATCCATGATTTACAGCAGGTTTATGTTCAATTTAAGGGGGATGAAATCTTCTCAAATTGTAGGGTCTTTAGCTGGATGATGTGAGTAAGGGTCCTTAGGTACAAAACATATTTCTTTGTGTATAGTAAGTCTTCCTATCATTCATTCAACTGCACAGACAGAATTTACAGCAACATCCAGGATGTAGTCCAAGAATAACTTTGTGGGATTTCTTTAAATGCAAAAATGACACATATTGCTGGCTTAGTCTAAATCTAAAAGCTTTTCCACATTAGACTATTACACTCTAATGATTATAGCTGTACTTTACATACAAATACTGTCATAATTTAGTAGTGAAAGAATAAGTCATGCATACATAAGTTTGAGGTAATTCTAGCTTTTGAAAAACAACCATTTACAAGCTTATTACCTCGTTTGATGCAAGAATGAGTCATCTTTTGCAGTAATGCTCCTTTGAATGAGGGTAAGATAACACCCATACAGTGTATTGGACAAACCCATATGTAAATACAGGGGGTTTGCTGTGTGATTCCGTATGGATTGTGACCATATGGTAGTCTCTTCCTTTTACAATATATGATAATCAGCTGAACATTTCATGCGTAATAACGTGGTGTGTCTGTGTAATGGAGCAGAATGAAATACTTTCATTTAAATGGGTAATTTTGCCTTGTTACTGAAATTCACCTTGCTGTTAATACAGTCACACATTTTTGGAACGTATATATGGATGTTTGAACATGACAGAAACTTTATAATTTTTAGGGTAGGTGTTGTTCTGTTAGGAATGAAATTTCTTTCCATCAGCATTTAAATTATAAAAGAAAGGAAAACATAATGGAAACACAGTAGTCCTTGTTAAAGCTGCAACTGCCCTTTCATGAAAGAATGGATTTTAAATATTTAATGCTAGTAAATTTTGTGTTTCTTTGTTAAAAATGGCATATTTAATCTGAGTTCGAGGAAAATAATGAGCTAAATACCAAGGAAAAGTTGAGAAATTATTGCTAGAACAGGGCTATTAGGAAAAGGAGCAGCAAATGCTTTTAAAAAGTTATTAGAAATGTCTTTTTGTCAAAATAGTGATTTCATTGGACGTGCTGTTATCTGTTTTGCTAAAGGGGTGAAGTTAAGAAATAAGGGAATCCATTTGTCTAAACTAGAGATGTTGAAATGGCTCCAGTCTATTAAAACTTTCACACATTCACATTTCTAAACAAATAGTGGACATCACTTGTCCCATCCCAACAGACCTGTCAAGAGGCATGAGAGCTGTTTTAAAATGACAGTTCCTTTTAAGTAGGGAAAAGGTGCTGGTGCTCTTGCTCACCTTGATTGCAGAACAATGGGATTGGGACACAATGGGCTGCACGAAGTTGAAGAAAGGGCTTCATCTGAAGAGAGATATAATAAAGGAGGTAGGAGTGAAGCTGCTGCAGATATTTCACTTTTAGTGATCTAGGAGGTAAGGAGTAAGATGATAATGAGGAAGAAAAGGAAGGAAAGAATGAAAAGAGGAGAAGGAAATGGAGTACGCAAAGGGAGAACAGTAAAGATGCACAAATGTAAAAGCATTAACCCCAAGATGTTACCTCTGGCTTATGAGAGCCATGTTGCTGGAAGCTGAGAGAGTATGTGCAGGAGTATGTATCACTATGTGCTGTACTTGCCTTTCTATGCTTTTCTTGCAGTTTTTGGTCCTAGCTGTTGTTGCTGGGATAGGGCATGGGACTGGATGGCTTTGTGCGATGACCTAGGAAGGGCATTCTTGTATTCTTGTTATATTTTGCAAGAGCAGTGAGGAGATGGAAGCCTGAAGACAAAAAAAAGAGGCAGCCTTATGATGAGAAAAATGCATCCTTATAGTTGGATTTCACATTTGCTGCCTAAGGATGTGTTTTGGAAACTGGCCAAAGAAATAAAAATGCCAGAGTCTGACTTTAACTCTGGTCTAGCCTCAGGCAAATTATATAATCTTGCTACATGAATGATAAATATAGAACAAAAAATATAGACAAACCTCACCCAAGGTACTCAGGGGGTACTTATGTCAGTGGTCATGCAAAGTGTATGTTGCATGCTGTATAAAAAAATATTAATATGATTCCATTATTCTCAGATGAACGCCTGATAAAACTGTGATGTGCTCGTGGAGGGCTTCTGGGAGTCTGCTGGTAAGGTCTGCCTGCCACCAAAGCAAAAGCAAGGTACCATTGCGTCAAGGGGAGTTCAGCTGCCTCTATTTGTACTGTCAATCATACTTTCATGAAATTGAGTTTTTTCTTGGCCTTCATGAAAAATATTTCTGGAGTTCATATATCTTTGCTGCCAGAGAGGATCAAATATCATTAAAGGTAAGGAATTAAAAATACATCTCCTTCAGAGGAGATGCATCTGTTTTTCTACTGTCTTTTACACATATCTTTATATGCAGCCATAAGTTCCTGCATCTATAAGAAACATGTTATTTAATATATATATTACGTATATTTTAAGTAAATAAAATTAGTAATAAATATTATGTACATATACATAGATACATGCAAATAAAAATTTGTATTTTTTTGAAGAATCTGGTAACTACTTCCAACCTATATCAGTCTGTAGTATCCTGCTGGGTTACTGCTCTGGGTAAGTGCTACTCTTGGGAAGGAGCAACCCCAGGCATCAGTGTCTGCTGGGCTGACTGGCTGGAAATCAGATTTATGGAAAAGGATCTGAAGGTCCTGGTGGACACTGGCTTTGAACATGAGCTAGCAACATGCCCTTGCAGCAAAGAAGGTGAATGGCATTCTGGGCTGCATGAGGAGGGGTGTTGCCAGAAGGTCAAGGGAGGTGATCCTTCCTCTCTGCTCAGCACTGGAAAGGCCACACGTGGAATGCTGGGTCCAGTTCTGCGCTCCCCAGTACAAGAGGGACATGGATATACTGGAGAAAGTCCAGTGGAAGGCCATGAATATGATCAGGGGAATGGAGCAGCTAACACAGGAATTGCTGAGAGGGCTGGCCTGTTCAGCCTGGAGAAGAAAAGGCTCAGGGGGAGTTTTATTAATAAATACTTGAAGGCAGGGTGCAAGGAAGATGAAGCCAGGCTCTTTTCAGTGGGTGCCCAGTGACAGTACCAGAGGCAACAGGCACAAGCTCAAACACAGGAGCTTCCATCTGAACAGGAAACACTTTCTTATTGTGAAGGTGACCCAGTACTTGCACAGGTTGCCCAGAGAGCTTGTGGAGTCTTCATCCTTGGAGGCATTCTAAAGCTGTCTGGACATGGTTAGGGGCAACCAGCTCATTGTCTGTCTGTACAGACATAGTAGAGCATGTTTAATTAATAAAAAAGAAAAGCCTATGAGTGAGAATAAGCTGGCTATGATTATTTGGAACAGTGATCACATTTCTTCTCATCCAAAGGAAGATATACACACACTCATGCTTTCTCTCATTACTGTGGTACATCAGAATGTAAAGGAAATAACTTACAGTAGTTTACTGCAATAAAGATAAAAAACTGATTTTTATAAGGCTAAAGTGGCAATTTACTACAGTGGAAAAGAAGCAATGGAATTTTCTGTAAGCTTAATTCAAGCAGCTAAAAAGAATGCAGGTCATAACATCAATTTTATTTTTGAACAGGTATAAAAATTCTATAGTTGATTTTACATTTAAGGAGAATGAACCAGCCTGAAAACTTCTCATTAACTTTCAAGGGCCATTTGGCAGATAATGGAACTCATCCACTAAAACATTTATTTTTCTTGTCTTACACATGCCCATCTCTGAACAACAAGATCCACTGTAGGAATAAAAAGTTTCTTCTTTTGCATGGAGGCCAGGAGGAAAAATGGCAGAGAAGTAAGATGGGGGGAGGGGGATAAGGTTGAGGATAGAGAGGAATATATAAAGTAGATGGAAAAACAAACAAAATAATTCCCATGCCACAATGAACAAGAAAAATGAAAAACTATTGGAGGCTTACATTTTTGTGCAGGAAAAAATCATGAAGATAAAATTTCAAACTGACAGCATAGCTTTAATAAGATGCATCATTTGTTTTATTGGAAATCCTGTGGTGATGTTTATCTAGGTTTTTTTTTTGTGTGTAGAACTATGGAAAACTTGAGTCTGGTTTGTGTTCCCTGTATGTCCTACTCTCCGCCCATGGCTTCAGCATCCTTTCACTGTGGAAAGGGCGAGCCTGTGAGTCTGTGGCTTACTAAAGCTGATATTGCAACAATTGGGAATCTTCTGTGTGGAAAGCAATGGATGCAGTCCTTCTATGTTTTTAAACAAAGTTGGGAATCTGACATAAAAAAGTGAAACCTATACAGTAAAAAAATTGTTTATACTTAGGCCATTAATACAGACTTCAGGGTTTTTTTTTTTTTTGTGCAAAGAAACTCAAAGTGCTTTATTTGTTAGCAAAAAGTTGAGAGGACAAAAGGTTGCAGAAAAGGGTTTTTTAAAAGCTTTTGAATATGCAACACCTTCATTACTTGGAAACAAATGATCTGCAAGTTTTTAGTCATTGAAAAGCTATACAGTGGGTTAGTCTTTCCTGCATTTTTTCTGATGCCCTCCTGGTACCGGAGAGTACACTTTAGTTTCAACAACACATTGAGAAACTGGAGCAAAATGTAAGGCAGTGTAGCACTAGCTCTATGAGATGTTACGAAAACATACTGTGTATTCACAGAGGATAGGTATGTATCATATATTTTCTCTGATTTTGTGTTAGGACCTGTTCAAGAAGTATTGTTTCTATTTATTTTCCGTATTTTCCATCATCACCCATGCATGCCAGTCTACAGCTTGAGAATAGAATCCGTAGAATAATCAACAGAAATGCAAATTGGTCATCTTGTGAATTTATTCCTGTTGCAATTTATTTACATTGTCGGCGTGGAAAGTGGAAACCTGTCAGTCTCCAAGCCACAGTGAGTACTCTCAAGTACCTACACTTGACTTCAGGTTTTCCTCCATAGGTTCTGTTTTCTTAGGTTCATTGATGTAGGGTGTCCTAGCCTTTCTTAATGAAGAAATTAAAAAACACAAGCAGCCTTCCACACTAGTTGAATTCCAGATTCCTTTCCCGTGGCTGCTGAATGTTACTCGTATAACAGTGACAGCTGTAAGGCCTTACAGAGAACAGAGGGCAAACAACTTTGGTCACCTAAAAAGGCATTTTATTTTTAATTTTGTGTGTCATGCAAAGTTGCATGATTTCCTAATCTTCTGTCAGGAGAGTAGAAAGTACGCAAGCAGCAAAAGAGGTTTTCTGTTTGCTGTGGGCTCTGATTTAAGATAGGATAGAAATAAGTAGACTTGCATGTATTCTGTGACTACACATATTTTATTAGAAAAAGTTCAATCTATACTAGGATGCATTTGGTTTCAGTCAGAAGCTAGCTTGTAATGTCTATTGCTGCTTAGCAGGGGGTTAATGCTGGTGGTAGAGAAAGCCCTTCCTGAGTTAGTCTATTCTGGGACCTGCTTATCCCTCCCTAAGCCTCTGTAGACTTGTTCTTTTCCTGTATGGTATCTCCTTTCCCCACTATTGATGCTCTTCCAGTTCTAGTCTCTTATGCATCTCTATGCATCTCAGTTTGGCACTCTGCCCTCCTCCCTGTTGAGACAGGTTGTTTTCCCATGTGCCAGAGGAGATCAGCAGAGAAGGGGCATCAGCAGCACTGATTAATTGTTTCCCTAACTCTTTGCTTGTTTATAAAACAGCTTAAGTTGCAGGGTAAAATGGCTGGCTTTAGCCATAGGGTGAGCTACTTAATTGATACATGTTCTTTGGAGAACGCGGCTTCCAAACCTTAAAAAGCAAATCTTCACAAAAGAAGCCTGCAGTCAGTATATGCAAAATACGGTTTTTCTGTGGCCTATTACACGGAGACAGGCCTTTGTTAGATGGCACATGCTTGGCATAAAGTGGATGTTGTCTTTCACAAACTTCTAATCTTTGTCCCACAGATAGGGACTTAGAGTTTCCCTGTGAAATGACTGTTGGAATGTTTATATTTAAGTAATTGGATTTTTAAAAGTAGCTTTTTTTCCCCCCGAGTGGTTCTCCTAAACATGTAACCTACAGCAAATACTGCCTGTGGAGTTGCACTGAAGTGAAAGTAAGATCTTGGAATGAGACAGGTTTGATAAGTTTAAGCAAATACAGATGTTGTCTCTGATATTTTCTGGTATAAGTACCCTACTCGTCCTCTCCAGGATTAAAAAGAAATAGATTATTTGGTCTTGTAACTCATCCCATAATGTCACTTGGATGGGGAAAATAGAGGCGAGGCGATTTACCCCTTGTCTGTCTGCTGGGCAGAGGAGTCTTAGGGAAGTAACCTACAAAGTAGAAACTATGGACCTGTTGTGCAAGGGCTTAGCAAGGAGGTACCGTTCTGTGTAATTATCTCTCTTCAGGCTGCCTTCTGGGGTCGTGCACCTACCTGTTAATCATTGGAAAACTGGAAAATTGGAAAAATTAAATGACTTGCCATATGCCACTACTCAGGTACAATCACATCCTGATTTTGGAATGGAACTCAAAAACTTTTGTCTTCCATCCTCATGCTTTCACATAGGAATAAAGAGGGGGGATTTTTCTTGGTAACTCTAAAGAAACTGTTTGAAGACAAAGTTAAACTCAACACTTAATAATTAGTCTAATTGTATCAAATAATCAGAATAGTTACCAAAAAAAAGTTGTCTAAAAAACATCTGTTGATTGTGTTAGAGATGGAATTTCTAAATTTTTTTTTAAGATCCAATACATCTTTTTTCTAGAAGATGTGACAAGATATGACTGAATGAACCTAGTACATGTTCCATTTACGTAAAAAGTAATTCAGCTGATTAATTTTTAGGGATTTGGAAGATTTATTCAAAATACTGATATCAAAACTTGTATGATTCAGAATTCTGTGTCTTTAAAAATCCCTTCAAGTACTTCATGCACATTGTACTCCCAGAGACTAACATTTGCATGATGAATGCAGAGTGTACATTAGAATTGCAGGAGCATCCCAATACCCCATTTCTGTTTGAGGAAACCATGGGTAAGTCACATTCTTCAAGTGCGTCCAGTCAGTGTTCTAGCAGGCACCAGTTCAATGTTAATAAACAATTACAGTACTTAGCAAGCAATAAGCAACAGTTTAGCTTTGCACTTTCATTTTTATAAAACATTGCTTTTGATTCTCTCAGGAATTTAAAGTTTATGTAAAGACTAACATTCTCCTTCTTTTCATGCTTTTCCCCTGACCCTCTTATAAATGTTGTATTTGTACTATTTCAAAAACATGTTGGTTCTAAATGCTTTGGGCTACTTTAATAACAGCTAAATCCACCCAACCTAGTCTGTATAAGCCTTATAAGCCTAGAAGGTCCTTTTAACAAGTGTTTTTGTGACTCTGCATTTATTCAATGTTGTGACCAGCGGTCCCATTTTACTGCCTTAGAGTTCCTGGCCCGCTTGATCCGATATACATTTAAAACTAGGTTGATGGGATTTAGACAAGAAGTAATGCTTTAAATTATATGATATGCATTTTTATTGCTGTTGAAAATGGATGTGTTGACATTTCCATGAATGAATTCTTTCTCATAGAAGGCTGGATTTTTTCTTTATTTTAAGAAAATGGGAATCAAAATGTATGATTATTTATGTCATTGTTTAGTAACTGTTTCATAGAATTTTATTCTTGTAAGCTTCACGCTCCATGTTTCATGCTGTATTACCTTGTATAATAAGTTAAGTCCCAACCCTGAATCTATTGAACTTAGTTTCTTACATGCGTCTTCTTACATGGCTACTGCACTAGTCGTCTGACATGTACAGCTCCAGATGTGCAAACAGATGGATTTGCCTAGTCCTACATAGAGCAATTTAGGATATTACTCATCATAACCTGCGCTTTTTAGTAAAGGAGCATGGCCTTCCAATTTGACAGACTGCACAAGGGACGGATGTCAGGAATAAAGTTGCATGTCGTGGGGGGCTATTTCTGTCTTTTAAATAGGCCAATTCTGCCTGCATTTACCTATGCAATGCAGGTATGTTACTTCTTATTCTGTATGTTGAGGAGAACAGAGAAATACTTTAGATCAACTACTTTTTTTTTTTCTTCCTGGTAACACAACACAGGTGCTGAGTACAGACATTGCAAATGCATCATGTGCATAGAGTAGAGCAATCAAGGGGGTCAAGGTGGGCTCAGCATGTGTTGCTAGATACTGTCCTTGGCTATCCTCCTGTCTCCTGCTGCCTCCTGTCTGCCTCTGCCTCGCTGCTTATTCTGCCTCTTGATGCTCTTAATGGTTTGTTGTTATGGCTTGGAAAGTTTCTGATGAGACTGCGTGGAAGGCAACATACGTTTTGGATAGTAGGACACCAGGAGAGGAAGAAGGCGGCTTTAAAAAAATCAGGTTATTTAACTGAAACCTATATGCTATGATTTTAGGTAGAAATTTACATGTACATGAAATGATCCCTCAGTTCTATGTGTCATAAGAAGAGTGAAAAGGTAGTCTACTATAAGGAGAAGAATCCTACTTTATGAGAAGAATTATATGTGTGCCATAAACAATAGCTCAATGTGAAAATTCTCCTATGCAAAAATATGTATAGCTTGATATTTTTCAAACTTCTCATGTGCTGGAGTTTGGGGTTTTTTGTTTGTGGTATTGGTTTTGTTTTTGGTTTGTTTTTTTTTTTAACGGGACATCCAATTTATGTCTGATAAAACAAGTATGTGTATGAGCCCATTCATACTGATTAGATATTTTCAAAATTGCAGGACTGTAAAAATACCTAAAGCATTTGCTATGAAGTTTCATCTTAGATTTGCATTGTCTTTATTCAAAGGAAGAGGGATGGCTGAATGCTTGGTTCTTTTTTTTCATTGTCATACTGAACTTTCAGCTGCAAACTGAAAAGCTTTGGTTTTTTGAATTATGACAGAAAAAAAAAATATTTTCCTTGTAATATATTTTCCAGTGCTTTCTGAACAATCCTATTCTTGACCAAATTTTTTGAAACTGTGTGTTGGTATCTTTAATTTCAGAAAGCACTGATCCTAGAAAATGTGTACATTTGGTCCCCCTAATATGGAGGTTCTCAGAACTACATATCTATCTGTAATTGATTTATGAATTATTAGCTCTCTGTGGATAGAGCACCTTCAGCGCTTGCCCTTTGTTCCATGTTCTGATGAGATTGCTTTTTAGAGCTAGTATCATAAATAGGTTTATTGTTATGGGCACATGCAAGCTTGTGCGTTATCAAACAGGTTGAAACAACTGACTGAATTTGAAAATGCCAATAACCCGCCATCATATACAAATATAACTGATGTAGATTGTTATACCGTATGTGTAAACAAGGTGTATGAGCAACTCTGCTGATTATCAACAGGAGAAGAGCTCCAAAGCTTATTAGCAGTTAGATAAAGAGCAGCTTTGGTCTATTAAGTTGTATTAAATATTCCTATTCAATTTTCCCTTCTAATTTGGTATTGAGCTATTTTGTTCTTGAGCTTTGTGACGGTTCACGCTTTCTTAATTTATGGAGATGTCAGTTAAACTGGCCAGACTATTCCTCTGCCTTGTGTTTAAAGAAAAAGATGTTCTTTTTTTGCTCCAAAAGGTGAAGGGATAGGAAGGAAAGGACACACCTGTGTCCTGTGAAGACAGTAGTATAGTTAGACCATAGTGTCTGGATATGTTGCGCATATTGCATTTATATAGCAGTAATGCAGAACAGAAGTTGAAAACAAGCTATTGTGTCTTGGTTGTATTCTTGTCCCAGCTGTAAATTAGGTAGGACTGTGGTTGGTTTTTAGTGCCTGCATTATCATACTTATCGTAAATAAATCTTTCTTCTGTTTCTTTACCTACTGCTCCTAGTCACTTGTATTTTCTCCTCTCTCTATTTACCCTAAGTTGTTTACCCCAGGAACATCTGAGAAAAAGACAAAATTACATTTCTTGTTATGCACTTCATAAGGTTACAATTCAGCTGTCATTCTTTGCCTGGTCTTCTAGTGTCTTTAAATTCGAATTCTCTCAGTGGATGTGACAGAGTGTGAATTATGATGCAATAGAACACTTATGAAGTATAAGGCAAGAAGTCAAGTACCATTAAATGCACAAATGTGTGAATGGTTTGCCATAAGTCACATATTAAAATGTCGTGTGATTGTAAGTTGGCCCACTGCAATTCTTTACTTAAAAAATGATAGAGAAAGTTCAGGAATAGTTTATTTAAAATTATTTTAAAATTCCTTTATAATTCTGAGTAATCCATTGTTTTAAATTGAATAAAAATTAAATGGGTTAAAATGATGAAATATTGAGTATAGGCCCTGCAGTCTTCTGTTATGATTTCTTCTTGCACTTGCGGTTTACAAGTTGATCAAAGTAACTTTGTAGTAGAATAGCATGTGGTAATTTTCTATTAGTAAAAGCATTATTGTAATGCTCAATATTCAGAGGTGTATAAGATCTAAAACAAAGACCTTTTTTTGCAGTCCTCAAATGCTTTGCACTTAGTTTAAATGTTAGAAATTGTACATTTTTATTGGCTAGCTAAAATCCCACTCCACCTTTGTTTCCTAAGGTCAAAGGTATGTTCCATACCAGTGCGCCCAGAGCTAAGTTTTGCAGCCTTGGAGGTGATAAGCAAGGCTTTTCTGTTTTTGTAGAATTTGGTGAATCTTGACCATTGTTAATTTAAGCTTTGTGATTAGAAAGCTGAATTGGAACAGTTTTTCACAGTCAGTTTCAAATTCCAAGAGTGAAGATGGTGGTATTGCTCACTGAAAAATTTCTGTTCCCTGCAGACGTCCAGGAGTTCATAAGCTTGTTTTGTGGCTATATGAGATTGAGTTGAGATCTTGGAAATTCATTTTGATAAATCTAAAATTCCATCTTCATTTTGACATGTTACACTATACAGCATTCTATTATGTATAAATAATGGCTTTAAATAGAAATGGCATAAGTCCTTCCTAGAAGTGTGAGTTAAGTAACATGCTATCATAAAACTTTGATTTTATTGCATTTTCTGACGGTTAGGGGTTTTGTCAGAGAAAAATACTTGACAGCTGTTATTGAGAACAATGATTAAATGGACAATGGTACCAAAGCTGCCTTTTTTGATTTTGCATGGTGAGTGAGAAAGGTATGAAAAATTAAGCCTCTTTTAAGTTCTGCTTTTTTAATGCTGTACCGAAAAGAAAAAAAAAAAAGTATGTTACCTCACAGAAAATGAAACTCAGAGTACTCTGAAGTCCTGAGTTTGAAATACAGTAAATTCAATGGGTGACAGTTTCACCATCTTTCACTAACTTTGCAGTTCCATGCAACCTTAATTTGATGAGGAAAACACTCTAAAGAGGTAGAATTGCATTATTGACTCCATTTGATGTGTATGAAAATTGCAACATAAAAAAAAAGAAGGAATTAAAAATATGCCTGAAGACTCTAAACCAAGCTTCAGTAATAGTGACTTAGGTTTGAGAGCAAGTGCATGCCTTTAAAAGTATTTAAAAGTGTTTTAAAAGTAGTATCTGAAATGTCTGGTTTGAAAATGTACAATAAACAGTTCTGGGAACAGTGACTCTCCCAGACCCATCTTACTACACGGGCATCCAAGTTCTTCTTGGTTTTTCTGCTGCAGTAGCACCTCACACACATCTCTGCTTGAGTCAGAGTCACTCTCTTGCTTAGCATTCGATAGCCAGTAAACACCCCAACAGGCGGAAGATGAACCACAGGCTTCATCATTCAGACAACTTGTGACTTCTGCCTCCAAAGAAATGTCCCTCTGTAAGGCCACTTGTCATTGGAACCTTCTTCATTCCTTTCTAGTGAGCACTAAGCAGGTAGATACGACTTATCAATATCTCTGGTAACAAGCTCCAAAATCTAATTAAAGCAGTGCAGATTTTCAGCTCATTTTATGGCATAATATGTGGCTACTAAAGTGTTTCAGGGAGCTATGGAGGCCAACTGTGTGGGTGGCTCTTAGAAGCAGAAAAATACAGGAATGGAGGAAAGTAAAATTAAAACAAGTACTAAATACAGTAGTTGATTTTTTATCAGCAACTTTGTGTGACCCCTTTTATATGCGATCTCTTATGAGTATTAAAAAAAAAAAAAAAGCCAAAAAGGTGTTGACTTATGCTGTTCTTAGAATGGGAGCACTCAGACTCGCAGTGAATGTCTTCCAGCTACTGGCATTTAGTAGGCAGTGGAAGCATGATTAAGGGTCAAAGAACAGCTTCTTTGTCTGAAATATAGAAATCTTTATTTTAATCTTTTTTTCTTTATCTTAGGAAAAAAGTAATCAAGGCTTATTAAGCTCTCTTTGGGAGGGTGATACCCAAGACTCATTTTCATTAAGTTGCTCCCTGAATTTTAAATGTTTAAGTTCCATTTAAATAGTATCATTCATCTACTGACATTTGGATTTGGATTAAAATGGTTCCAAAGCTTGTCCTGCAGCTGCTTGTCAAGTGCTCAGACTGTAGAATTAAGGGAATCTTGTCACATTACATCTAATTGTTCCAGTTTTGCCTGGCAGCCTGTGACAACATATTTCATCTAGGTCTCTCTTTTCTATATAGCAAAAGAATGAATTATTTAAAATGTTAAAATATTATTATTACATGGTAAGAGTAGCCCACTTTAGCTGTTTGGAATACGAGATAATAGTGGTAGATGCTGGCAATCTTTTAGCCAATATTGGTACTTTCAGTCCAACTTTAAATTCAGTTTCTGTTTCAAAAACTGATTCTAAAATATCCCTGTCTGTCTTAACAGACGGGGTGTGTTTGCATGGGCTTATATCCTTTGGTTAAGAACTATATCTGTTTCTTTGGTATTATGTTTTTCTTCAGCTGTAGATAAGGGATGTTTAAATGTAATACCCTGAGTTTGAAAAATGGATAGATACTGCAGTTAGAAGTGTTATTAAACATACTTATTTTGGTGTTCCTTAGCTTAGTGCCTATTTTCCTATCTGAATTGATGTGATACATGATTTATCACAGGAAAAAAATTAACAGTTTTTAGTTGAGTAGGTCCATAACTGTCTTTGCTACAGTGGTTCTGTAGAGGTCAAATTGTAGCACAGTGACACATTACACAATTCATTACTCAAAAATCTTGTTGGGAGGCTTATTATTGATGTCAGCTAGCTGTGGTTGCTTGAGTGGTTTTTCTAGCTGGACCGCTAAGACGTGATAAAACCACTTCGTCTTTGTTTCTAAGTATAGGACATCTGTATTTCGAGTAGAGAGCAGGAATACTGTGTAAAAGCCTGACCTGATGTTTGAAGATGGTGGGTTTAAATTGGCATAGGTGGAGCAGGAGGGAAAGCCAGTGTTTCTATGGAAGGAGATGACATAAGCCTGGCTTGCATCTAGTGAAACAAAGATGGAGAAGATGTATGTTGAATTCCCTGAATTGGTCAGTGCATCAAATTCTGAGGAAGAAAAATTCCTTAAACAAAATGATGAACTTTGGAGGTAAATGGACATAAAATGAGCATTAATAGTATTTAAGCTGAAATGAGGAGCTTTCTAATGAGGAAAGGAATATAGTAGTGAAACAAGAGTAATAATTGTGGAAAAGGTCAAAGCACAGCACAAAGCTCTGAGTTACTGTTAAAAACAAGATATAATAGATTTCTCAATACAGGCGCCTGAATTTGAAACAAATGGAGAAGGAACATTTTTCCTGGTTCTGGCAACGTAGACAACGATATTGCATTATCCTCTCGCTGGAGCCAAATTATGAGACATGCCAAGCACTTAGTATTCCAAGATAATTTAACATGCGTTGGAAATTTTCATTCAGACATTTTTCACGTCTGAGGATTTTGACTAATAATTCTCCTATGGAAGTATTTGCCAGTCAATAGATTTTAGCTAATTACTGTGTGTGAAGATATGATTTCTTGTGGTGGGCTTTTAAACTATACAGTTTCACGGCTACTGTTGCTACTAACTATTCTGTAACTGTATCTTCAGTGTTGTGAATGTAATGCATATGTGGGGCTGTTTCTTCTTTTTTACTTTCCCTTTGCTTTTTTCTCGGAGCTTCTGAACACTCGTGTTCATTTTGGAAAGGTATTGCACTGATACATGCAAATGAATTTTCACTGACAATTCCTTATGTATGTATAAATGCAATTGCATTGCCAGCTCAGAACTGAGTCTCAGAAAAAAGTGCAAAGCTGGAGGTTGGCAGAAGTACTCAGAGGCCTAGAGTTGGAGGTGGCTTTTTAATGGAATTAGTTCATATCTTGGGTTTTGAGAGGTTAAAGGGAGTAAGGCAACTAGTCTCTTAAGAGATGACGGAAAACGCTAGTGAAGGATGTTCTTTTTTAATACAACTTTGACATGAAAGCAGAATTCTACAGTGGAACTTGCAGCATTTAGGTGAAGTACAAAATAAATAGGAAAACTCCTTCAATCAGATGTAGGCATGCAGAATAGAGAAGCTACATACTCTAATTGAAAAAAAAACATTTTAATCTTTATACCTTCTCAAGCAGATGACAGAGAAAGATCTCTTGAGAGGTGGACACATATTCTGTATTATTTAGGTGCCAAATTATCCTCTGTGTGTTGGAACTGCTAGTAGACATGAACAAATAATGCAACCAGTTTCTCTGTAGTGCTGAGCTTAAATTAAACAGTCTCCCTCCCACCAAAACACAATACTTCCCTCTTCCCACCTCTGCAGATGCCAATTTTTTTGTGAGTAGCAGAGTAATTGAAATAGAATTTCCTATGGTATTCAATCCACTGGATAGTTTCTCTAATGTCTCATGTGCTATACATGCAAGTTGAAGATTTTATTAATGTGAATTTTCTGCTATCTTCTTCTAAGAGTTCACTATGGCACTAATACTTTTTTTTTTTTTTTTTTTTTTTTACCAGCCCATCTTTCTGTATTCAGGAACTTACCCTGAAGTTCCTGTAGGAACTTAATATGATCAGAATACTTGTTTTGTTTGGTTTCCTATTAGAAAATTATTGGTAGTAAACAAGAGGATAAATGCGTGCACATAGAAATAGTAGGTTTGTGTAAGATTTGTCTCCTTAGACACTTGGTTAGAAAGCAAACGTCTGATCAGAGTTTGCAATTCTCTAATGGTTGCTTTTATCCCTTAGAGAAATAACTGGCTGGCTGAGGGTACAGATGGTCACAACTGCATATTCAACTCTGGTCTGTGCATGTGCATATTTGAGTCATGGGATGTGTCTCAGCTTGGCTGTGTTAAGGGATAAATCAGCAAAGTTGTAGATTCCTATCTGTTGGAAAAAGAATACAGCCCTGGTCCTATAAGCTCAATTGTATGCATGTGAGAAGGCCATTTACTTTTGTGGGCATATTCATTAGGGACATTTATCTCCCTCTCTCTCTTTCCTTAGAGGGCTCAGTAGTGGATGGTTTGGCATTGGAAATAGACCTGTTTATGAATCAGACACTTGAATCATTACCCTGAAGTTATTTTTTTATGTAAATATGGCTGTTATGATGAGGGTGAATACACAAAATAATGAAGCCAGTTATAGCAATAAACATTAGTTAATCCATCAAAAGCTGTAAATTGTATTTTTAATCTTTCAAAGGAATGGCAGGTAATCATTTCATTCCTTTTTCTGTCTTTCTACTTTCTCACATGTCTGTGAACTTGTTAGAGAACAATTTGGCTCTTAATGTCCAGCTGAGGCAGTTCAGAATAAAACAAGGCAGTGGGAATTCAAGAGTGACTTACAGCCTGTATAAACCCATTAAAATTGTAATTTTAATAAATTGGTGCATCAGTCAGCTCCAGATCTAATCTTGTAGCTTTTAACGGAAGTAGCTTGTGGTAAAACTTACTGTCTATGGGCTAAGCCAGATTGGAGGAATGCATTAATCTGTTTTTCCAATACAGATTCCTCAGTCTAAGGCTTCTGTTGCAGGTAATCAAGGGTTCAGTTAAAAAGCATGCAAAATTTATCTACCAGTATAGTTAGTGAGAATATCACTATTAACATCTAAGGGAATAAGGCTGCGAACATCTGAAATTTCTTCCTGGTTATAGAGTTCAGATTGTTTTTTCTTCTTTTAAATTAAAGAGATTGAATCTCAGAAGATCAAAAAAAGTCTGCCTGTACTTACTCCAGTGTTAAATTTTCAGTGATTTCTTCTGGAGACTGCTGTTTATGGGAGCCCTTTGGAAAGGTAAAATCTCTTGAGAGATACATATGAAGACGGAGATGGTGTGCTTTACTTCTTGAGCATCTGTTGTTACGGCTATGTGCTGGATTGCTTTCATCTAATCCAGTTTCTCTTGGCCGCCCAGAAAGGATTATGATTATTGTATAATACTGTTTGCTGGAATTACCAAATCAATATTCAAAATACATTGGTCTTGGATATTTCCAGAATCCAGCACAACTTGCAGAATATATGACACATGTACAGTTAAATACTTTAAAACATTTAGATCACTACAATTAATTACAAGGGTTGAATGATGTAGTTTAGCAATTAGGTTTTTTTTTTAATGAAGCAAATTCTTTATAGTGAACTAATTAACTGTATAACATACCATTTATATACTCTTTATGTTTTGTTTCCATTCATATTCTAATAAGGACTTTTGCTGGAACATATTTCATCTAGGTCTCTCTTTCCTATATAGCAAAAGAACTCTCTCCTGAACTTGTACAGAACATAGCGCAGTAGGACACCAGTCCCTCTGGAGACTTAGAGGTCCTGCAAATATTAATGTGGGCAGAATTCCACTAATGTATTAAATTCCAGTAGTGAATCAAATGCATCTTTTATCGTGTTTTGTAGCAACTTATGTATAATATCTAGAAACAAATTTAGCAATAAATAAGAAATAGCCCGAAAAAAATCACTACAAAAGAGCAAAATGTCACAGAAAGAATACTCAGCTGAATGAACGGATGAGCAAAAAATTTTGCTGGTGGGTGCAAGATTTAGATTATGAAATCACAAATAAAGTTTTCAAGTAGAACTGTTCCATTGCTTAGGCAGTAGTTAATTGCTTTTTCTCAAAGCAAGAAAATTACAGCCTGGATTTATCTAAGTATTGATGTGGCTTCCTGCAAAGGAAGTTTGTCTTAGGTGAGATAAATGGCACAGACTAAAAATGGGCTCTTCTTAAATGTAGTATTCCAGTCTTTTAAATGGTTGTGTATTTCATTATGTGGGAACAGGCAGAAGCATGGACTGTGGTGAGGCTTATTGATTGCTGCAGGAGTGAGTACTTCCTAAACAACTGTATCAGCAAAATCAAAGATTTATCAACATTGTTGAGAATTTGTAAATAAAATAGAATTTCTTAGTCAAAATACTAGCAAGTTCTGTCCATTTGAAAAACGGCACATGCCTACACAGGTATTGCTGTTCATGCTGAGTATTTGGAGCATTATGTCTAGCTCTAGTCCTAGTGCTCCATAGCACGGATATTGACATCATGTATTACTGAATAGTTAACTATTCCTAATTACTTTCTTTCACAAGTCCTTTCATTTAACTAAAAGCATAAAAAAAGCCAAAAATGAAAAAGAAGCCTTTCCCTAAGTCTACAGCGTCCTTCACTTCTTATGCTTTTCCTTTGTAATACTTAGGTTTGGTACCATCTACCGATTGCAACCTTTTACTTTACACTGGTGGCAGATGACTTGAAACCCTGGATCGGCTGCAAATATAATTTTGTTTCAAATACAACTGATTCCTGTTTGTGTTTCATTATCTTCTTTTACCTTAGACTCCTCTTCTTCTTTTTGGCTTTCTGATTCTCCTTTTATTTTTTTCCTACTGACTCTGGAGTGGTGTTTTTTGGCATGTTGGATTTTTTTTTTTTTCCCTTAGGCGTTATGCTTTGCCTCCTGGCTATATAATTCAGCATTTTCAATCTTCATCTCTATTCCTTTTGATGTCAGTCTACTCTGCTCTTTATTTCATCTTTTATAAGTTTCCTGATAGCTTCTCTTTTGCTCCTGAAAACTCGTGATAGCACCTCTTTTGCAGGATTTCCCTTTTTTGGCTTATTTATGGTATCTTAACAAGGTTGACTATTGCCTTCCAAGTTTTATTCAGTGAAAACTGCAGTTTTAGTCAACCTGAAATCTTTGTGACTTGTAAAATTGGGTGAATACTTTTGGACCTTTAATTTAGAAAGCAGTTCCATGATAACATATGCTGAAATATATCCAACTTGTTTCTTAGTCTGGATTCATTGGGGATATAGCAGCATTTATAACGGCAGTGTGGAGGAGGTAGCTGATCCTTTTCAGAAGCTTGTTGCAGTCACAAAATTTACTAAGTAGTCTTCTATATCTAAGAAGATAGATAAACAATGAACAAAGAATTTTGAATGGGTTTTTCCTGTTCTTCCCTGCTGAAGCTGTTCTGTGTTAAGAATTATATTCTTATTCTCCAGGACATAACATGAGAATGATCGTCTATGCAGTCAAGGAGATCTGGGTTCCAGTCCCTATTCCAATGATTATTTAGGTAAATGACATAAAGTGAAACTGTTTAAAAGGGAAGGGAGACAAGTCTGCACCACACTAGCTTATGTTTTAAAGTGTAGAGAAATTCTCTGAAGGTGCATGGAGGGGATTTGAAGCCCGCTCTCCAGAGTAATCATCTGACCAAATGTTCATAAAGTAGAAAGAACAATATAACTCTCTTCTTTGGAATTCTTAGATACAGAGCTTAGGTGTGCAGGTGTATCTCTTTCTTCAACTAGACCTCCAATTCAACCAAAGAAGTCGAAAATGTAATGAAATAATTTTACTTTAAACGTATCAAACCATATGATTTTAAATGCAAAGTATTATGTCAAATCTTACTTTTGGCTTTGTCTGAAAACACATTTTCACTACTTTGACCATTGAATTGAAAAAAATCAGTTACCCATTGAGCCATAATCTAGACCAAAAAGATCAGACCAGTCATCTTTGTCAAATTCTTCAAGCGATATGTCAGCAGCAGCTCTGTTGCCTTTGTTAGAGCTTTAGCCTTATATTATATCAAACTTGGGCACCCAGAAAGCAAATTAATCTCCTTTAACAACAGCAGTTAGCTGGCAATTGACTTTTAAATCTCTACATGAATCTGATATCTTGGCTGAGAGATCCCAGTGTACATCTAGTAAATGTAACCAGATAATTTATTTAGTGGTTAATTTTTTATTCTTCAGAGAGAAGAACTCTGGAAAGCTTGACGTTATTAAAATATGCTATGATATTCTCCTGTCTCCTACTGTGAATATACAAAATTACATTCTATAAAATACAAATGCTTCTTAAGTCTTTTTTTTCTATACTGAAAAAAGGAGAAAGAAAAAAGAATAGATTTATTTGCAGAACTTGGAGGAAACTGAAGTTTTTAGGTAGGTTGTTGATGGCATAAGCCATAAACTATCAAGCTATGTTCATGGGTCAGTGAGCGCTTCATGACTGGAGATGTATGAAAGTCTGCTGAGAGAGTACATCACACCCTACTCTCATTCTAACATCATTCAGTTGTTTTTGAGAGGTGAGAGATTTCTATTTCCCATACCATCCCTTTTTATTACTTTTAACACCAGCTTTCTGAACATTCCCCCCCCCCCTCCCCACCCCAGCCCAGCTTCTTTGTCCTTGTTTTTTTTTTATTTGCAAGAACAGGTGACTGTGTGGAAGGAAAAATACCAAAAATATGATAGTGACAGGATGTTGATACAGGCAGTAGTTTAGATAGTGAGCTGTTCTAATTGTCCTATGTTGCTGTCTCCAAATTCAAGCAACATTTTAAATTTTTTATACCTCTTGTATTTTTAAATAAGAAAAGGAAAGATTTGCATATGCACAGGCTGAGAGACTATAAATTAGCAGAAATTATATTTATAGGTTAGCTAGAGATTTTGCACTGAAATGCACCCCTCTGTCCCAAAATATTGAAAATATGCTTAGAGATCTTGTTTATTGTTGTGTGCTTTGATAGTGGTATATTGTGCAAATAACTGTATCTAATTTACCTGGGACATGGGATTGTATGAGCATCCCTCTTCATCAACAAAACTGTGAATTTCTCACCGCCAGTACTGTGACAGGGAGACTTCTGTTTATGCAGTCAGGTAGATTGAAATAACTGCCTGTATTCTGATATATTTAACTTGGCAACCAGAATTTCAGAATGTATCCATTTATGTCTCATGGCATCCTCCTAATTTACACCCTAGATACTTGATTTTTCTGGCCACAAAACAACACTAATTGAGGTTGGTTTTGATTTCAGTTTTACTGTTTGAAAAGCTACAGAAAATGGGGTTTTCCTTTTCTATTGTGCTTTAATATATTCCTGAACCATATAGGATTATGTTAATTATAGAATCATAGAATGGTTAAGGTTGGAAAGGACCTTAAAGATCATTGAGTTCCAACCCCCTGCCATGGGCAGGGACACCTCCCACTAGACCAGGTTGCTCAAAGCCCCATCCAGCCTGGCCTTGAACACCTCCAGGAATGGGGCATCCATAACTTCTCGGGGCAACCTGTTCCTATTATCTCTATAAAAAGTCAAATTTACCAGTGTTCTCAAAAGTAAAATACAGAATAGTTAGCATTGTTAGTATGATGATGGACTTTTATTTAGATATACATTAATCACAACTGCAATGTGTGATCCATGTTTAATACTTAGTCTCAGATGAGCAAAATGCTAAACACGTGCCATTTTCTGTGCTAATTGTAAAAAGTTGACATTTTTATCAATTCTTATAGTGAAGAACCAAAACAGGGAAGGTTGACTTTGTACTGGGTGGGTGACTCTAAGTCTGAGTCAGAATGACTCAGTTGTATGTGGCTGTTTCCATACCATTAAAAACTTGCAGACTGTGGATTTTAAAACCAGCATGAGCCTCATTTTCCATATTGGAATCCTGTTACATTTTATGTATTTACTCAGGTATTTTGTTGTTTAGTTAGACTGACTCTGCTTTACATGAGAAGAATCATGAAAGGAGGTCCTGTTTAGAAGTCCTTGTAAAGTAAAGTACAGCTAATTGGTGGAAGTTATACATTAGTAAATATTCTTAAACTGGTTAGTCATCATCATACACATGCACAATTATTTGCTAGAACAGACTGTGCCCATTGTCAGCTAGGTCCATAGATGCATGGAATGATACAGAAGTTTTAACCTTAGTGTTTATTTTCAATTCTGTAAGCCTCTAAATAAGATAGATCTGAAGTATTTTATAGATTTTTTTTTTTTTTTAAGTATTCTGAATGGCAGTATCATCTTCTAATCAATGCCTCTGGTAACATCTGATTCTCCATAAACTAAGCTAACTTAAAAATTGCTCTAACAGCTGCCTTGTCATCATATAACTGACAGAGTTTCTGCTGAAACATCTGTTGCCATGTTGCTAAGTTTCCCTTTTTAATTATTTATGCTCAATCTCTGTTCACAGGCAGAGGTTGTCAAATTATGGAAGCATAGGAGTAGTATACTAACTAATTAGCAAGAGAATACATTTTTATATTTTCATTTGATTATGGATGCTTTTATCCTCTACATTCATTCTTCTTTCTTCTTCCAAGTTCCACGTTCCCCCTGATGTCATTTCCATCCTTCCCTTTCCCCCTCTCTTCAGTGGGGGTCCCATTGCAGCAACTGGAATTTCATTCAGTTCTTTCTGCCTTAAAAGGGTTTTGGATCAAAGTTCCACACAAGACCTGACTGTTATTTCTTAGAAGGGACACCAGAACTGACACACTAACTTTTAGTGTCCCATTTGAAATATCCCATGGAGGTATAGTTCAGCACCTGAAATGATGCATTTAAGGACTACTGTCCTGCTCTCTCTGTTCTGTATTCTAAATATTTCCCTTCATGTGTACAGATAGTACTACATCTATGTATTTGGCTCTCATTCTGGAGAATATTTTATGAGCTAATTGGGTTTAAATCTAATCTCTAGGCAAGATCCAACTGATAAAAGATCTTAAATGAAAGATTTTTGCTGACTGGCCTTTTTGTCAAATCCCTGAACTTTTGATGAGTGGAACTTTTATTCTGTGCATCAGTAGATTTTTAATGTAGCAAAAGCACTTGAAATGCTGTGAAATTTGCTGTGAAGCTAGTGCTCACAGTTTGTATTTGAATTTAAGTAAAGTCTAAAAGAGCCGTTCTGAAAAACTACCACTTGTTTAGGAAAGAGGAAAAGCAGAAATTTCTCATACAGAAGTTGGAGGAGTCTTCCGGCCTTTCTGTGATTGGCTAACTACTAATTTTAAGCTTACTCTTACATTCTCAAGTGGGTAATTAAAACCTAGTCTTAGAAAAGGCAGGTAGAAGAACCTTAAAATATTAATAAAAAAAATACCCCAGAATCCACAAAAAAGCCCAACCCAATGGACTTAAAAATGACAACTTTTAACAAATTCCAAAAAATGATAAGGTTAATCCTGTGAGAAACAAACACACAGATAAATGGAGTCTGAAATAGCTGACATTTCCCTAAAGTATATTAAGGGTGCTAACTCAAACTCTTGCACTCCAGAAGAAGGAAAAAGTAGTACACAGCAAGGGAACTAGGCTAATTTATAAACTACATGCATGAAGTAAGAACATAGAAACAAACCCTGAAAGACTGAGGCACAAGTGGAAACCTGACTGTTGGGGTAATGAGTATTATAGAGGTTCACTGCTAAATTGCAGGGGTATGCTGAGTTTGACAGAGGCCTTTCCTAGCACTGGTGCTACTTAATATTTTCATTTACAAGTTGGATATTGGAAAATAAAGTTTGTTTATTAAATTCAGAAGTTATGCCTCCCAGAAAGAAGTATGCTGTAATGGAGCATTAGAATTCAAGATGTCATTGATAACTTAAGGCAAAGTCCTGAAAATTTGGTGAAATTCTTTAAGGTCAGTACAAAGTTTCCTTTTAAAGAAGGATTAATCAATTGTGTAAATGCAGAATAGCTATGTAGCAGCTCTTCCAAAGGGAATGCAGGAAATAGTCAATCACAAGCTGAACTGTGATTAAGGTATTGCAGAAAGGGAAAGAAACAAGTCAATACTGTATTTGGAAGTGTTAATAAGATTACTGTTTTCAGATATGAGAATTCATCTGCCCACTGCTTTTGCTGTCCAGAAAGCATCGAGTGCAGAATTGCTTTAAGTTTTAGGCATTGCTATGCAAGAAAAGCATGATGCTGGCCATATGTGTATGTATATTGCATGTATGTCTATTCAGCGTATGTGCACCACCTCACTGCTGGCTGGGTCTGGGGTTATGGAGCTGCAGCAGCCTTGCCTCTATTGAGGCACCAGAAATGGCAATTTATGACAAGTATGTTTGGAGAAAGCTCAGAGACTAACACTAAGAATTATGAGAATTGTGAAGAAATGAAAGTTTTCTAGGTAAAAAGAGAAATAAAGGTGAAGACAGTGCTCTTTAGTATGTAAGAGGAAATGCATAGGGGAGGGAAATAATCTGTTGTCCAGATTCAAGTAATTGCAGCAAAGGAGACTAAGTTTAAATGTTAGGGCAAACTACCTGATAGATAGGAAGGTCAATGCTGGTGCAGTTTGCACGGTTAAGCTGTAGAACTTCTGTCCATAGAGTTTTCAAAAGAGGAGGTCCTACAGCCTTCAGTGAGGAATGCTGTTGTTGATCCTGCTTTTAGTTGGGGAATAGTTATGGCTTCCTTTGCACTTGAATGCTTTGATCTTATTGCACTTAAAAAATTCTCATTTTATTTTGATTTGGCATTGAAAACCTCACATTTTATGATGCCAGATATCTATCTGCTGATAAGAAGTTGAGGGATTTATCCTGTTGGACCTCTAATGTCCTGCAGCAAGTGGGTGAATTCCAAATCCTCTGCAGCTGGAAAGCTCAGCCTCAGACTCAAGCTTTCAGAAGTTTTTGGGGTCACAGTGGGCTCTGACCAAGGCTTGGGTATAAGGGGGTTTTTGTATGGAAAGCTAGCTATAAGGACCTGAACGCATGTTTTAATATTGAGCTTTTTTTAATGTTAATATAACTCTTGGTTTATCTTTTTTTTCTGTATCTCTTTCCTTAAGGTGCCCTTATTCTGTGTGACTTAGCTTGAAGCAGCAGACAGACGCTTCTTGCTCTTTGATGACAGATATTTAGTGGGCTGAGGGCTATCAAGGCAGGATTCTTCATCAGTACTTATCTGTCTCATCCGAGTAGCTGTGCTAGTGGATCATGGGGCACTGCTATATGAAGCAGTAATTATTTATTGATTTATTTCACTGCAGAAAGCCTTTCACCTTCATTCTGTGAGATGAAAAAGGAATCTTTGAAGCAGAATGTTAGAGAAAATATCTGAATGATAACTCTAGGATAAGCCACAGCAAATGGGCCCTACTTCTAGCAGTGGACAAGGGCTGAGGCAACAGGCTACTCTGCAAGTTCCCTCAGTGGACCCCTTTGGAGAGGGGAGGAGGAAAGGTAGTTCTGGTTCACCTGGGAGAGAAGTAGCTGTGGAGCCTTTGCAGGATGAGGGCCAGGAAGTGAAGTGAGGGAGATCTGAATAAGGAAGAGTGAACAGAGTTGATGTTTGATGATGGTGGTTCTGCTGGAGAAATGCAGGCCCAGAAACACAGCTGGTCAGGGCTGCAGGAAGGGTGAGGCAGGCATGGGGAGGCAAGTGGGGAATTGCGTAGCCCAGTGTCGGTTGCAGTTAGAACACTGCTAATGTGGGTACTAGTGAGTACTTTCTCTTCACGTGTTGTTTTGCTACTGCTGTCAGTCTGGAAAGGATCTGGTGGTGACTGCTCTTGGGCTGCACCTGTGCACCTCACGGAGTTTGCTTCTTTCATGTCTGTTGGAGTGTCTGTCAGAGCAGTCACCAATCCCATTTTCCTTCTGTGAAGGGCCTTGAGTATAATGCTGCCTGGAGATGGAGTCATTTTTGATTTGACAATGGGGACAGGGCCCAGAGTCAGCAATACACACTAATGAACAGCCTCTGCTGCAGCCCAGAAGTGAGAGACTGGTTATAATTGCAAGAAAGAAGAGAAGGCTGAGCTTGAGAGGATGCTGGGCCATACTGAAAACAGCGACAGGAGCTGCGTGAGACACAAAGCTTAGACAGAGAGAGGGATGGGAGTCTCCTTAACTGTTACAGGTTGCTAAAGAGCAGAAATTAATTCTACATATGCTCTATGATTTTGTTTCCAATCCCTGTTGAGCATATCTGGAAGGGGAAAAACACAGTCACAGGTAGCCTAAGGCTGTGACATTGTCTGCCAACTACACAAGAATGGAGGCTTTATATGTCTCTACTTTCTTGAATAAAGTTTCCTTTCTGCCATGATGAAAATAATGACATCAGACAACTTGTTGCTTTACTGTTTTGGGATTACAAATCTTTGTGCTGCTTTGAGTATAGCAGTATAGCCTTGCTGGAATAGTTGGAAAGCGGGCCAGGAAACATGGAAGATTGAGCTTACATCTAAAACAACTACAAGCAAGTTGCTTCATCTTTTGCTGAGAAAACATTTTGCTTACATGTCTTAAAAGAGCTATGGATATTAAAGTACCAATATACTGTTAAAGAGGAGTGGCTTTTCAGTTGCTGCCTTCTCACACCACTTCCTCTTAACAGGTTAAGTGACATGCTGTGACACACTGAGGGTTCAAAGGCGGTTAGGGAAGTTATTATGGATATCATTTAGGTAACCCTATCTTGTGGTCTGCTAGGGAGAAAGCTGAGACACAGCAAGCCTCTTCCAACAGTATCACTGTACTGAGAAAGCAACAACACTAAAGAAGTTCCTGGTGGAAACCTCACTGAGTGCTTCTCCGGAGCATTTCACATTAGAGACCTCAGTGGAAGGACTGCTACTTGATGTCAGCGAACTCCATAACTGTAAGTACCTGTGCTTTGTTCATCAAGGAACAAGGAGGCAGGAGTACTTCTGCAGAGGAAGAGACTTCAGTGTTAGTCTTCACTCATAAGCAGTCAAGATATGACCGTTATTGGGTATTGATATTATTGCAGGTGCTGTGGTAGTAGAGAGTAAAAGATTTCTTTAACACCAAATGTGGGTACTCTCCTACCTTTGAGAGGAGACATTGTATTGCTGCTGCAGTGTAGGAGATAGGGAAAGAACGATAAAAGATGCTATGGTGTGGGTGCAGGGCCAGAAGTTCAGTTGATCAATTCTTGTTTATTAATGTGCACTGGAAGGGACTCTTCTCCCAGCATCGCATCATGAAGGTTTTTTATATGTTTCTTGCCCACCAACCAACGTGTGTTTGGAAGGTCTCTTAAATCACTATGGACAGCTGCAGTGTGGCCTGCAACAGTGCCTGCTGCCAGGGAGTATGAAAAGCATTAAATTGCAACACATTAATATTAACTTCCCTGGAATGCACCCTGAGGATTGCCAAAGGCTGCCAGAAGCATTTTAGCAGAAGAATCTTTCTTCAGGGCAAATAATGACTTCAGAGCAAAGGGTCTTTAGGTCATCTTTTTCAGCTCAAGGAAGGAATGAGAGTTAGGAAGTATCCTTCCCTGGACAGGAGGGAAGATGAAGAGGAGATGCTAAGCATGAACAAGTGTCATGTTGGCAAAAGCCAGTAATCCAAGATGCAGCAAGAACTCCAGATTCCTAATATCTTACTTCATCTGTGTAGTGCTTTTTTGTCTGTGCAAAATTAGCAACTGGATTTTAATATTTATCATCTTTTGTGGCCAGCAGGTTGATCTCCAAACATTGGATGATAGCTTGAGCCTATCACTTCAGGCTCCTCCACTGACTCTGAAAACACTCTTAATTACTTTTCTGCAATGTTCTGTCTGAGAAGCAGCCCAGCTTGAGCCCTCACTTCTTACTCCTCAGCAATGCTTCATGCCTCTGTTTCATCTGTTGTGGCACACTAGTCACACTAATTTTAGGTGCACCAGGATAGGATCCCTCTGGATGGAAAGTGGGAAAGTTGGCCTTGGGAGCAAGTGGAGCATTAAGGAAAACAAAGCACCAAGGAATACAAGACTGAAGAGACCCAAAGCTAGTTCCTTGGTGTCTTTACAGATGAGTATCAAAAATGCAGGTCTTAGATTCTCTCCTCATGTACGCTAGACGTCCTTTTTTAGAATTATGAAGCCAAATGAAAAATTCTGAAATGGCTAAAATTACTCATTTTGATTCTATCCAAAACTTCCTTGTATTTCCTTTGTGGAGAATGATGCTGGCTTTGCTTCTTGATTTTAATTTTTTTTTTCTTTTCAACACTATGGGTCTTTTTTCCAAATCAGAATGCAAACTAGACTTTTAAATTTTTTGTGAAACATGCATTACAGTTCTTCATCTAGGTCTATAAATAGTGTATTAATAGCTTCATAGTTTTCCTTTAGGGGCCATTCCTTCTTTCATCTATTGTCTACTCACTTTGTTGTTAATGCTAAGGGTTGAAAAGATTTTGTTTTTCTTTGAAATATCCACTCTCTTGAAAATATTTAACTTCAAGAGTTACCTTACTGGCACCCCAAGATCTTCAACTCTAAACAGAAGATAGAAGATAAGCCGATAAATAGAAAACAAAAGTATAATAAAACCTACCAATTGGTTGTCCTTAATGACTCACTTAAACAGCAGTCATGCTGGTTTTGCCCTAATTATTTTGTGTTAGCCATCTTTCGTCAAAGGAGCCAACTGTGAATTCAGTAAAACATCTTGCCATGCTGGCTGGGAAGGGCATTTGTTTAAGTTCTTGTGAGAATTTAAAATGCTTTGAATGCTTTATTTTCATTCTTCCTTCTGCTTTTCAACAAGCAGTTTTGAAACCATAGTCTACCAATTACTTAGTACTGCAGCATTTCTGTTAACTCAATTACTGTACCCTAATTAGAAATAAACTATCACTCTTATAAACACAGGTCTGGCTTAAATTCACCATTTTGGGAATGTGTGACGAGAACAGTATTTCAGATAAGATCTCACCCAGAGCATCAATACTTTCCTATTTTTATTGGAAATATCTCTGTGGATGCACTGCTATTGCTTTATTTGCCTGTTTTATGGTAGCATCACACTGGTGGACCGAAGTCATCATGGCTTATGGATTGATAACCTTAGGTCTTGTTACTTCTTTATTATTTTCAGCCATTTCCATGAGTGATCAATTTGAAGTAGACATTGTTCTAAGCCTTATACAATACTCCAGTTCCTCTTCTTGCTCACTGGTAATGCCACATGTCTTCATGTCAGTGGGTATCCTGTGCCTACTTTTTAAGCTAATGTAATTAAATTTTTAGCAGAACATCATTAATTAACGTATGGAGCAAAATTTCCCCCAAGATTGATTCTTTTAGTACTCCACTACTGGCTTTTTGTTTGTTCATTTTAATCTCCTTAATATGATCTAATTCAGTTTGACTTTTGAATGTTTTAATTTCATTCTTGCCTTTTCTGACATCTTATTCAGAGATTTCCTAGGTTCTATTCCATTCCATTCTTTTACATTTGGAATTCCGTGTATTACAAATACTAGATATTCAGGTATTAAGCTGGATATTAATCCTCTAAGTTTAAACTCTAGGGTAAGTTTTCTTCTTTTTCTTTAGATTTCAAGTTTGAGAACTTCTGCAGCTTTAACTTAAAAGGGATTCCTGATCTGATTTCCACTGAAATCCTTCAGCCTTTAACTATCACTCTAAGTTTCATGGCTTAATAGTTTCATGCTGTGTGTGAAGGTAAACAGATATTTTGAAAAATTAACCAGGTTGCAGTTGTCTGTTGACCTTCACAGGAGACTTGGTACATTATCCCTACCACGATCAAGCAAAGGACTAAAACATGTTCTAACATCAGAAACATTCTTTTCGTCTTCTGATGAGGTATGGTTTTATATCCTGATTTAATGCAGTTTTATATATGATCTGCAGATTTCTTGATGCCAGAAAGGCATGATTGCAGTTGTCTAATTTCTTATGCGACAATGTGTAGATTTTTATGTAGGAGAGCAACTTAGTCCAGTGTGTACTGAAGAGCTCTCCCATTTCTGCAATGTTTTTGGAAAAAGGAAGTCACCAGACTTCATGAATTGCAGAATACAACATACATCTCTGTGTAGATTTTTCTGTAATTTAGTGAAATAATCTTTTGAATAAAATGTTTATAACAATAATGTGAACACTTGCAGTCTAGGCTGCTCAAGACTGTTGTGTATAGACTCATGGAGTACACATGTATGGCTGAAGAAGTACGTACTAATTTTTCTTCAACCGAAACTGTAAATATATTCATACATTCAAGTGGCATAAAAGTGGCATAGCTACCTCAATGTGCAGTGCAGGTTTCTATCAGCTGAAGATCTATGCAGTATATCCTCACAGTAACTTTATTGTTACTCAGGTTCAAAGTTTCACAATTCAGTCTTTGATCTAAAGGCTCTGAAGGTCAGTGTCATGTGAGCGATGGCATCTGACAGAAACACAATGGGCTCCTTGAAAAGTGTGTGCTTTTGGTTGTTACCAAAGAAAATGCATCTCCCCTGAGACTAGCACTGTTGCTGGCAGTCTTAAGGGAAAAGGCAAGGTCTGATTTACACTTTTTTCCCTGAAGAAGGTCTCTCTGGGTAAGAGTCACATCAAGCTGTCATGGCAGTATGTGGAAGCCTCTCCTGCCACGACTCACACTGTGGTTACTTTGAGGGGAGAATAGATGAGTTCGACATGCAGGTCAGTTCATCTTTGTACTGAGGAGCAGATCTCCAACCTTAGGAAGAACTCCTGAGCTCCCTGGCAGCATTGCTCGGCTGAGCAGTTGTTTGTTTGTCTACGTGGATATTGAAAATATCCAAGTAGATTTTGGGGATTTAGAACTATTTATTTGCAGCCTTGCAAAGCCTCAACATGTCAATTAATTCAATTCATGTTAAAGACTGTCATATAGTATGTGATATGACAGCGACATAATAGGATTGATAGAATCATCTTGACAGGACAGAAATGGACAGGTCAAATAAGGGTAGCTTTTTTTCCCCCCTCACTTCCTGCTAAAGTTGTCCTCTTCTGACTCAAGGGAAGGGAGCTGCTTCTAGCTTAAAATCAAAGAAAAGAAACAAGAAGGTTTGAAAGCCTGATATATACTTTGGAGTATAAATAAGATTTTTATTTTTTTAATAAGTAATGCACATTAGTTTATTAAAAGAATTCTTAACATAGTCTTGGCAGTATATAAGTGTATTTTATGTATGCTGTCAACCTCATCTACCAAAATGAGTCCATTTCTGTTCTGCAGAAGGTGGTTTGAGGTTCACCAACTTTTCTTCTGCACCAAAATATCATTACTCTAGCTTCAAGAAATAAATGCTGTATGGTCATCTAATTCCAATGAGAGTTTTGTGTGCTTTTGGTTTGTTACCAAAGGAAAATGCATCTCCCCTGTGACTAACATGATTGGTAGGCTCAAGTGTAAAGAGAAGATCTTATTTACACTTTATTCCCTGAAGAAGGTCTCTCTGGGTAAGTGTTGCATCAAGCTAGCAGAGCAGTGTGCAGAGGCCTCTTCTGCTATGGCTTGTACTATCTAAATACTAATTGCACTGAAATCTCTGAAATTCTCTATAAAACAGTATTAAAGTAGACTTTATGCAAAAATAAGGCAAGGTAAGTAACACACTGGAAATTCCTAGAGCCTACTCTTCATTATGCATGAAGTTATAAATTGTTTTTAATCCCAGGAACTGCATTGTGTTGACTCATATTATTTAGTAACATGCCATAGTTCTTTTAGGGTGTTTATAATTGTCTGAATAGTGTTTATGATTGCTTTTTGTTACTTCATTTATGTGTCAAGCTGCATGCATTCTTGGTGTCCATCATGAAATCTGAGCTAGGAATTGTTGAATAAAATACCTGTGCAAATGTAGAATAAATATTTCAAATAAAACCAGATAACTAACTTTTCTGGTTTTATAATCCTTTTTATTTGTGGTCATGCAGAAGAGTAAGGTTTTTTCTTTTTTCCAAGCAATACTTGTGACATCTGAAGTTTTGCCACTAGGTGTAAATACATTTCAGAGAGCACATTAACATCAGGAATGCTGTGGAGGCTTCTCATAAGTAGTCATGCAGTATTTTAGCATCAGATCCATTTTGAGCAGAAATTCAGTGGCGGAAGGGCTTATTCTCAGAGATTTGAAGCTAAATGCAAATTTTATTGCTTTCTTGGATTAACAATGTGGAAAGATCAGGAACGGGAACTTTGAAGAAGTATAACAGAAATGTAGAATATTTTGTTTGGTACTGTCTTCAACTGGCTGAGCAGAAAAGAAACCATGCATTATTTCATAACCAAAAAAAAACTTATCAGTGAAAAATCCACACATTTAGCATCTTATTTTCAGTCCAAAGATATAAATGTTTGTAAAATCTTTCAAGAATCTGTTTCAGGTTTCATACAATTTTTTTTTTCAGTGGTTTGCAGATGTTTATTATTTAGTTAGTCACTGTTCTCCTTCCAGGGAAGTCATTCATGCACTGAGAAATAACACATTTGGCAGGCCAGTAACCCAAGCAATGGCAAAGCAGTGAGTTTACACATAAATGTGAGATAAATTTTGTGTGAGAATTCAGAAATTAACTTCCAGAAATAAAATAAATACAGTCTTATCAATGGTGACACCCACTATGATTTCAGAGAAGCTATGTTCTCTTTTTTTAGTGAATCTCCTGCTTATCCCCATTTCCTAGGCATTCTTTAAGTTTGTCAAGTATTTTTGGTACATGTGACATTTACTCTTTTTTTGCAGGAAACTGATCTGCAAGCCACGGTTAAAATATATTTTTTTAACTTTATTTTTTTATTTTCCCTTTTCCACTTCTTTTTACTCCATCAGGGCTTTCTGAAGACCTGCCTATTTGGACAAACTCAGTTTGGGTAACAGCCAAAATCCACCAAAATCCAAAGTCAGTGACAGACTTTCCACTGAATTTTCTAGGTACTAAATCATGCCTCTAATTCTGTGAAGAGTATCACAATGTAAGCAAATACATCTTTTGTTCTCAATACAAATTTATCTCACACCTATTGATATATTTTCAGTTCAGAGTAATTGCATGTTCATCACAAAACCTATAGTTTAATTGCAGAGCAGTAGAGTGTGATTATATTGTTATTTTACCCAGCTAAAAGGGATGTTTACATCTGTTTTTTTCAGTAGCAGAGTTTTGTGAGATAAGTGGGTTGTATGAAAATAGAAGAAAATAAAAAAAAAATCTGAGAAAATAAAAAGGAAATACTTTACTGCAGCTGCCTGTATTGTTTTATGGGCAAGACTAGTATACAAAGGGTAATATCTTGAAATGAACTCAGTTATTTTATTGAGTGCTGAGTGTTTGTAAAAACTTTAGAGGAAAAGTCTGCTTAAATGGATATATCATAAACACGAAAGCTGCTGTGCATGAGGCTACCAGGAGATGATTTGGAAAAGTATAGCTTGAGCTTTTTCAGCCAGAGCCCTGTCTGAAGTTATTTGATCATCTGTGAGAAATAAATGGGGCTCTGGGTACTAATGGGTTTGGTTCTGAAGAGTAATGCATGTTCAGCAGTTGAGAAATTAAGACAGTCTAGAAAATTTATCTCGCTTACTGCCAGGCTTCCAAATACCCAGAGGATTTTGGGAACAACCTGACAGAAACTCCTGAGTGACGTGTCAGAGGATGATTAAGGAATGAATTAAGACGCATGAGGCCAAACTGTGCTTCTGATGACTCCTATGGGGACGTGCAAAGACATCTCTGTGCAGGGTTTTGTGGACAGAATCAAATTTGCTCTGCCTGTGTTGCCAGATGCATTCAAGCTGATTCTGCACTAAAAGTTGTGAGTCTGTGGGTTTGAGATGAGGTTTTAAGCCTGAGGTGAAGTCTATTAATATTTGAGGCTTCAGAAGTTTGTGGTTGGTTTTGTTTTGTTTTGGTTTTTCCTGTTGGAATTGTCTACCTCTGCTTAAGCTTAAAGTATGAAAAAGAAACCCTTCTGTCTCCCTGAGTAGCCAGAAATTAGACAGGGACGTAACACTGGGAGACACAAAATAGAATGAGAAAGGATAAAACTGAAACCCAAAGCTTCCTACATTTCAGACTAGTCTACGGCTAGCAGAAGTAGGCATGCTTGTTCTTAAAAATACCAACACCACATGTGCAAAGGAAGAAATGCTTATATTTCCTCTGAAGTTATACTTAGAGATGTATTCCTGGAACAGTTACAAAATGTCTGTGGGCAAAATACAGCAATCAGTGGATTGTCCCTAGCTTGTTTTTCATGTCAGTTTTATTCAAATTACTGCAAATTCTGAATTACATATTCCAGATTTACAGTGGTATGTAAAATAAAGAAAAACGAAGTCGTTAAACTTTGCTATTAGTGCAATCTGTCACTCTTGATTGTTGTTCATTTTATTTCACCACAAGGTCTGAGAGAAATGCATGGCCTTGCCAGATATTGTTCTTTGGCAATTTCTTTAACCGAGGTAGATGACGATAGGTTTATTAATACTGAAACGGAAAAAATATCCTTCAAGAGCTGAATGCTGACCTTTATTAAGTGGTTATTTTAAAACTAAATGTTAGCCTTTACATGTTGCTATGTTTCTATGAACTTTAAGCAATGCAATTTCAAAACTAAAACTCTTAATCAAAGTAAGGGCTGGGATGAGCAATGACCTGTCTTTGAGGAGAGTTTCCAGAATATTGGCAATGGAGGAAATAAAATTCTTGGTCCCAGGATGTAGTTTAGGCTCTTCCAGTCCTTTGTGCCTTCTGGTAAGAAGAAATAACACAAATAGCTTTGTGTATTCACCTCCCTGTTTCCAGGTAAGAGAGGTTGGATTATTTTTCTTTGAAGATGTGGAGAAACATCAAAGTGGAAAATGGGAGAGAAATGAAGGGGAAAAGCAGGAAAAATGTGGTTTTAGTGTTCAAGGTACCTGGAACTCAAAAAAGGTGATTTTTAATGCCAGGATCTGACAGTGGCTTTCAGCAGTCACTGTTTCCCTTCATCTTCTCTGCTTCCTCAGTGCTGTCTTCTCTGTAAGGAGAGAACTCCTCTGAGACTCAGCTCTTTTGAGATCAATTACTGAATATACAGGAAGGAGGAAGAACTAGTGACAGGGATGGGACAGATTAAGAAGGGTGAGGTGAGCGAGCAGAGAAAAATAAGACTCTGTTGTGAAAATGCTAATACAAACTGGGAAACTGAGTGGCCATGACAAAAATTTTGGAAAGGAGTGAGTGTTGACAGAGGGGGAAGGTGAAAACCTAAGGAATTAGCACAAGAACTGAGAAAAAGTGAGGGAAGGAGGGACTGATAAGAAGGAATATTACCAGTTTTTGAAAACCAAGGGGTAATGAACAGAAAAAGAAATAGGAAAAAGGGAAAAATCAGCAAATAAATTTGAGTGAAAGTAATGGAAGTTAGAAAAAATCACACATCCCAAATTTTGTTAAATATTTTTAATTGAAGCTGCCTTTTGAACAGTAACAGTAGCAACATGTGGTGTCCTTGATTTGGGGTGTGAAGGCCTTCAAGGTCATTATAGTGAAAGACTACAAGAAGATAAACTGGCCAGGATGGGAAGGATTCATAATCCATCTATCATTATAAAAATATGGGAAGTGGAAATAACTTTCCCATTTTTCTAATATACTTCTGTTTTTGTGTGGGTATCCAGACTTTTGGTAACTGTAAAATCTGAATATCAAAAATCAGTTTTTGCCTTTGAACACCTTATCTTCCACCTGATTAGTGTCTTAGTTGTACTCTTCAAAACACGTCATCTGGGAAGATTAAGCTCCAATAGTATACTGTCACTGATATGAATGAGAAACATTCTACATTGCAATGAAAGCTTCAGTGCTTCTAGGAAAATGTGTCATGGAAAGTGAACAACTGTGCAAAATCTTAATGCTAAGTCTGGCCATACCACTTAGTGGTATGATGGAAACTACTTTGGTATGTTTGAAAATAGTGTTATATAGATGACCTAGCTGGGACCAGGGGTTGCTTAGTCCTAAAGTCCCTTCCTGCCTTCAAACTATCTTCCGCATAAATTCTGTCTTACACTTATCATGGCTCATTGCTTAACTAATAAGTGAATAATTAGACAAAATATAAATTGGGACATTTCTGTGATGTTCATTTGACTGAAGAATCCTCTCATTTCTTGGTTTAACAGTGAAGATGACATTTGTCTTGAGGAGTTCTCTGTCCTTTTTTTGCCAGTATTAAAGCTGTTTTCAGACCAGACCAGAAGTCACGTTTTTCTTTTTCAAGATTTGTCTGATTCTTCACAGTTGTCTATTTATGTGATAGTGATAACTTTTTGGGTGCCTGTCCAAGTATTTTTCTGTTCGTGCAATCTGTTGCTTGCTATGGATTTCCATCTTAGCCCCATCATATAGCTGTTTGGAATACAGCCAGTTTTGCCTGTCAGTGAACAAGGTATTTCTAGAACTATCAGCTTCAAAGCTCTTGTATGAGATAATACCTTTTACAGAGAGAACAACTGACAGTAAAATAGAGTACGTATGAAGACTGCAAAAGCTTTTCTCTCTGAGCTGACAAACACACTGCATTCTCATGTCTTTTTTAAAAATGGTGTTGATTCTATATTTTGGCCAACGTTTCTATGTGATGACATTAAAAGCATGATGATAGTGGATCTGAATGTCTGGTAAATTTAGGCAAACTAATTTCCATAACTATGCTTAAATCTTTGTGGCTTAATCATCAGATCTTACAGTTGACTCTCAGTGATGTTTTTAGGACAATTTATACCATCTTTGCTCATTCAGTGGATGTTGAGGTCTATATTGTACATGACTAGTGACTGACTAACATCTGTGCTCACAAGCTATGAAGTATTATAACTGTGATATGCCATATGAAAGGAAAGAGAAATCTGAGGCAAAATCAGAACACTTAGCAAGAAATGCAGTTGTTCAGCTCATGTTCAAAAAACAATATTTTGGACAAAGGCCCTTATTTTAATTTCCACTGATTTTTTTTGAAATCTCAAGCATTGATGGTCAACAATTATAGTGCAAAGATAGAAACCTTCCAACAGTAGATTTACTACCCCTGCTAACTTCTTTAGTGAATTCATTTGAATAGAAAATGTAGCTAATTGCTTCAATATCAGATTTAATATGGAACAAACAATACATGCATGAATACAAGTCTCTGCATTAGATGTCCCTGTCCTTGTGGGTTAAGTATGGTAGTACAATTATTACTAAGAAATCGATTTGTCTGTAACTAAATAGAGTTGGCTTTTAGTAAAGTTTTCCAGAATACTTTAAAGAAGGTAATGTGTTCATTGAAAATAATGGATTTAGTTCTGCATTTTCTTAAGCTTCTCTCCAGGCAACTGCCTGACAGTTTAATAATGATGGGATATTATTTCATGTTATGCATTAATATTTTTAGCACCAACATTTCTAATGATTGTCCTTTGTAATCACCCTGTGAAGAGTTTTCCTGAAGTATCTGCCTGGTAAAGGTGTTTTTTTCTATTTTTTTAAAAATTGCTTTATTTTATGATGTATTTTCTTTCTTTTGCAGTCCAGAATAATTTACACAAATTAAAAAGTTACTTTTAACTTACAAAACAGCAGGTGCATTTCTGGAATACTATTGTACGCTAGTCAAACCATCTTTACATACTCAACAACCAGAAGGAAAATAGGTTTATTTTATTTTACCCTATTAATATTCTACTTGAAGAGACAATGGAGAATTTATTTTCACGTTACAGGTCAGTTCATTATACTCTTTTGAACTTGAACAGGACCATCCTCAGACCTGAATGTTTTTCTCAGTTTCTTCAGGAATTACTTCTGACATGAATCTTTGTCAAAAGCAGGTGACAATTGTTTTTTTTTTTCCTGCCTCCAGAACCAAGGCTACTTGCAGGTATGTATTTCCTAGCCTTGCTTCACTTTTGGACCTGGTACGGCTGATGAACTTTTAGAACTTGGCAAAGGCATTAGTGTCAGACAACAAGAGATTCACACAATGAACCTGGATAAAAGGTTAGATCTCTGTATTGCAGATCTAGTTCTCCCTGGAAGACAGAAAGCTCTCCCTGCTCAGTACAACAGTCCAGAGAGACTGGGAAGCCCATTTTCAGTGTGTGCCATGAAGTTTTAAGCTATGAAAATCTCATTATTGTTAATGAAAGAAGTATATCTCAATTTGTGTGGATTTTCCTAAAACCTTCTTCTCAGCTGCCTGTTATTATCATGGAGAGACAGAGGTGAGAAAACATCTGTGTATGCTTTGTGGTGTTGATCAGTATTGTGGTTTAACCCCAGCTGGCAACTAAGCAGCACGCAGCCACAAGCTTGCTCCCCCCTGGTGGGACGAGGGGGAGAATCAGAAGAGTAACTTGTGGGCTGAGATAAAGATGGTTTAATAAGTAAAGCAAAAGCTGCACATGCAAGCAAAGAAAAACAAGGAATTAATTCACTGCTTCTCATGGGCAGGCAGGTGTTCAGCCATCTCCAGGAAAGCAGGGCTCCATCACACATAATGTTTACTTGGGAAGACAAATGCCATCACTCTGAATGCCCCCCACTTCCTGCTTCTTCACCCAGCTTTATATACTGAGCTTGATGTCATATGGTATGGAATATCCCTTTGGCCAGTTGGAATCAGCAGTCCCAGCTGTGTCCCCTCCCAACTTGTGCCCTCCCAACCTGCTTACTGGTGGGGTGATGTGAGGAGCAGAAAAGGCCTTGATGCTGTGTAAGCTCTGCTCAGCAATAATGAAAACATCCCTGTATTATCGATGCTGGTTTCATCCCATCTCCAAAACAGCCAAATACCAGCTACTATGAAGAAAATTAGCTCTTTTATAGCCAAACCCAGCACAATCTACAACCTCTATCGTCTGAAGTCCACTTGCCTGCGTGACATGTCCTTTTACCTGTAACATGGTGTTTGGTTCTTTCAACCGTGCTTAGAAGAGAACTGCTCGTAAGTGACATTAAAGCCCAGTCTAGGTATGAAAGTATGGTCAGATCTGTAACTCCATTGATAAGTCATTACAGTACTTCAGTGATTTGGAGATAAGAGATGACAGTAAAATGTCCACTTGAAAAGCCTCATAAGAAGCTGTTGCAAGTATGAGCCAGATGTGAAGCTTTCTGATATAATCAGCAACAATAACAGAAACTTTGGGTTGCTTTTCTAGCCATAATAAGTTCTAAAATAAACTTGCATATCTATGAAAACTTACCTTTCAAATAACGCTCATTTTTCACTCCTTTTTTTTTTCCTCTTGGAGAATTGGATCCTGATATTTTTATATTTATTCATCCTCCATGTGACACAGATGTGGTTCTTCTTCAGGTATGCTTTTGTTGAAAAAATAAAGATGTGGAAGAAGGAAGCATGCCTATTGTAGCTTCACCAGTTTGTATTGGTGCAAAAGCACAGATGAGGTTGCTAAAAGTGAACCATGCACTTGTAGCTTTTTTGTACTGTTTTACTTGCATAGGCTTGCCTTTTCAGAAGTCTCTATCTCATCCAGCATACTCATATTGTGTCCAAATTTTGCAGTTCTGCCTCCACAAATTCTTTTGCCCTCCTTTTATCTTTTTCTTTCCCTTTTTTCCTTTTTTCCTTTTTTTCCTTTTTTTCCTTTTTCCTTTTTCCTCTTTTTCTCTTCTTTCTCTTTTAAATTTTCTGACTGACCTCTAATCATGAGTTCAGAAGGCTCTTATAGGTCCTGTGTCAGATTGGTTGGCCCCACGTGGATATCTAGTATAACCCAGGGTATCTCAAATGGGAGAGGCCTATGCTTTGGCACTTAGCCTGTGCCCACTGTGCCTTGCTTCTGAGATTGCCATGTTTCGCCTTTCCCAGTGGCAGCAGGTAACTGGAGTCTTGTAGACTGCTTCCTACAATAGGAGAAATCAGTGATGTTGAGGCTTGTTATTTTTTGAATTTAGCAAGTTTTATGTATTGAAATAGCAAAGTTTATGAATAGCTGGTTATTGGGCCATGGTCCAAGTGCCTCTGCCATAAGAACTGATTTGAATTAGACACAAGACAAAAAGCACATTTTCCTGCTTCTGGCATAATGCTATTTGTAAGAATGAAAAAGTCCTATATCATTTAACTCTGTAAATACCTCTTAGCAACATGGATCATCTTCTCATCTGAGAAAGAAAATCTCCATATAGTAGCCTTTGGTGGTGCTTGTCATACTAAAAATTCTTAATCTCTTCTTCTGAACTGTTTTCCAGCCTTCTTCAGTTTGTTTTCATTATTTGGACATCTTTTACCACATGACACTTGACCTTTCTAGATTTGCATTAAACCCTTTATATAATAACATTTCCTTGTATTTATCTGACCTCATTTCTCTTCATGTTCTGGTAATTATGGAGGTCTAAAGATTGTTTTTCTTTTGCAGTATTTGTCTTAATCTCTCACATTATTTTCACGTTGCTTCTTACTCACATAATCTTTTTTCTTATACAGGCTAACCTTCATCTAAACTCGTCTTTAAATCTTTTATGCGTAATAATACAAGAACTGAAAAAAATTATCTTGTATATAAATTATTAACATTAAAAGACTATGTTAGCTGAAAAAGACTGTAATTGTGCTGCTGTGCTTTCAGTCTCTTCTTTGTAAGTCATTGCATTTCCTCAGTATGATGATTACAAGCAATGGAGAACAAGTGAAAATGGGCAAAACCTTAAAAAAAAACCTGACTTAATTAAACCTCTAAATCTATCTAAACATTTATAAAAATGTCCTAAATTTTAAAGCTGAGGAGCCATGCTTGAAGTCACGGGAGCACAAAACTGTCTCAAAATCAGGTTCACTAGAATTAATGCTCTCTTAATGTTGGGGAGTGAGGGCTTTAGGATCCCAGTTTTTATCTTTCGAAAATGCTGATCTGTGCTGCTTCTAGAAGATGTACCTGTGCAGTGTTAAGCAGACTCATTAAAAGAAAAACATTAAAGAAAGTTATTGAACAATATTTTCAAAACTGACACTTCAACAATCTTCACTGATACTAACAAACAAGTATTTTGTTATTACTTATCCAGTAAATAATAATTAAACACTGCTGTTATGCCTGTTTTTCATGTATGGAGGTGCCTGCACCAAGCAGCAGCACATTCACTTTGATACCTTGGGGTGCGTGAGGTTCAGTCTTCTAACAAACACAAGCTGTAATAGCAGCCCAAGTTTAGGCAACAAACATGCTCATCTGCCTTTGCAGCAAGTGTCACTGGGATCCCTCTAGGGAGAAATCAGGTTGGTTTTTTTGTTGTCTGGCACTGGTCACCAGACGAGAAAGCAGCTGGACCATTCCTTTGCTGGTGTATGTCTGGGTCTGTGGAAAGGCTTTATAGGCACCCACTTCTCCTTGCCTTTCTTGGCTTCCAGCTTGCCCTTGATATTTCCACCTTATTCATTCATGATCATGGATTTATATGAAATTGGTGTAGATGGCTAATGAGTTTAAACTTGACTGTGCACTCGGGTCAGTATTTGATAGTCAGCAATGTGTATCTTTATGTTCCTATTTTCAATACCTATATCATGTGATGCTTTAACAATAAATTAGATATGGTTTACTTAACAGTCACAAAGTGAAGGAAAAATAATGTGGAAATGAACTTTACCGCTGATTTTCAAAAATCTCTCATGCTTGTAAGTTCGTAAACAAAAAAGATTATCTGAACCTGTGAGTTTTTTTATTTTGTGGAGAACTTGCTGTTTGGGAAAGTTAGATTTCTTTTTTTTCTAATTTTTGATAAAATTTAAGCTGAAAATAAGATAACATGGTATGAAACAAATTTTGTGCTTTAGGGAACATTTTATTCCCACACTATTATACAGCATTGGAACTACAAGAAGTTTATGAAAACCTGAAGATAATTAATATTAAGTGCAAAAACTCAAGGGGCAGAAAATACCTTCCTTTTTTAAAAAAAGAACATAGCAGGGACAGAATAAACTGTCATCTTGAAGGGAGCTTGTCTCATTATTCTGTGTCTAGGTGAAGATGTCTCAGACTAGACTTTACATGAGCACTTGCAGAAACAATTAATAGACCCATGTGAGTTACAACTGGAATACTTGCACCATTCTGACAGCTTTTAAAATGTGAATTGAATAAACTTTCTTGCATTAATTTAGCTGTAAATCAAATGTTACTCTTCACAGTTCTAGTTCTTATACAATCTCATGGGCTGGGATTCGGACTATTTTAATCCTGTGCTGCAAAGAGTTTAAGTAAGGTTAAATGTCATGTTTATTTCTGGAGCTATCACTACTGTGGTATACAATGCTCAAAATGTGTTTAAAAGGTATTTAGGTACTCAAATTTCAGTCTGATCAAAGCCACCAATAGAGTATCAGAAGAGTTCTCTGTTTTTTACCCTATAACTTTCTCTGTTTTTGAGGAGTTTGGGCCTTTCTCAGTAGATCAGATAAGAATTTTTCATCTAGGTTGCTTCAAAGAAATATATGCGTTATTACACAGACTCAGTGATCGCAGAATCACTGGTTGAAAGGGACCCTAGATATGGTCTAGTCCACCCCACATGCTCAAAGCAGAGTCAACCAAGCCAGGTTGCTCAAGACAGTGTCCAGTTGAGTTTTGGATGTCTCCGAGGATGGAGACTCCACAATATGTTAGGGCAACCTGTTCCAGTGTTCAAGCATGCTTACAGTAGAATAAACTTTTATTTAAAGAGAATTTCTTGGTGTTTTTGATCTATACCCACTGGCACCTGTCTTGTCAAGGGCATCACAGAGAAGAGTTTTACCTCATCATCTTTACTCCCACCATCAGTATTTATAGACATAGATAAGATGCCCCATGAACCTTCTCCTCTCCAGGCTAAACAACCCCAGCTCCCTCACCCTCTCCCCATATACCAGATGCTCTGATATCTTAGTTATTTTTGTGGCATTTCACTGGAGTCAGTTCAGTATGTCCAACTCTTTCTTGTGCTTGGGAGCCCAGACCTGGACAAAGTAGCCTCACCAGTGCTGAGTAGAGGGGAAGGAACACCTCACTTGACCCACTGGTGACACTCTTTCTAATGCAGCCCAGGATGCTGTTGGCCGCCTTTTCTGCAAGGGCACATTGCTAGTTCAAGTTCAATTTGCCGTCCACTTGGACCCCCAGGTCCTTTTCTGCAAAGCTGTTTTCCATTCCAGATGCGTGGCCCCCAGCCTCTGCTCGTGCCTGAGGTTATTCCTCCCCAGATGTGTAACATTGTATTTCACCTTATTAACATTTATAGGGTTCCTGTCTCTTTTAATTTCTCCAGCATGTCCAGTAGACCAATCTGTTGTATCAACCAGTCCTCCCAGTTTTGAGTCATCTGCGAACTTACTGAGAGAAGATGCACGCTGTCCCATTGTCTAGGTCATTGCAGAAGATATTCAACAGTATTTGTCTCAGTATCAACTGCTGGGGTACACCACTGGTGACTGGCTTCCAGCTGGACATTGTGATGCTGATTAAAACCCTCTAAGCCCAGAAGTTCAACCACTTTTCAGTACACTGCACTCACTGGCCACTTATCTTGCTTGTGCTTCGTCAGTTTGCCTATGAGGATGTTATGGGAAAAATTGTCAAAAGCCTTACTAAAGTTGAGATAAACAATATCTACTTCCCTCATCCACCAAGTGAATCCTCCCATCATAGAAAGATATTTGGTTTCTTGAGGATGATTTCTCATTCATAAAGCTTTTCTAACTACTTCCAAGTACCTTCTTATCCTTCATGTGTTTGGCAATGGCTTCCAGGATTATTTGCTTCAACACCTTCCCAGGAATCAAGGTGAAGCTGGCTAGCCTATAGCTCCTCTGATCCTCCTTTATGCAGTTCCTGAAGAGAAGTGATATCTGCTGTCTTCCAGCCTTCAGAAACCTGTCCAGTTGCCACCACCTTTGAAGGATAGTCAAGAGCTGCCTCACAGTGACATTGACCAGCTCCTCAGCACTCGTGGGTGCTGCCCATCGGGTTCTGTGGACTTGTGTATGTCCAATTTGATTAAATTTTCCTTATCATGCTTCTCCTACACAGTGGGTAAGTATTCATTGCTGCAGACTTTTCCACTGACCTCAGAGACCTGGAATTCCCAAAGGCAAATCTTACCGGTAAAGATGAAGGCAAAAGCAGGCATTGAGTAGCTTGACTTTTTCTATGTTTTTTTGTAGCAGCGCTCCTGCCTCATTCAGCAGTGAGATGAGGTTTTCTTCTGTCATCCTTTTGCTGCTGATGTATATTTATAGCATTAAAAATAATATTTCTGAATTTGATATGAAGTTCTTACCAATGAGTTTCCCTGCTTGTGCTTCTGTTGTATCTCACATTCATTTCTGCTGGTGTTACGCTAGCAGCTTAATTCAACCATGAGCATGTTGTATGTTACAAAGTTGGTTTTTTTCCTGACGTTTTGGTAACTTAAAAGGCCTTGTGTAAACTCTTCCACTTGCTTCTAGCAGTGCAGAACTGGAAGTGTAAGTCTGAAAGATTTTGCAAATGTTACTGGAGAGAGAAAAGTTTTGTCAGTACTGTCTGTGAAATACTAAAGTACGAGATCTTTTGTTAAAAAAGGTTTACCAAACAGTTACTGCTTTCTCATAATCAATTTTAAATAAGACTGCAAGCAATCTCAGCATTAGTACCCAAGATTTGTGCATGCACTGTGCTGGTTATAGAATCATAGAATGGTTTGGGTTGGAAGGGATCTTAAAGATCAGCTGGTTCCAACCCCCTTGCCACGCACAGGGACACCTTCCATTAGACCATGTTGCTCAAAGCCCCATCTAACCTGTCCTTAAACACTTCCAGGGATGGAGCAACCGCAACTTCTCTGAGCAACCTGTTCCAGTGCTTCACCACCCTCACACTAAAGAATTTCTTCCTAATATCTAATTGAAATCTCCCCTCTTTTAGTTTAAAACCGTTACCCCTTGTCCTGTTGCTACACTCCCTGATAAAGCGTCCCTCCCCATCTTTCCTTTAGGCCCTCTTTAGGCACTGGAAGGCTGCTATAAGGTCTCCCTGGAACCTTCTTTTCTCCAGGCTTGGCAGCTTGATTTCTTTTATTTAACTGATATTCTATGTTCCGGTTCTCTTTGCTTCTTGCACTTCTGCATGTGTTTTCACTGCCTTAGAGCACCCTGTGCCTACAGCACCAGCTGGCAGCAGCACACTTGCAGGTCTGCAAGACATAGTGTTGCTTAACTTAGCAAGTTAGAACTCTGCCATACTCTAGATGCCTTCGCTAAATGCAAATAGGAACCTTTAATTTAGAACTGGAGGGAACATTTGTGTCCAGCTTGTGTTTCCTGCCACAGTGCAGTGGATGGAGTACGTATAGGGAATAATACGCCATGTTAACTATAGAACGTGTAGAGCCAGAGTTGTGTGGCTTGCATCTCACCCTCATACAGTGTGAAAATAAAAGCCCTTCATTGTCCGTAGTCAACTTCATTCACACTTCAAGGAAAACAAGAACTGAAAAACTAATACCAAGCTGTTTTCCTAGAATGACATGGCATTTAGACAATCCTTCTGTAGTGGTATAATTCGCTTATCTTGTTTGCCTTTTGAAGGATAGGAAACATGAAGGGAAAAACTCTAAGAGAAAACCCTGCTGTTAGAGGAAAAGCTAACCTGTCAAAATAGCTTTTCTGATGCTACTTTAGCTAAATACCAGGCACCAATCATAGTTAAAAGTGTTGTATGAAGTGGACCACTTCGAATCCCCCTACCTACCCTGGCTTGCGTTATACTAGCCATTTATCAAGGTTTAGATCCAGCAAAGACCTACGACCTCTGTGTATCTGGAGACTTCTTTTCTAAGCAGGTGCACTACTGTTGCATGTGATGATCTATGTCTGTGAGTCTTTTCACTGTGAAAGAAATAAATTAAACCTTGTCATTCTTAACATCAATAGCAAAAGTCTTAGTGAACTCTCTATTTTTTCTCTGCTTCATGGAAACAGATATTTTCAGTAACTACTAGTAGCACTGTTGCTTCTTTTCAGTTCTCTGAATGTCCACTTATATGCTACTGGGCAATTTTTATTGCTGTTAACTGTAACTATTGCTAATCTTTCAGGTCCTTATTAATTTTTGCTTAGTCACTATTACCCCAGAGTTGCGCGACTTGAATTTCTGCTCTGTAGACAGGAAAATGTGAGGAAATTTTTGTCCTTTTCCAGAATATGCCCAGATGGGAGCTTGGTAACTGGAGAGCTCATTCAGCTCAATGCCAAAGCTGCTTATCTCCACAGTCAGGGGATTGTGGAAATGCAAGGCATCAGGAAATAATTTGTCTTATTTATATCAGAGCTTTTTATGGAGTCAGTGTTGTACTGTAGAGTGTTCAGATACTGTAGAGTCAGCATTGCAACATAAGACACTCCTAGCAAAAGATTTTCAGTCGATTCTACCACCTGATTGCATTGAGATAGGATTATTACAGCAGTGTATTTCATGAACTGTGCAGTTCGCGAGCAATTAAATTTTCATCCAGCTGCACAGTAATTTTGAGAACTGTGAGAATGTTATCTTAACTTGATATTCCTGCCACCTTAAGTCCTGGCATATGCATATGGAGAGAGAAAAATTAGTTTTAGTAGTAGCTGGCAGGGAAAGATGTGAGAGTAAGAAGAACAAAGTTAGCTAATAGCAAAGTTTAAGGATTAAACTAAACCTTTCCAATGTTCTCATCCATTACTCAGTGAAAGATAAAATGGTATATTGAGTACACAGCTTGAATACACTAATCAACAGTTTCCTGGGTGAGAATTGCACTAATGAAAATATGTTTCAAGTGACACATGATCTGGAAACATCACTGTGTGTGTCTAGGCCAGACAAATTCATTCTCAGCTTAGGGAATGGGAACAAACATCAGCTGTATTTCCAGCCATGCATAAATAGCTAAATAAATAAAATGGCTGGCTAAGGGTTTCCAAGGTGTCAGTGAACATCATCTGTTTTGATTCAAAGAGGTAGCTGTCAAGTCATCGTGTTCTCTGGATGGCTTACTGAGTACCAGCAGGTGCCCAAAGCACATCCTCAGTGCTCATAGTTGCATTGCAGTGTCCAAAATGACCATTCTTAACATAGAGAGCACCACATCAGTTTTTAAGATGCATCTGGAAACATGCCCAGATTATGCATCTGTGTAGGTCCCTTCCACCTCAAAAGGAAAGTAGAGATTGAAAAAAGAAAGCTTTGAAAACTATTATAGTGCTTTTTCTTGAGCATATGCAATTATAATCAATAATTGTGACTTTCTTTCCAGATCTCCTCTTCCATCCTCCACACATCCACCCTTCCAGCTCCTTTATCCTGCCAAGACATGGTTCAGCTGAGAACTGGCTCACTTTACACATATGCACACGAGTGGAAGAGCTATAAACTGTGGATGCACTGGCAAACTGCAGGCACGCAACTAATAACCCAGCTGTAGAACCAGTTGCTTGCTATAGGTAAGTAAAGACAAAGGGGAAAGCCCAGGGTTAGCTTCTCAATCAATACATTGCTACCTATTCATGTGGCCCATCTTAATGTATTTCATTGCTACTGATCTATTTACTGTTTCAAATGTATCAGATATTTCTTTCTGCTCTCACTCATCTATTTGCCCCCTCCTTTGTTTTTTTTCTCTTTTTTTCTTGTGAACGCTGAATTTTAAGGAGTTGTTGATGCTTTTTTACATGCCTGTTTTGAACCCAGAAAAGTTGGCAATGGACAGTTTTTTAATTGTGTTGTAGCTATTTACATCAAAAATATAAGCTTAGGTGTAAAAGTAGGTCGCCTTGTGGTTACATTGCTGCTTACTGACCACTCCTGACAGACTGCACCATGCAGATCCTGCCTCTTCCCTAAGTATCTCCATGTCTGCAAAAGATGGCCTTTACAAGTGCCAATTTGAAGTCTTACATTCCTTTCACTTCTAGATACAAGTGCTGCTACTTTTCACCTTTGTGGGGAGTTTGTGAGATAACGGAGGTAAAAGTACTAAAGGGGTGGGGTTGCTGATGGCCCTAACCATCCCTGTTTCATTTGGATGTTTTATGGGGAACTCAGCATTTATGTCCCAGTTTCATATGCCCCCATAAGTTTTCCATATGCAAGAATTCTCCTGTGTTTGCAGAATTATGTGCATTTGTTTGTGTGTGTGTGTATAAAACAGATGCTAGTTATTGCATATTTGAGCTTCTACTTACCTGCCTAGAATGGACCTACTGGATTAAGTCATCCTAAAGCCTGGGATAGTGATCTTGCTGGAAGCATTCTTGAAGGCTGTGTTATGTCTTTGCTCTGTACATGCAATAAACTGATAAGAAAGCACCTGTAGTTGCACATGCAGAATAATGGATAAGAAGTAAATACTGCTGTTCTGAATGGTTTCTGGGAGCTTCTAACTTCCAACACAGTGAGCAGAACTGGAGGGCTCAAAAAGTCTCTTAAAGACTGCATGATGCAATTGCTGTTTTTTGTAGGATCCTTTAATATTTTGGGGCAGTTTTACGTATTTAATTGCAATGTATGGACCTACCTTCTTTGTTGCTGAAGAGCAAAGAACAGTTTCTCTCATTCAATAGCCTGTGTAGTTGCAGACTAGGAAATCTGTATCATGGAAAAAGGAAAAATCATGTTTCTTTGGGGCATTCCTTCTTCAGCTCTCATAATCAAGAAAACAAGGACTGTTGAGCTGTGGGATGTGTTTGGAGCACCTTATTTAAAACCACTGATTACCTTCTCTTTGCGGGATACATCTAATTCCTTTTTTAACTCACTCACCCATTTGACCTCCTCGTTCCATAGCAGTCAGTATTGCAGTTACCTGTCCTTTCTCTGGAAAAGAAATTCTGTTTATTTGTTTTAAATTTGCTACATCATGAATTCATTGATCATTCACGGGTGCTTGTCTCATAAGAAACAGTGAAGATCATTCCCAGCTTAGTTTCTCCACATCTTTCAACACTTCATCAACTTCTAGCATGTTCTTGTTTATATATTTTCAAGACTAACATGTATATTTTTCCACAGATTGGATCATTCTTATGGGTTTTTTTGCTGTTTACTGTACCTCTTCTGGTTCTTTTGCACAGTTTTTTGTATGGAGTGATCAGTATTAGGCGTATTGTGATTTAAGCAGTAGTAAAATGACACTGATGATAGCTATTCCTTTTCAAGCAATTACAAATGTTTTATTTGCTCTTCTTTTGATGGAGCTTCGAATTTTCAAAGGGCTCAAGGTGCCAAGATGTCTTTCTGAATTGGTACCAGTAGAGTCCATCACTGTAGATGCATTGTTAGTGTTACTTTTCCATTTGTGTTACTATGCACTTTTTTATGTTGAATTTCATCTGCTCCTGCTTTTATCACTGAATTATCTCTTAGCCCCGTCAGTATTGCAATAACCTTTGCAACTGTTTGCATTCAGCTTATATTTTGATGATCCTGAATAATTTGTCTTCACTTTATGTCAACCCTTTTCCAGATCATTTATAAAGATGTAGAAATGAGCAGGTTCATATGTGATCCTTCTGGTAACTGCCCTTCTTCCTCCACAGAGAGAAGTAGTCATATAATTCTACCCTAAAATTCCTTTCCTTTAATAAATTAAATTATATAAGGCCTTTCCTTTATCTCCAGACAGCTGACATTTTTAGGAAACGTTAGTGATGGGAATTTTAAAGCTTTTGAAAATTCAAGTACATTGTATTGGTTCATTGTTTATAAAAGATGCTTGCTGAAGATTTCTCAACATCCTACTTCAAAGGCGTGAATATTCTTGGTGAATCTAATACTGGGCACCTGGACATGTATCCTAGGGAATTTAGAAAAAAGGTTTTTGTAGAAGAATCTCAATTGTAAAATACTGCTAAGTATTCAATCATCAGTCCCTGACCCAGACCCTTACAAATGTAGTTGTATTGGTATACTTAAATAGGTTTACCTATTTTTATAGGTATAACTGACATTTTAATTTGAAGAACACGTGTCTTATTTAGGTGTGGTAGAATTTGTAGTGCTCTGCTGTGAGTCAAGCTCAACGCCCATCTTTTGGCTTGTAGGGGGAAGATAATAATTTGGGATAACAAAAGTTACACCATTTTAATACCTTTTAAGGATTCCTATCCATTAACATTAGGTTACTCAAATCATGTCAGTATTTTTAACTGAATTATCCGTCAATTCATTTAAGAGCCTGATACTAACATAAGCATAATATAAATTGGATAGTCCTTAGGTACTCTCCCACCTGCTTACCTCTTAGGGAAGGAATAATTTTTTTTTTTTTTTTTTTTGCTATGTAGGATGCTTTGTTGCTGATTAACATGTAATGAGAACAAATGGCATGCAAGTGGTACTAGTTTTTGCTTAACCGAGCTTCACAACTGTCCTGCAGTGCTAAGGTGCAAAGCATATGGCAGTCATCTACTAATTAAAGAATACATTTTGATTAATATGTATCTTTTCCAATCTGTTGAACAACTTACCTTGTCTGTTGTTGGAATGAACATTGCTGTTTCAGTCATATCTGCTATTTTCACTGTCGGTTTTGCAACCTTTTGGCCTGTTTCATGTACTAGCAATTTCCCTTGGGGGTGGTAATTCCTCAGAGACAGCTGGGGTTGAAAGGTGCTACCTTTCCTCTATGTAAGGCCCTCTTAAAACTTGATATAAAGCCTGAAATCTCAAGAGCCTTCTGGTGGACAGGTAAGGAATTCACACAGATATATAGACCTTCAGTATAAATTAGAGTCTATCTATTAAATTGACATGAGAGGCAAAGCAAAGAAAAACCCCCAAAACCGACCTCTAGATTTGCCTCATCTTATTTTTGACACAATGGAAACATCCAAGTTAGAAACCTAGTTACCATATGTTCCCTGTGTAATTAGTAGAGGGAGAATCACCTCACTCTTTGACAGTGTCTCAAATATAAATGAATATACAATGATATTGATGTGAGTTTTTTGCAAAGCCATGAAAATTAGCATGAAATGAAGTTTTTAAGGTATTCTAACTTCTAAGCTGTGACTCCCTGTCATGTAGATATTGTTAAATTTACCTGGAATATTGATTTTAGAAGCCTGCAGTTTTAATACCTGATGACTAAGCTAAAAACCGCTCAAGTCAGTAGAAGTCTTTATTCAGTTGTACATGCTTTTTTATTTCATTTGTTAAGCTGCAGCTTCTTGTATTTCTCATTTATAAAATTATGTCCAAAATTCTGGTGCTTCATTACTGAAGGCCTGCGTTTCAGTTATAAATTTCTTATACATTATCATTGAGTTTCAGTGTTTTGACATTTAGCAAATGCTCTCCCTAAAAGAAAGAAGTTGCTCTAAGAAACGATACCTCCATTTTTCTTATAAAAAATGCACTTGTTTAGTGGAAAATTTTTTTATAGTCTACTAACACAAAGTAATACAGAATCAGATATCCTCAAAATGAATGCTTGTATAAAAAATTATGGGTTTACTGCATTTTTTATTTTAATTTTTTAGCCTGTGGAAAAAATCCAAAGAATACTTTAACTGCACTTATTGCCTACAGTTGCACTTGGAAAAAAAATGGGGAAAAAAGATGTAAACATCACACTGAGCAAGTCTTTGAATAATGTTTAAAAGGCAGTATCAGCCAGGCAGCAGGCGTGCTGACAAACATCACACTTTCTCTGAAATAACCAGACAATCCTAACATGGTCTTGTCTGGCTTTCTTGGACTGGGGAAAGAAAAAAATTAAAATACATGAAAAAAAAACCTAGTGGAAGAAACAGATATTAGTATAATGGTAGATAGATTGTAAAAAATATACACATGAACCATAAAATAAAAATCCAGGTTTGAACCATCATGAATGGATATGAAAGCATGTGACAATCTTTACTTTCAGTGAAACTGAGGAGTCAGTAGTGATCCCATTTTGCATGGAGCCTAGTCCCAGTGTTTGTTTCTATCATGCACCTCATTTTGTGGGCTTAAGTTTTTTTGTTCTCAAATGTACTTAATTTCATGGTAATTTGGTGACTCTGGATTATAGATGATTGACCCTATTTTGCATGAAGTGTGTGTTTGTAGAGACAGCAGATGAAAACAATAATTTTAATTTTAATTTTCTACAGGGAAGTGGGACTCATACGTCAACTCTCGCTGGAATAATCTTTTGGGGTTTTTTGTCTGCCTTGTCTCCTATTTGGTATCATACTTTGGAATGACGGCCTGTTGAAAGAAATGCACCCCTATGGAAGAGCCAATGAGCATATGATATAAGAAAGCAGAAAATTTTATGATGATTTCCTTTATCTCTAAATGGTTATTAAAAAATAAAAGGAATACTGTGATTGTAATTTGTTTTTGAATTTTTTTTCTTCTATTGAACTACCTGATGAACTACCTGATACTGTTTACTGAGTGTGTTAGATGCTTGCAGGTTGGTGGGGAAGTGGGTGACTACGCAATACCGTAAACTCATTCCCCTCCTAACCCTCATAAACAACATCCACTTGTGAGGATAGACTGCGTATGTAGAATGCCTAGTCTGGATTTCATTTGATGTTAGTATTGATTTTCCTGAGGCAAGCTGAATACATTCAGGCTTGTTCTGAAGACTGTTGATTGGCAGATCTCAGAAAATCTGTATGCAGCTTGGATTTGGGGGGTCCCACAATGAAAGCCAATAAGGATCAGGATGCCTTTTTTTTTTTCTTGCACTTATAGTAATTGCATTATAGTAATGTGTCTTTCTGCCTTTAAGGTACATAAATCTGTTAATCTGTTTATGTTCTGGTCATATATGATCTAGGGTTTCTGGCCAAGTGGAAATGCTTTGAGCACAGCCAGATGTGTTACGGAAGATTTAAAGGAAAATGAGGAATCTCATCAGAAGCTGTCAAGAGACCTTTATGGTTTTGCTGCTGCAGGACTGAATTGCAAGAACTTCCTTGCTTTTTATGGGTGGGCTCAAAATCATCTAATCCTTCAGAAAACCACTCAGTGTTGGATTTCCATTTAGACTTCGTGTCTCTGAAATATAGTCTCCTTTTGGGAGACAGTACAGTATGCGGCAGTCCACTGGCAGCCATGAATTCTGGAGGTACATTGTCAGGCATTTCTGGTGTTAAGAAAACTTCTGTAAGATCTGCTTGTTCGCACTTGGCTTTCAGAGGACTTCTAGAGTACTTTCTAGTCACTTGGCTGAAGCTCAAATTCAGATCTGCCACAGTGTGCATGTCCAGACCTTATTGAAGGCAAATTATTTCTAAGAAAAGTTTGTTCTGTTCATGAAGGACATTCCTCAGACACGCTGTTCCTCTGCATGTCTTTATCCCAGAACCTTTTTCTCATGTTTACCACGAATCAGTCTTGCTGCACTTCACATCCATAATTCCTTATTCATGTGCATGGAGAATGCTCTGTTCTTTGCAGCAAGCTGTTGTATTTGAAGCTGTTATCATTGACTCCCCTCTTTTCTTCAGGCTAACTCCATTCTCTCAGATTTTTCTTCCTAACTATGGGTTTATACACCTGTTGATGTTTGTCTTTTCTTCATGCTATTGTTGGTTCTTTTCTGAAGGGTTGTTAAGCTGGTAGCTGATCCTAGACCTGTAGTTGTGTGGTTGATTATTCCTCTCTCAGTTGAATACTTACCCTCCCTCATCCTAAAACAGATCTCTTAGAAAATCTGTTCAGTGCATCTTTTCATTTTCACAGGCAGGCAGCCGCCTGGGTATGGTTGCCGCTGACCTTTGCATCTTCCCTACAGTAGTTTCATCAGGATCATATTTCCCTACTTAGTTTAGGAGAATACCAGTCAAGAGCAGCAATAAAAAAAACCTTTACTAGTTCAACAACTGCACGTCTCCCTTATCCAGAAGTCCTTATATTTTGTTCTAAAGAGTAATGTATTTTTGTTGCTCACTGTAGCCAAATGCAATTTCAGTTGTAAAGTGAACTGCAAAGCAGGGAGACAAAAGGAAAAAAGAAAAATAGAAAAGGGGAAGACTGGTTTGATACTTTAAGGAAATGTCAAAGTATCATAGTCCCACTTTGCTTTTTCAGTGAAGAAAGATTTTTGGCACTGGCATGAATTTTTAAGGCAAATTGCTCTCTCTCTTTTACTGCATTCTCTAAATTGGGAAGCAAATGTTTCCACTCAAATTATTTGCTTTCCATTAGAGGGTTTTCTTCGTATCTTAATATTAGAAAATTGACTTTTCAGCATTTTCTGGATACCTTTTTTTAGGTAATATACACACCTAGTTGACATTTGTCATTTTCTTCTAGATGTCACTGTAAACAATAGCCCAGTTAGTAGTTCTCTCGCTATCATAACAAATAAACATCACACAATGCAGCATATTTCAGCATGGCATAAGATTTCCCAACAGATTGTGTCATCATAAAGTGAACTGATCACTATGCTCTGTACCACTTTCTGGCTAAAACAGTAGTTTTATACTTTCTCTAGAGAAAAGTATCCAATAAACAAGGATGGGCTTAGCTAACCAGACTGTAATACTAGTGTTAACACACCTTTTTGTATTCTATATTAATTATTTTCAGGAAGAAATGTGTTGAATATTTTTAATACAATGATTGAATAGAAAGTGATTATTTTTACTGTGCTGTCAGTGACACAGTAGCTCTCTTATCAATGAGAGATGGAAGAGCTAGACCAGTACTGAACATAAGCAATACTAAGGTGATACAAGTCTGACATTATGATAGAGTTGCTCCTTGCCTATTTACACACATTAATTAAGCACACTACATTAATTTTGAGATCTACTAAATCAACCTAAATGCTAAAATAAGATTCCTCCAGCAAATTTGACTCTATGAACAGAAAGTAGCCCAAATGTTAAGGTCACATTTTGTTACTTCTGTTCATATAACTTTTGCTAGAAAACTGTGCTGTGTTCCAAAACATGTATATGCAGACAGTATTCATGTTCTGAAGCTGCAGGTTGCCCTAAAATCCTTTGACCTTAGTAGGCATTTGATTGAGGCATTTTCAGAACAGATTTAAAAACTGTTTTTCTCCCTCCTAATGTCTCAGATAAATCTGATGCTGTTACATTTCTTACTCCAATGAAACACTAAGAGGCTTTTGACAGTCATGTAAATGACAAAGCAGATATTTCAGTGGTTACTGCTGCAATTCAAAATGAAAGGAGCAAGCTTTCATGCATAGGCTTAAATGAGTACTCATCTCATTTTCTTGAATGGATGACCAAATGAGTTAAATATCTTTTGATGCTGTCAGATTCCACATGAGAGGACAACATCCAGCTCATTATGGCTACAGCATCAACATGGAGCATTAGTTATACCAGAAATTCAGGAAGAGCAGGATTAGGCCTTCCATAACTGCTGTGTACATGGTGCATCACACACTGTCCCTTTCTTTGCCATCAGGGCATCAGCAGGTTAAAAAAGTATTTTTTGCAATATACAGAATTGACATACACGGCATAACTGCAGTGATTAAAGGAGGAAAGGCTATTACAGCTATATCTGTTAGTAACTGGAATGTGTTAATTACAGTGATAGTGCTTTTTCCAATGTGATATTTAACAGTTTTCCTAAATAGCCCTAATAAAAATATTCACGTTTGTATTCTTACATGTCAATTTGAAACTCTTCAGTAATGCAAATGTGTAAAGCTCTTCAGACAGAGTTTAATTTTATTACAATAGAATTTGAAATCTTTTAATGAACAGTTGAATGGGAAAATATATACTGGAAATTCATTGCAAGAATGTAGTTAGAATTCACATCAGGTTTAACTAAGACAACATTCTTTAATTTCTTTGTCAGCCACTGCACTTGTCTTCTGCTTCTTATCAGTTGTTTGTAGCGAAGATTGCTTAAGTATGTGTTACTACCTCTATTAGCCTGACAGGCTGGAATAGAAAATACAATATTTAGGGCATTTCTTTTAAGGTTCTACATCTCTTAAGAAATGAGGCATTGTTGTGTTGATCTGCAGTTTTGATTCCTACCTGGCTTTTTTAAATGATATTATTCATGTATAGATTTTGTTGCACCTCAGATTTCTTTTAACTAGAACGAACAACTTTATTTTTATTGCTATTCTAATTCATCTCTAGGTGTTTGAGTCTTGTGTAGCTAACACTAATCCTCTGAAGCTGGGAACTGCATTTTCTTAATGTGACATGTTAATGCCAATATAATAGCACTGACAGTAGGGAGCCTGGTTTGATGTTCTTGTAGAGATTAACATGGATTTAAAGTACTTTTTCTAGAAAGAGATAATTATTACTATTTTTTGATGTTCTTTTATATCTAAATTGTTTACCAAAGGACCCTAGGAACCACCAAGCCACCTCCCAGTGCTTGTGGTGAATCCTCTAAGTCAGCCTTCATATATAATGTCTCCAACCTCAAAAGAAACAAACCAAAATATGTGTTTCAAAACTAGTAACCAGCTCTTGACATCTCCCCGGTACATTTGCTAGGAAGTCAGTATCTTATACAGTCCTCTGATGTTGACAAGTATAAGTACCTCCCAGATTACTATTTATTTGTCCCAAACTGCATACCCCTTTTAACTGTCAGATACATGGTTTATGCTGGTTTTCAGCCCTGTATGTGCAGGCTCAGCCTCCTGTTTTTAGGTTCCAAGGAAGGTTCCTGTGAAGATAAATGCCTCTGTTTCAGAGGCATGTGTTAACTCATGCCTATGTCCAGCAAATATATCTTTTCCTTCTGCTGCAGCAGACAATGGAGTTCTGCATTCTGACAAGGCACTTTTTCCTGCTATAAAAATGAAAATTGTTTTTGTTTCTTAGTGAAAGGCTTCTTACGTGTATTCATACATCCTATGGTGGCTTTGCTATCTGAAAGGTTAGATGAGATAGCTTTGCTATCTAAAACTCTTTGCCAGGTTGTATTTCTGCATCCTTAAAAGCAGGAACACAAAAAATCCCCTACTTTCTGCATATCCATCTCTATGCAAGTTGTAATAATGCACATGGGGTTTGCATTTTGATGTGTTATTGAAGAAAGGAGCATGCGTTTGAAGAATATGAATGAGTCTTATTTGCCATTCAATATTTTTTCTTCCATTCAGCTATGCTTCCTTGCAACTGGACATGGCCCTTTTATTTATGGAGAACTTAATTAGTTTCCATGACTCTCAGAGGTCCAAACTGCTCTTAGGTGGAAGCAGGGAACTCCACGAAGAGCATGGAACAAAACGTGTGTGAAAGCATCAGCGTTCACCCAGAGGAAGGCAGATATGTGCTCCTGCTTCATGCTAGGTACGGACATACTTTGCCTCAGGTCCTTCTGAAACCAAAGGAACTTATTCAAGAAGAGAGAAAGTACTTATATATTTTGCTGACTCAGGGCCTTTCCATAGGTATGTGACATGCATTTGCTAAGGGGAAGAAGATTCCTCCTGCCCACGCTGTATTGCCTTGTTTGGAGTGGCAGGCACCGCAGAAATGCATGAAGAGTAAAAGTCTTGTATTTCCTACGCGCTGAATTGTAGTTCTTGCTGACTTCAAGGATAGATTGCAAGCCAGTATATATAGTCTGTCTATAGAAGGAGATATATGCTTTATTGTTCTTGTAAGCTGTCATCTGTAAGTTTATAACTGGTTTAGTAGTGATTTATTTCCCACATACGACTCATTTTTGAAATACATTGAAGTATTTGTAAGGAACCTTCGCTTAAGTTACTCCTCAAAACCAAGATATATGATACTGCAACTGCCAAATCCAAGATCTCAAAAATTACAGATAAGGTTTAAACTGTCCCCTCTTCTCCCCCCTCCTCCCCCCCCCTTGAGATTATTATAGTAACAAGAATGATAAATTGTTACTGTTGCTTTTTTATTTCTTTTTTACAGGACGCCTACTCCTTCCCTTACAGGCTTTTTTTTTTCTTATTTCTCTTATTTTTCTAGCCAGTGCAAGCTCTAGAAACTTTATTTGGTAAAAATAGCTGAAATTTTTTAACTGCCTAAGTAGTGTAGCTTTTGGGGCATAACAGAAAAAAAAGTATTGAAAAACTGAATAAATCTACGGCTGTATGGAATGTGTAGCATTGACAGGAGTTTAGATGGTCATTTATGGTTTTAATAGTTTCATTTATTTCCTCTTTGGTCTTAAAAAATAACTTCTGTTTCTTCTGTAGATTTGAATCTGCATAATGTTTTTTGTCAAGGTGTTGTGAAATATTAATTGTTAAGAATCTTGCACAAGAAAATAAGAGAAAACTGAAGAAATAAAGACTGAGAATTAAGTTGTTCATACAATTTTAATAAGAAATTGAACATGTAGTTGGCAGAACAGCAACCTGGTTCTACAGTAGTGGTAGAAGCTAACCAGTGTATACTTGCTGTCCTGAATATTGCATTGCTGTAGTATTTGAAAGCCTCGACCTTGAACAAGTCACATGTCTAAGGGTTCTTTTTGTGCAATTTGCGCACAAGCTCCAGTACCAGGCGATGTAAACTCATACTCTTGTATTCCTTAGCTGAACAGAAAGAAATAGTTTTGGAATAATTCTGGTTCTTAATATTTTTTTTAACCCTGTCTTCTGTTAGTTCTTACTACTGGGTGAACAAGAAATCCCATAGATGTTAAAATATGCTTTATTTTAGTAAAAGACACCAAGGGCCATCAAAATTTCCTCATTTTCCTTCACTAGTTTTATGTCATTTGTCACAAGGAAATTGTATTACTGCACCAGAACACCATTATGAAAAAATGGGCACAGCCTGTGCTTAAATTTCGGTCAGAACATCTGAACCACAGCCTTGGAATACAGCATGAAACTAGAAATGTTTGCCTTGAAATCTTGTAAAAGATGTTTCTTAGGCAAGATAAATTAAAGGAAAGCAAATAAAAAGATCAGCTGGGTAAATATACACCATAATTCCAGTGCAAAACACTTAAAGGAGTTATTTTACATAACTCAGAAACTATTCCTTAGTGAGCAACCAAGAAGAAGGTCTGATTTCTAGAAAACAGTAAATTTCAACTCTTAGGAACCTTATGAGTTAGAAAGTTACAAAACTGACAGTACCTTAATACTTGAGGGCTTTATTAAAAGGCCTTCTGAGATTGGGAGTGGTTTTATGTGTGGTTACTGATAGGACATTTAAGGTAGAAGAAATATGTAGCTTCTGTATAGTCATAGTACAGCTATGTTCAAACCCACAGACCTTTTCCACTGCCTTTACTATTCTTTTGGGATTTTTTCAATCTCTCCTTGTAGTAAGGCATCCCTGCTATGAATAGTAGGTGAAAAGTCTTAGTCTTAGAAAAATAAATCTGGGGCTATTCACGATATCTAGCAGCATTCAGAAAATTTGTTTGACCATAATTTAAAAAGTGTGTATCCTACCTTCTTTCCGGTTGTCGTCTTCTACAAAATGCACCTGTAGCCCATTCTGTTTGGAAAGAACATGAAGAAGCTCTTTTTGCAGGGTTTCTCAGGAGCATGTGGGGATGTCATGCTTTCGAGGGAGGTGCTGTTTTCTTGGAACTGGTGAGTTTGTTGCAGTTTTTAGTGGAGTTTCTTACCTCCACAAAACAATGAGTGCATTGCAGGGCATGATTTATTAGTATAACATTAGTTATATATTTGTCTCTAAATGCCCCTAATTAGAAGAGACTTAATCTTGTATTATTTGATGACAACTAGTTAACTAGTTGTTGGCGCAACTTTGCAAATATTTATGTGTTTTATGGAGAACTGCTTCTATTTGATGAGGAAATTTAAATGTTTTGCAAGACAGTATATTTTGCACTATTAATAGTTAAAAGAGATGAATTAACTCTGAAATCATTGATCTTTTAAATTGTGCTTTAGCCTGCTGTGTCTTGTCAGAAGACATACGCTCTCTTGTCCGAGTAAAATCTTGTTAAACCCTCCATTGGTAACAAATGAAAACATCTGTGTTATCACTGATTTTTATAAAATCCTTAGTGGCTGGGTTGATTAATTGATTTTTTTATTTTTTATTTGATTTGATTTAATTTTTTCTATGGCACTCCATTTTAGGATTATAGTTGCCTCCTGACTGCAAGCTTGGCAACAAAACAAAGGAGGAAATGCCTGCCACTAATCAAAAACCAGTGCTTAGTAATAAATCACAATTGTCAAGCAAGGACTCTCTTGAGACAATAAAGGAAAACTAATTGCATGTAAGGTACATGCCATAGACAAAGCTTACAGGAAGCCTGCCTCACTCGGCATTGTGCTATTACATTGTCTTTAAGTGTCCATTAGTAATACCTTAAATCACATATAGCCTGATCCACCTTCAAAAATCCCTCTACCTGATTCATATCACATGTGAATGGCACTGTCTACGTGCTTGTTCTGTTACAAGTCTGTGCTTTTACAGGAACATTATGCATTCTAGAGACTATTAAAAAAAGCAGATCTATTGGGCAAATTATCACAATCCCCAATTGTCCCCAAAACCTTGCCTGATTTTTGAGAAACTTCTGACCAGAGCCTTTTTGGGAGGCAGAGGTTTTAGATGCTATAGTGTATGGAGACCATGTGTACACAAAGCAGAAAACTGTATGTCACTGTTTTTATAATTATACAAAATATTTGGGGGATTTTTTTGAGTTGAGCTTTCTGTAAAACATGAGATTACTAAGTGCTGGCTATTTACATGTGAATGTACATACATAGGTTATATACTGATTTTTGATTTTTTCATAGTATTCTCATCCAGAGTATAGGGAAACTTTATTAGTAATATTAAGTTTTCTTAGGATTTCAGCAGAGCAGGTGGAAAGACCTCTCAAAGGTGAAATTCCTATCTAGTCAAGACCTTTGTTAATTGACCTAATGGAAATGGAGTAGAATTAGATCTCTGATAACTTTCCTTTAATACAGAATAAGGCATTAATTTAAAACACTAGGTGGTAAAACAGTAAAGCATGAGGATATGCTAATTTCTAAGACTGGAGTTTGTTAGAGTTTGTTAGGTTGGGAGATAAATATAAACCATTTGTGAGATTGAGCTGTTTGAAGTTTTATGCTGTTTATGAGATCACTGGAGTCTGAACAATGTTCATACATTAGAAAGATGCTTGCAAATAAGTGGATGTTTAATGGATGAAACAAGGTACCACAAAATTTTGCAGAAAATAGCATCATATTTATTTGTAAGTAAATATGTTTGTGAGATTGTGTCTGTTATATAAGACCATGTTGGAGGAGCAGTCAAGATGATATGTTGAATATTTCTTGCTCATGTCAGGTAAAGAGGTTTTAAAGATGAGAAGAATAGTAAACCATTATCAAGCATTTGCTTTGTAAGCATGCTTGTTTGATTATAGTAATAAGGAATGTTAGCTTTCCCTCTTAATTTCTGCTCAGCTAAATCTGTGATTAAAAAAACAAACACAAATTAGTGTTACTGGTCAGAAGCAAGCCTAGCAAAAGTGACATGCATTAAATGGGCTTTATCTAATCTCTGTCTGTGCCTCCAATCTGCAGGGAGCCTATATGCGCAGACGTACTTTTTCTCCCCAGTATTTCTTCACGTCCGGGGAATACTCTGGATCCAGTTCCTCTTTCAGATTCTTCTGAAACCACCAGCTCCTCTCAAGGCTTTCTCTGATAGTAATGTTGCTCGGAAGTACCTCTTTCAAGTGGCAGGGGCAAATCTTATTGTAGAGATTTGTAGTGACATTAAATGTAGAAACACTAAAATTGGCGTCAACGGAGATTGGAGGAGAATGTCTGGATATGGAAGCAAGAGAAGGAAGGGAAGAAAGGCTTTCAGAGTGTCAGATGCTGGTGACACTACATTACCCACATTTATAAGATCATAGCACGTCAGCATGCAAAGTCTCAGCACACCTATTCTGGGAAAGCACAGAAGAGCCTAAGACCAGAGGCAGCGGGCACCCAGACTATAATTCAAGCCATTAAGAAATAATGACAGAAAGATAGAGAACAGAGTTGCAGACCTAACATACCCACATCAGGAGACTAAAGGAAGTTCACAGAGGTTGAAAAGGACAGATGCACAGACTTTCTTAATCATTATTATATCAAAAACCAGCACGTGGTCTCCTACCTAAGAAAAAAAAAACAAGTTGTAATGAAGACTTGATAGCCAGAGCCCCTTGCCTTCCTATGCCACTACAAGAAATTCTGGCCAGACCAGTGACTACGTATTTCTTTTGCCTGAATGCTGAAGAGTGTGCTTGGCTGTAAGCATCTTACTGCATATGAAAGCTTGCCTGTGTGAGCCAAACTTGTTTTGTTTTTTAAAAAAATAATTTTCTCCTTCCACAACTGATTGCAGTGAACATTGCTACATGCTTGCATTATGTTGCAGCTTGTTTTCCTTCACTGTGAAAGTGACTTTTCTCTCTTTTTATGCTTGTCAATATCATTGCTTGAAATAGAAGGTCAGTAGGGTAGAAACCAGGGGACTGGTGGGTGCTGCATGCTTGCATGGACAGTTATCTTTCCTCCTTCACCACATTACCTGGGTTCCTGTGCAAGATGCAGGTCACAGTGAGCAGAAGGTGAATCACTGAGAATGATTCTAAAGGAGTAAGCCAAGGAATTAATGCTTGTGTGCATCAGCCAGGTAGAGAAAGTATGTAGATAAAAACAGCTATTTAGAGAATGAAGAAATATAACAAATAATGAAAGCTGAGTGTTTTGAGGGAGAATGTGGGCTATAGATTTTGGGACAAGTTTAGGAAATGATCATATTTCAGCATTCCTTCAGCCAAACAGGTATAACATGGATTCTTACCTTAAGCTGATTGTAGAGGTTTGCATCACTAAATAAAACCCAGTTGTGATGCCTAGAGATTGTTTTCATTGTGGGTTTTCAAAGAGAAAACTGAGTAAAATGAGAAATACTATTTTCTTAACAAGAAAATGTGAATAAGAGAGCCATATCTCTCTTGTAGGAGTAGAGGAAAAATATGTTCCTCATATGTTTGGTCTTCCTGACCCTATAGCAATAAGGCCCTGCTGTGCATGAAGAAATTATGAACTCCTGTTGCAGTGCATCAGCTTGGGAGAGTACAGAGGGACTTGATGTTCAGCATGTGTCATTAGAAGATAATAGATGAAATGGGATGTTAAAAAGGCAAGCATTCTAGGTGAATAACATCTATATGCTTCCTACACATCTACAATAAAGAGCTCCTAAAACATCCCAGAAGTCAATGATTAGTGATACAGCCTGAAGTCTTCTCTTTTCAATTTATTTATGTTTCAACTACCTATGGAAGTTTAATGGGAAGACAGTTATGCAAACTTTTACAAATAGGCTTTCTTATTGTAAGTGTAATCCATTTATAGTTAGTTTAAGTCAGTCAGGGCTATGCTGGGTGGGTACTTTTAAAACCCATGTAGGCTTTCCAAAATATTTAAAATCGCTAGATTTTGTAAAGCCAAGATTCTCAACCCTCTCTCTCTATAAGCCTATATATACGTATGCCACTCCAGGAAATATGCATAACCACAAATTAAACTTTAAATATTTAAAGTAAGGTATATTTGAAATGAAGGCTGTGATGAAGTGTTTTGTTGGATCTGACACACAGATTGTAGTCAAGCTAGGTACTACGTGTATTGCAGTAATGACATTAAAAGAGAAAGTGCATTAGAATTGGCAATAAACAACAGTCCTGTGAGCACCAGGACTAACAACCTGATTTCCAGCAGTTCTGTAGGTTGTGAATGTGCAGCAATCCTACACTCGGAAAAAGCAGCAATTCCAGATCATTGTTTCCCTTGCTACATATGCTGTGTTTACTACATACTTCTGCTAAAGCATCTCATGGTTCAGTTTTCTTCCCACCATATGTTCACAGAGAAACAACCGGCAAGTAAATTGAATTTCTTTATTGTAAGCAATACAATCATGACTATCCTATGAATAGGGTTTTCCTGTATCTCTCTAGGTGCTGCTCTGTACATGGAGAGAGGAGATAAAGGGCACAGCATAGCCTAAATTATTTCTGCACAAGCAAGGAAGAGCAAATGGTAATTCATGCTAAATAGAACTGCTGTGTCCTCTGTGCATATATATATGAGGGACCAAAAACCTGTCATAGGTATAGAGGCAGAAGACATAACTGCAGTAAGCCTAGTTAATTTAGAGAAGTTTTTAAAAACTAAGCTGAAAACAGTTTAGGGGAAGCTACTGAGGAGTTCCTAAAGTCAGGTCTTTTAAGTCAAGGAACCTAACTTTTAAGAGTGATACTCTGATTGAGGAGAACATTACTGGTAGGAAGAGAACGTAAGACTATCACTAGAATAAGTTATGTCCTCCAGGCCCTTTAAGATATTGAAAGATAGACTTGTAATAAATGCTTTCTTGAATATAGATAAAAATAAGTATGAGCTTTTGTGCTTTACAAGGCTTAAAGCTTAAAGAGGGAAACGCTTGTTCACATTGCCAGCAAAATTTTCCCGAGCACATACACGTGATTGGGATCTTCAGATTTATTTTGCTATGTCATGTTTTATAAGAAGCAGTACTTTGTTTTCATAATGAGAAGCTTTAGAATTACTGGAGAGTTTATGTCCTGGACCTTTGCTAAAAATGTCTTTGTGAGGAAATATGCAGATAAATGATAGCGGATAGAGCTGGATGGCTATAAAGTTTGATTAAGGGTGGCTGTTGGTGATTTTTATATAAACTTTATCACTTTTTACCATATACTTAAGTTTCATTCATATAAATGTTTATGAGAAACAAACTGAGATTGTTCAGTGGCATTCAATAATAACCCTCAGACATTGGTGTTGTCTTGACTTGATATAGATAAATCTGAAACATTTATTGGACAAACCCTGTGGAACTCTTTGCCTCTCAGCTCACTTGGATTAAAGCTTTGAACATTAAACTTCTGTGCTTTTACAATCCAGGCACAGAGTCCCAGAAATACAAGAAAAGTTCTCCCCAAAATCTATGAGATCTCAGGAAATTCAGTCTAGAATGTTTAAAAGCCTCTTCAGGCTCAATGAAATGGTATTTCCTAATGATTTTTTCGTTCCACAATTCATTTCATTTCTACTTGTGGAATGGAAATGACTGTATCTCATGTGCTTGCACTGTAGAGAAGGACATGATCCTGAAGATTAATCTGTTTTATCAGGCTAAGAAACTTGATCTTCATTTGAAATCTACTTCCATACATCTGTATCTGAGGATTTGGAAGTCTTGCCAGGGAGGTGTTTTTGCATTAGGAAAAGTGACACAGACTGTCAATAAAGAGCCATTATAGCTTGTCAAATTGCTTGCACTAAGAAGCTGGTTGCTGAAAATGGAGAGTTTTACAGCAAGTAGACATATCCACAGAGAACAGTAATTTTTCACTAATTTCATGGTACTCTTTTTAGTAGAATTAAAGATCCTTGATTAAATATGGCCTATATGTAGGAAATATTAATGCCACACATTAGAATAATAATGGAAATTCTTGAAGATTACCTTTTTTGTATTTGCTTGTGTCTATGGTGTGAGAGACCTTTATGTTTCACAGGTGTGAAAGAATCAAAGATTTCTCAGAATAAACTTTATCCTCCTCCATAAATCACTATGATCTGAAGATATATATCATGGCTTGTAACATGCATTTATAATCTTCTACCTTATAAGTAGCATCAGTGATATTTTAGAATAATTGCTGAAAAAGAAGTTCTTAGCCCTTGGCATGTGCTCCAGCAATACCCTTCTTCTTGCAGTGATTGCTAAGTAGAAATGTGTCATGTCTGTGTACACAGAATGACTTCTCAGAAGTTGTGTAGAGGGATGGAAGTGCAAAGACAAAGTGAGGTCTGAAGCAGGTTCTTAACAAGCAATTGAAGCCTTTATCAAATTACATGGTCATCATCCATTCAAATGTGTCAGTCTTTTGCCCTTTCAATTGGAGTGTTTGGAAAAGACAGTACAGTATGGATAAAAAGAACATGTAAACTTTAAGTATACTTTAGAGAAAGTCTTAGGTACATATTTGGTACATATATATTTACAGTGGAAAGATCCATGACTCTTTACATGAAAACCCTGTTCTTGGCATTACCAGTTAATTAGTTATTGAGTATCCCTTTCATGTGTAGCTTTGAAATGTTGGAGTCAAAAATATTTCAGTGTGGAAAAAGGGGGTGATACATCCATGGCTAAGCACTGCAAACTCTTGATGTTTGCAGAACTTAGGAGTCTGCGGCAATGCTTCTTCACAGAAGCCAAAGAAACTTTGCAGAGTATGTTTCTTTATCCAGTATAGCATTTTCTAGGTATCTTCATTAGGAGAATCTACCTACTCTTCCTCTCTGTATGCCTGCTCTGAATACTTTTGTCTGTGCTCTGCACAGCAATTTTAAGCCAGTGCTTCTCAGTTGGGCTAGATCACCTCAGGCAAAAAAGACACTATCCTTGAGCAGCAAATTAAGGGAGAGCTATAATGAATCTCCTCTCCTATGTAGTGGAGGATGAAATGGGAGGTAGTTATGAGGATTTAATTCCCTTTTATATGTAAGAGCTTTGAGGTCTTCAGTGGGGAGCTCCATGGCTGTGCAATTTGCTATACTGATGGTAACTGAATAGAAAAAAAAATTATATTGAGGGCCTAAAGGCTGTCTTCTGTGCTTTATTCCCCCAGAGATTAGGTTGTAGCAATGGTTGCGATGCTGGGCAGCTTCACACCCAGAATAAGTGACAAAAAGACTCCGACATCTCTGTACATAGGATTGTGAATTTCATTCAAGGGAGTGGGGAAAAAGAAAATAAGAGGAGTGTGTGCAATATGAGATTCTATATGATGAGACGGTATATGGTTTCTCTGTTCCTTCTTTTCTGAATTTGGGGTAAATACAGGATACGCGAGCTAACAGCTTAGCCTCAGGGCTACAAAGTGGACTTTGGTACCCACCATTGTTACTGTGGCGATGGCCAAGTGACTACTTTATTGTGTTTCAAAGAGATAGATACCACACTTCACTGTTTCCTGATGCTAAATTGGATTATAAAGTAGTCAACTGAAAATCACTCTTCAGTTTCAGATTTGCTAAGATGCCTATAAACACAGGGGATGCAGCCGATATGCCTGTTTATTACTTGAATCTCAAGTGTCTCACCATTTAGTCTTTCCATATTTGTTTTTGCAGGATCCACCCAAGTTTTTAGTTTTAAACTATGAATTGATCACATACGAGACCTTTCTATTTATGTATTTGTATCATGCTTGTTGTGGGGAATGCACACTTCTTGACTAAAAAAGGTATAACTGAATTTTTAAGGCTTGTGAGTACTATTGGGATACTTATAAAGGTTTCCCTGCATTATTTCTATGAGCTGATTTTGTAACTGAGATGTTGGTGTTCATCAAATAAGAATTTGAACCTCTGTGAGGTACTTTACCTAGTACTTTATTTCACACTATGACAAACGTGAGAGACTAGGATGTGTTACCCAGCAAACAATTACTTTTCATCCCGTGTATTTCCATATATCTTTAAGTAATATGTACTATGAATATATAAAGCTATATCCAAATATCATCATGTCTCCAAAAGCTACTGCTTTTTCTGTATTATTCAGAAATGCAACATTCTGGCTAGAAGTGATTTTATTGAAGAAATTCACTCATTGCTTTTTTTTTTCAACACTCATTGATTTTTTTAACAAATGACAGGGTGTTACTACTTTGCAGACAACTCGAGGCTGTTGGTTTAAGTCCAGATCTGTAGTTGATTCATTCATAGATCATCCTGAGCTGAACTGGAAGACTTTTTTCCTGAAATTCTTAACCTGCATTGCACAAGATTGTTGGTTTGGTTTTTTTTAAACATACTGTTGCTTAATGTTATTACTAGAAGGGAATAAGTAGATTCAAAGGTGATTATTACTCTTGAGAAAATCATTAATCTAGTTGAGATATCAAATTCAAAGGGGTACATTAAGTAGGTAAAAATAATGCTGGAATAAGTCCAGTGTTGAAATAACCAACATTTGTTTCAAGAAAGATCTTTTTAGGTCAGCATTGTTCATTCATTAAATGACCTTTATGGGACAAGTTGCTGTCACCTTGTAAGCTCATGAATGAATATGTCTGTCATATGGTATAAATATCAAATCTTCTTTGAGCAGTACATTTGGCACACACATACACATATGCTGTTTCACATGCAGTGACAAATACATCCAGAGTAAAGCCAAGTTTCTTGCAGAAATACAAACTATATAAAGCTGTGTCAAAAGCTGAATTCTAACTAGTCATGTATGTAATTCTTAATACAATACACATTCATATTTTTTTTTAATTTGAAAGCTATTGTAATTTCCCCATAGTTTTTCCTCCTGTAAGATAAGTAACCCCATTTCTTTTGTCTCTTCCTCTTGTACTCTTCCAGTTTTTTGCCTTATTCTTCACTAGACCTCCTCCAACCCTTCTGCTTCCTTCTGACAGCACTTAGGCTTTTCTGAGGCTGAGCAGAAGGGATTAAATGCTTTACAGGTCTGACTGCCTCTTCTTCTTGCTATATACTTCAAAGGAAAATGTTAATAAGAACTGAATGAAACTGAGCTGTACTATATTATTTGTTCTTGTTAACACCTTAAACATGGCAGTTATTGATAAATTCTGGGATTGGAAAATACCACTTCACACTGATACAATGTAAGAAAAGTTGCACAATATGTGATTTCATATAATAACTTTTGGTTATTTTATCAATTTTTGTCAAGTGAATTATGACAAATTCAGTATTATGTAAGAGGTTTTCAGGTTTAAGCAGCTTCATAAGTCAGCATCTGATCAACAGCAGTAGCTAATCGCCCCTAATTCTCCACCGGTGACAAGCAGGGCTGATCATAGTTGAAAGGTATGTGCTAGATGTTAACGTTTAAGATGGAGTTTTATCACTTCAGATTGTAATACAGAGTAATTACTATTGCTTTTAGTGTGTCAGGATGCTAAATTTCTTTCAGGAAAATGTAAGGTCAGCTCTTTGGTGCCAAATATTTCTTTGGAGTCTGTAAATACCAAGTAATTAAGAAAATAAATCTAATGGAAATATGTTTAGAATAAATATTGTATCCTTACTGGGACTATAGAATTTCTTGTCATAGCAGGTCATTTTGTAAATTTTGGTTGAGTGTTAACCTGCAAATAGACCCAACCTAACCTCTATAAAAGCCGTTTTCCATTTTTTCTCATGATTTTATTGGGCAGGATATCTGGAACATTTGTCTTTATCATGTAGTTGGTCTTAGCTTAAAAACAATCATTTTGAGTTTGAGATTAATTGAATTACCCATTTTTCTATTAAAGGATATTGAAAAAAGAAGAAAATAAATGCAACTGCTTTTGTTTCAGAATACCAGATGAGGACATTTGCATTTGCAGAGTGCCATTGAATGTCGCAAAAAACTCACTGGAGAAAAGGGGTAGAATTGTCCCATAATCTTGATTCAATCCCATATAAGTCATTGATAATGTGATGGGTTTTTATTTAAGTCGTCATGTGTATGGTGTAGCCATTAAAACTGGAAGTTTTAAAAATGGCTCCCAGGAAAGGGCATATGTGCTACAATATTTTGAGAGATTTCAGATCTTACAGAAAGGATTTTTCCTGATTGTCAAGCAGAAGAGCGTAATTTCTTTGGTCCTTGCTAGGGACACCCTCTGCTGTTCTAACCACCACCCTGCCCACTTTGAATACTGGGTGTTACCATCTAGAAAGTATGAGGTATATGAATTTCTCTGGATTCACTAAATGGAGTTGTGAAAAGGTGTAGAAAGAGAAGAGAAGGTTTTGACTGGGAAAGGGAATGTACACTGGACGAAACTTGTGTTTAAAATAATATTGACCAAAAAACCCAAAAAGAATAAGGAAGGATTTGAATCAAATAGATAACATCCACTGGGCACTGAATTGTTTAATACCACATTGGGAGGATATAAATAAGGAGATGCATTATTTTAAAACTGGAAGAGAATTATATTTCCACAAGGTTTCCCTGCAGTTCTTACACATTTTAATGTAACTTCTCCTGAGAGGCATGTTGATACTCCTTAAAATATATAGTCTAATAAAATGTAGAAATATATAATGAAGATACTAATTTTGTATGAGTTTATGTGAGTTAGCAATAGAAACATCTCTTATTCTAATAGAAGAATATGCAGGTATTTAAAATTTGAAATAACAGAGAGAAAACTAAACCACTCTTTACCTTCAATATTAACCAGCCCTAAAATAAGATTCTTAAAGAAACTTGATTGTCTATTTCTTTTTTTTTTTTTCTTTTTTCTTTTTTTTTTTTTTTCCCCACTGCTGCAATGCAATAAAAGGGCTGAAACAGTACTGAACTGGCAGTTTTAGGATATTTCCCTCCCAGTTTTACAGAGTTGGAGGAACCAGTATTGCTGATTATCAGTTAAAATTTACAGAAACTTCTCTTGGTTACATACAAGGTTGTGACACTGTGGAAATTCACCATCACTTGCTTATGCCTCTGGGACTTTCTGATAATTTTGGGAGTGAACTCTTGCTAGAACGCACTTTTATTTCACTCTCACTTTAAAAACATTCTTTATATCAGTGTTTATATCTGGGAATTGAGACCCTTAGAAAATGCGCTTCTCAGGAGCTCAGAAGCATTCCCATCCCACCATTTATGGCCAGAAGGAGGTCCCCTGAAATATCTTCCTGCTATAAAATCATACTTGTTTGGAAAATATTTAGAATTACAGTAGAATGAGCTAAATTTAGAATTACTATACTAAATGAGCTCAATTAAAGTTTCACATAAGTGTCCCTCTATATTTTTATGTCCCACTGCTGTTTTTATCGCTGTGTGTACTGTTTGGTCTATAATCTGATTGGTGACATGTTAAAAAAATATTCTTTTGATTGCATTTGTTCTCCTTTTTATACTGAATTTCATACTAACTAGTCATAATGATCCCACTGAACTTAAAATTTACAGCACCGTGAGTATCTCTCATTTTGCTTATTACAGGTATTTCTCATTCTTGATGGTAGTTTAAAACAGAAATTAATTCAAAGCTTAAAAAAAGGCAATCTTCTTGACTTCTGGCATAAGAAAGTTTAAAGGCTTGCCTTAATGGCATAAGAAAGTTTAAAGACTTAGGCCATTTTTAAAAAAAATATTTACCTGCCCTCTTTTTTCATCTCCCACTCCTAAAAATATGTTGATAGAGAACAGTTTCATAAAGAGGTTTATACCTCTTGTCGAAAAGGTAAACATTCAATTGTGATCCAGGAAAATACCCAATGATCTTAATGTATTTCATAGAAAGAGTCAGCATAATTTCCTCCAATAGATGGTATTTAATGTGCTCATGAACATCCGTTCACGTACATTATAGCTTCTTTTACTGCTCCCTGTTCCTAGCTTCCAGCTATCTAATTAATTTGATAATGTAAGACTTGACAGGTGATTTTAATTTTCTGGACCACTAAGAGAGATATGAGATTACATTAAAGGAATACAAATATCACCAAGATATTTATTTTAATGATTGTTTTTGTTGATTTTCTTGCAAATGTGTAAGGATATTTTACGGACTTGGAACAAATAGGAGCAAGGGATTTAGGCTGTTTGTAGGGTCAGGTTGTCTGATTAGTAGGACAAGAATGTGTTTTCAAAAGAATAATTTTCCTGTGTGCTTTTTCTGTCTTATGATTTTTGCTGTAAAAATATTTTTTGAAGGTTCAAAGGACAAGTATCATACTGGAGTAATTTCTGATACACTAGCGAGAGTCTTGCAAGTTGGAGACCTCTGTTTTAGAGAGGGCTTAAGAACTTTAAAAATGATACTTAAATAGTACAACAGCTACAGAAATGCTAACACCTAGTTAAAAGAAATGCTATTCGCTGTCTTATCCATGACAGTGTCATCATTTTTGCCTGGATGTCCTTGAATGTCTTCAGTGCTGGAATGAAAAACTGTATAGTTCTACCTGTTTTGCTCTCACCGCTGTTTGTCTGGCAGTTGTAGATTAATTTAAACTAAAATGGGCATGAGAAGTAAGGAAGTATTTCCTCCTCACTGATAGAAAATGGAGACATGGCATAGAACAAGTGGCAGTCTCACAAAATGTAAATGTTGGGGGGAAGAGAGGCAGTTTTAGGTGGAAGGCTCCTAAAATCAGATCTCTTGATTTCTGATGTATTTCACTATTCGCTAAACCATCTTTCTTTCCCCAGTATAGCCCTAATCTTAAGGCAGAACTCAAGAATGACAGATTTTATCCAGTTTTGTATTACTTACAGAAACCTAGATTCAAAATTGCTTGATAGGCAAACATTTCCAAAACAGCCTTACCTGTATTCCAGTCTTCTTCTGTACATAGATGAAGCTCATGTGTGGTAAACCACATAGCTTCTGACTAAAGTAAAAAGAATTAGGAGGGAAACGCTACTCATAGAAAGCATCAGAGTATCAAAAACGAAAAGAATGACAGCAACAGTCATATAAGGTTTGAATCCATCAGTCATGTCCTGTGATTGATGACCTGGTTGCTTACCCACTGCATATAGTTGTTTGAGAATTCCAGCCTCAGATAGCCTTGGAAGCTCGCCCTCAGCCAGTCCTAGCCTTGTGAGAGAGGGCAGCAGCAGCCCTGGAGCAAATTATTTCTTATGAAGACTTAAGAAGTCAGTCAGGTGGAGGAGTGAGGCCTTGCTAAACACGGCCATGAGGAAATGCAGTGGAAGTTCATTCTGAAAGTTGAAGACTTCTATGTATAAAAATAGGTTGGGAATGCAAAAGATTATTTAGAGAATGCAAAATCAGCTTTTCTAAGAAGTTCCTTAAAACATAGATCCTTTAGCCAACTCCTAGTGGAAGGAGGCTTATGCAGTGGTGACCCTTTGAAGTCAAAAGAGAGTTGCATTGGGATCAAGACACCACCCTTCATGGATGGCTGCAACATCTGCACCAGGAAATGATGTTCAAAGCGATTACAGAATCATTTAGAATCATAGAATGATTTAGATTGTTAAAGACCCCTAAGATCATCAAGTCCAACTGTTTACCTAACACTGCCAAGGCCACCACTAAACTATGTCCCCAAGCACCACATCTACATGGCTTTTAAATACCTCCAGGGATGGTGACTCAACCACTTCCCTGGGCAGTCTGTTCCAATGCTTGACAACCTTTTCAGTAAAGAATTTTTTCATAATATCCAGTGTAAAATTTCCCTGCCACAATTTAAAGTTGTTTCCTTTCATTTTATCACTTGTTACTTGGGAGAAGAGACCAATACCCACCTCACTGCAACTTCCTTTCAGGTAGTTGTAGAGAGCGATAAGGTCTCCCCTCAGCTTCCTTTTCTCCAGGCTAAACAACCCCAGTTCCCTCAGCCACTCCTCAAAGGACTTGTTCTCCAGACCCTTCACCAGCTTCGTTGCTCTTTGGATGCACTCTAGCACCTCAATATCTTTCCTGTAGTGAGGGGCCCAAAACTAAACACAGTATTTCGAGGTCCGGCCTCACCATTATGCCTGTTTTAATTTCGCTAAAGAGCCAAGGAATGCCTTTTTCTCACTCACCTATATTCAATAGTACCTATATTCAAAAGTACTATGCGTGGTAAAATACTGCTCTCATGTTTCCATTTTTATCTGACAGCATGTTCAATCTGTTATGACCACACTGAGCTAAGCTTATTCTCCAAAGTAAAAATTTCTTGCTGTTTCCTTGTATGTTAGCTTTGGTTATGGGATAGCTCTACCAGTGCAATGCTTGTGAGCAGCCAGTGAGGGTATCACCAAGGGAAGGTTTAGGGTCAACACTTAGAGAGTTTGACTATGAGATACAGGCAAAGAGGATATGATGAAGGAAAAAAAACACCAAGAAATAAGTCAACAACCTCTTCAAGCAAGCTTATAGAGTAAGTTTGGTTTTGTTACTTGGGCTACTCATGACCTCTGATTGCTTCATCTTTTTATTACAGAATAGCAGCCAGTGTAAGTCTCTTGTTTATGTTTCCTTAGAAGTAACATCCTAGGAACTACCTCCTTGTACCACCCATTCCAAAGCTCAGAGAGGTCTTAAGTCTTCAAAAGGTGGCATTTTCTAGGAAATAACATCAGATCATTGAAAACAAATCTTTGTGTGGGTAAATTTGATTTAAACAATAGTTTTCAGTTTAAAATATGGCTATTCTGATAATTTTAGATCTGTTTGCCAGTCATTATTCCATTTAAAATATCTTTTCACTTTGGAACGGACAGTTAAAAAAATTGTAGAAATTTAAGCAAAACACTTCAGAATGACCACTAGTAAATATATATATTACCCTAAGTCATTTCCCATTTGGAATTTTGGTTCATGGTAATTTTTGATATTTCATCTTTTTGTCACCTTTATGGTAGGGAAAAAGAAACCTTGAACTCAGTGAGCTCAGGAAAAATGTGTGTCTTTCAGTTCTTTGACTGTCTATATATTTAAAAAGAATTTATTTGAAAGTATAAGTTTTGGAGAAGCTCAGTGAGTTTGTTTCTCTGTATTGTAAAATTATTTCTTGCACATAAATCTGTGGAGGCTTCGTATCTTTGAAAAATCACATTCCATTTTGAGTGTCTAAAAATGAATTGAAGTCTTGGCAGTCAGATTTGAAAATTGCCTGCATACTGTGTAAATAGGAAACCTTTTCTGCTCTGAGATGCAAAAAAAAAAAAATCTAAGAGAAAATAAAAGAGAAAAACACAGTAGATATTTAGTGAAACCTTACTGTATCCCATCCACACATGTTCCCTGTTCATAACTTTGTCATAGACTAAAGGAAAAAAAAAAGCCTTTGTCAAAAATGTCACCAACACATAAGGCCATAATCAACCTTTTACTATGCTCAGGCAGGACAGAAGCGCTACTTGGTTATTTATGACTTTACCCTGTATTAGAATTCCATCACTCCCACACACAAAATGGTAGAGGGAATCAGGAGCTCATCTGCAATATTGGAGAAAGCGTCTTGGTACCATTATATTCATTTTTTAAACTGACCTTGTTCTGTTTGTCATGCTACCTGTTGCCCTACATTTTTTGTTTAAATATTAATCTATTATTAAATATTAATCCAGAGCAAAATTGCAAACCAAAACACACATTTGATCAGTGACTCTGCATATACTGCCACTTAATCATATTTGAATGCATGTTCAGCATTTAACAGTTCTACTGTCAGCTTCATCTCCATTCTCACCTGCTTTCTTCCCCCTGAGTTTTCTAGAGAAATGGTTTTGTGAAATTACTTGATGACAGTCTCCTTTTTTAAAGGTCCTGCCTGGCTTTGATGTACAATCTTAGATATTTTGACTTACTGTCACCAGAGCTTGGACTAGCTTTCAGTTCACTTTTTATCAGTGGCATAACTCTGTAATGTCAGATCTGAATTAATCCTTTTAATGAAATATTCTCCTGCTTTATAGGAGCAGTTAAATGCAATTGATATGATTTTGTATTTGTTTTTATATATATTTTATCTATTTTATTACTTCCTTTTTATTTCATTATTAATATTTCATTAAAGTAGTTTAGTTTGTTCCTAAACTCATAACTATCTTTATCTCTCTTCATCCTCTCCTTGGAGTGAGAGGTGGGGGAGAGCACCTGTCATCTTGTCATCGGCCAACCTAGCCCAAACCATGACAAGCACAATTTCTGTTGGTAACAGATGTAGGAGATAAAAAAACCCAGAGGAATTTAAGATGTGAATGATGCATATATTTAATGTCTATGTAAATGTTATTGCATGAGAAATCTGATTAATTAATACTAATTATAAGAATTGGTTTCTATTTTTTCATTAAGTATATACACAATATTTTTATTTTGAGGTAAATAGTTACTTAATATTGACATGATAACATCTCTCTCTAAAAAATTAAGGTGTAAAATTAATAATTAATACATTCTAAAACCACATGATTTTCACTAAACTGTTTATTTCAGCTTTTTATGGAATTGTAGTTAATTAAGCAGTCTTTAAAATGCCCCTATAAGTCTGAAAATATAAAAAATGTAATATTTTGTACATTCACAGAGAAAAAGAGTAGTAGATGATACCTTCCATTGAGTTCCAAAGAAACACCCCAACCCTTCTTTAAAATACATCTTTGTTTTGTAGATGACATTTCAATAACATCATACCCAATTAAAGAGAGCTGAATTACAAAGAGGCAAACAATGAAACTATAAAAAAACCAGTCTAATTGGGTTATAAATTTGCTTAAAGGCTGGTTGGCCTCCCCTTGCCCTGTCCCCAACAATACACTGGAAGGTGTGTTTTAAAAAAAAAACCACACGCTTACTTTCATAGTGATGTGTATATACAAAGAATCAACAAAGCTAAAACTATTCAGTTCAGCTTCATCTGTTTCTTCATATGGATGTTAATAGATACATTATCCTAATGGCTCACCTAATCAACATAACGAGAATTTCTGATTTTGCCTGATGACAATCCATTCACGTCTTTTGTGAAACAATTATGCTGAGGATGTCAGGGCAACAACATCTTTAATTTGAATTGCGTATATGTGGCTTAAGAACATAAAGCAAAATTGCAGTGCATTATAGTGAAAGCTATAAAATATAACAATCTTACTAAAGCAGCCTCCCATCTTCAAGTAAACAGCCCCAAAGTATTCCAAAACATATGGGAAGTAGAGCTGCATTACCTTCATTAGAAAACCTTCCTCCATTTTTGCATTTGCAATAGGAAGGTTTGGGGAGTTGTTTGTTCTCTTTTTGCCTCTCTTTTGGTGCATGTACTCAGAAAGTCTGAAGTTTTGAGCCAGGAAATATTTTCTGCTGTCTGTGAGAATGTCATAAATGGAGAGTTTTCTTTAAAATCAAGAAATCCATGGCTGGTGGCTTTCATTGGTAGATCCGACGGTGTCTTACAAGGAACAGGGTTGTTTTTCCCAAAGTGAAGCACAGTGACGAGGAGGGCACCAAGGAGGCCAGAGGCAGAAATAAAATTGAATTGAGGGTCCTGGTTCTTTGTTGCTGCTTTTTGTTCACTTGAAAACTCAGAAACCAGAGGATAAGACCTTGGCCTTGGATTTCTACTCACTCTCTACCTGCACTGATTGACCATGGTAACAGGCTTTACAAACTCCCTGTGTTGTGGAGTTGGCTCTTTTGTCACTTGGAATGGAGGATATTTTATGTTGTAGGCATGGTGAGGCAGCTCTGTGAGAATAGGAATAAAAGAGGCTGGAGAAGAAATATTATCTTCTGTTAGACAAATGTATATCAATGGAGCAACAGACCAGATGCCATGCAGTGAGTTCTTTGGGTCTGAAACAGAAGCAAACAATGTGAAGTGAAATCCAGCTTTTCTGTCACTACCCAGATTCACCAGGTTGTAGAATAGCTCCATTATACAGTCTTCAGTGGGTAATTTTAGCTAGGTTTAGATTGAGTAGTTAGCAAATATAACTACATTTCCTGTAATCTTCATTGCCTAGTTGCCCCTACTCTCCTGCAACAAGTTGCAGCTCTGCTGTGAGAATCGAGGCAGGGGATGAAGGACAGCTGTCTGGCACAGCCAGGCCTCCCGCTGCGGGGAGCTGTGGTGCTGGTGGAAGTCATGGCTGACAGCAGACACTTGGAAACACTCCAAAGGCCTGGAATTTCTTGGGTCTTATTTCATAGTTGTCCTTTGCAGGAGGAGAGAAATTCACCTGCAGTGCACAGTGCACCTGCTAGATGCTGTGTTTGCGCACACTCCCTGTGAGTTCAGCGAGAAGCTGTAGCTGGGCAGGGATCCGAAACTGGAGTTTCTGTCTTGCACCTCTGTGTTTATGGCTTCTTATTTCTGCAGGGTGCACAGGCTATGCATGATGTACTTTAGCATGTGAGATTCTTCTGTCTCTAGCATATGAAAGTGCATTTTTGGATGCCTAAATACAAGCTTCTTGCACCATTTTACAAGGCCTGACATATCCTTCCTGACCTACAGCTGTTTTTCCTAAAGGGCACAGGTGTCTTGTAGGTTCTGTATTGATGACCGTGTGGGTGTCTTGAAGGCTTTAGGATGTTTTCCATGTCACTCAGTATCCATAGTTAGACAACAGAATTGTCCTTTTCCTGTATTGCTGAGGCACCATTTGTTTATTTGGACTTTATCTTCCTGTACCAACTATAATTATTTTTCAGTGAAGCTAAATAATTCAGTTCAAGCATGTGAGCCCGTTTCTGTGAAGCTTGTTGTAACAACATTGAACCAAGGCTCTTAAGCAATCACTCCCCCACTGGGTACCACCCAGGTAAGAACTAAATGGTTTCGTGGGTGATCATGTGAGTCCTTCCTGACTGAACTAAAGTAGAGGAAGTTTCAGGTTTCACAGACAGAGGTTATGAAGTTTGGAGGCTAATCAAATTCTTTGTTTGTAAAACAAAGTATCTAAGAAGGTCAGTCAATTTCCCTTCATATTGGTTTCATTTTTTTGTAGGCATAACTACTGATAAAATTGTGACCAAATTTGATTGTACCGTTTACCAGTAAGTTATTTGACTTATATAAGTTATTTGCTCTTTCTTAACTGTGCTCTGTGGTTGGCTACCTAATTTACATGTCAATAAATTTATTGGTGGCAGAAACCACTCCAACAGAAAACTAATTACTGGCAAGTGTTGCCTGGCTTACAGTGTGTTCTAAATAATGTATAAACCTGGCTGTGCATAAGTAGTCCTGTTACATGTAAATCAGCATTGTGGCAGGAGAAACACACTCTCCAAGTGTTTGTGCAAACAAAAAGGAATCTCCCATTTGGAAGTGGAAGATGCAGCACTTCTGAAGTGACTGCCTGACATTGGCCACTCAGTGTGGTTTCTGTTGGTTCTGGATAGCTGCTGCTTTTTTGTGGTTTGGGCTGCTTCTGCATTTCTGTTTGTGGTTTTTTTGTGGGTTTTTTTTTGGTCTGTGTTTTGGTGGGTTTTTTTGTTTGTTTGGTTGTTTTTTTCCTTTTCACTGGCTGTCTTGAATAATTTTTATTACCTTTTTCATATTATGCTTCTGACTGCTGGTTGTCTTCCAGCTATCTTAATTCAATTTTGAAAGTACTATTGTACTATTTGATGGGTATTAGAGAAGCGTTATATCTAAGAAGAGCCACTGCAGTGCACTGTCTTTGCATGTAACCATTCATTCTGCCTTACGCAATATCCCAGTATAAATTTTATGTCAGTAGACTTACTCCTGACTTATACTAGTGTAATTGAGTAGAGAATGTTCAATTGTAATACGTCAGGGTGTAAACCCTCCAAACAATTATCTAGTCTGGGGAAAAAAGCTTGGAATTTTTGAAGGAGTTTGGATTGGTTTTGTTGTTTCCTAGCTGAGGTTCAGTAGGACTTGTGCATCAAGAGCTATACTGCGTTCTCTGAAAGTTCATATACAAAATTTCAAGATGGATTTCTGACCCTCTGGAATAGATGGCATTAGCATTCGCCAGAAATTCACGAGAGCAGCCAGCACACAACACAAGTGTATACACACGCACACACATACACACACCTTTATTATTGTTAGTTATCCTTTCAGACCAGAGTGTTAACCCTAACTAGTGGATTGTTCTAAGAAATTTTCAAGCCTTTGTTGGAGCCCATTTCTCTAGACTTTTCTGATCATGCCTGGAAGAAAAGGTTAGAGAAGCGTGAGACCTCTTTGGGAGCATTAGCTCCCTGCAGCAAGTGTGTGGAGAGGAAGCCACAGAGGAAAACCATCAGCCTCAGCATGGTGCTGGTACCTCCCAGATGCAACTTGTGTTTGTTGGGGAAAGCCGCTCTCCAGTACACAGAAAGAGGAGTCAGCTTAAGTCACCGGTGGCCTGACTAGGTTGAATCTGAGAAGAGGTGTATCAGTAGTTTCAGCTAGGTCACAGACACTGCACTTTGGTGGAATTTATTGCCCATAAGTGGTCAGAGGAACGTGAGTATTCATCACCTAAGACAACTCTGTGAAAGTCAGCTCCTCTGTTTTCCTGCAAACTGGAACAGTAAAGTAGTTTTCACGTAGTCCAGGCTGCTGTCAGACAAGAAATGGCCTCCAGCAAGCCATTTGGCTGTAATACCTCAGTTTTAGTGTGTTTTCTAATTTGGATACAGCAGTGGGGGTTAGATCATTGCCTGAGCCAACTTTTTGGGCTTGGGACCAATTCAAACCTATGATATAAACATACCCAGAAAATTGAACTATAAAGGCATAGATTTGCTCAGTAGATCTGTGTGTCAAAAAATGAGTAGAGTAATCCTAAACAGATACTGTCAAAATGAATCGCCTTTTCCTTCCAAAACAATGTAATTTCAATAAGATTATCAGAGTAAAAGGTTTCTACTGAACTTTGACACATCAGTCTTGCAATATTTGTTGTTGATTTGATATACTCCTTTTTGATCTGTTTCCCTCCAGCTTCAATATATACACAAATCTGTCTGTCTCCTGTGCTATTCCTTTGCATTGCATTTTTTGCTCTGTCTTGAAGTATTAAAAATGCATTGCATCTAAAATCAATACCAGCTTTTAAATGGGTACCAAATCCTGGGAAAAAACTTCAAATTATCTGTGGACTCTCCTCTCTCTGTGAAAAATAAAGGTGAGACTTTGCAGTCTTTTCCTTTGCAATTGCAATAGGGATTAGGATAATGAGCACTAGCATTGCATACTGTAAAAATGTGTTAGTTTTGACTAGAGAAACGGCAGGGAAAGCAAATTAATCAGCAAAGGGAATAATTGCTGAAGTCATGTACTGGAAATTCCTGCTACTCAAAAAATGTTTTATTTTTTGTTTCCTTAATTAATTATAATAAACTGGCAATGTCTTCTTGTTATTTAAATACATGATAAAAAAAAGGATTAGTTTGTGGCTCTACCTGTGTTGTACTCAGAGGAGTCCAAGAACAGGATTTGGACTGCAGCTGAAAGGTCTCTTTCAGCCTGCCTCTGCTGCCTCCCCTTACAGGTGTAAGTAATCTGCCTGAGAGCTGTTCGATCAGGCCATGCTCTACAAACATCACGGCTGAATTGGCAGGCATGCTGACAGAGGTATTATCATTGCTGGAGCCATATCCCTTTCCTCCGCTTTCTGCACCCACTTTATGCTGAGATGAGACCAGGGGCTTCACTGCTTCTTGTGATAAGTGTGGTTCTTTCAGAAGACTCAGGGGGTGATGGGTCTCATCTTTATTTTGGTTGTGGACTCACACAATTAACCAAGCATACTCTTAAGTAACTTCTAAAATGGAAAGGAGATTTAGCTTTTCTTTCTGTGGTTTTTATCTGGTCTAAACAAAATCCTGTTCGCAGGGCTTCCAGCACTGTTGCTTGACCTGAGTTCAGCTGTGTGAGAAGCCATTAGATCTCTGCCCTCCTCTCTGCTGAAAGCCTTTGCCACTCGACAGCTTCTTGATAGGCAATCCCCCACGGTGCTCAGTCATGGCAAAGTACCAAGAGTGAATGAGCAGATGAGCAGCAGAAAGGAATGAAATCAACATGCTTTGCCCCTGGAAAGTATTTAGCAGAGCAGTATTGTTCTGAATAATAAGCTTTAGTATTGCTTAAAAATCAGTATTTCCAGGAGGATTATTATTTCTGTATTATTCAGGCATTTTAACTCATTGTACACAAAATAACCCAATATATATAATATTATGACAGGTGTCAACAGAAAAGTAATAACTTTTTCTGTCACACTCTCATAAAGTCTCTCAGGTTCAATCACACATTAGTAATAATTAATAACTGCAGTAGACTTTTTCTTAGGGAAGAAAATCTTCCTAGGTATCAGCCAGAATAGCTGAGTTACTTTGCAGGAGCGGGGAAGTAGAGACTTAACACTGCATGTTCTGCTGTCATTATTCTCTTCCTGGTAGAAATGGGATAGAGAAGATCTTGACACATGTAACTCCATCAGGGTTTTTCCTGTAAATACAGGCTGTGCCAGGGCCTATGCAATGGTTCTGCCATTAGGGCATCAGAGTTCAGGAATCAAATGCAGGCGAGGGGATGGTTATGATACAAGGGAGTTTTCATCCTTCTCTCGTTTTCCAGTCTATAAGTCTATAACTCATGGAGAATAAGAGCAATTTTGTTAGCCCTTTCTGTCCCACATCACATTATGATGGTTTCTCCACTAAAGAATCTCTTAAAGACAGTGTTTTGTTTTTTTTATTTTGTGCTGGTGCCATAACGTTGGGGAGTAAGAAGGGGACAGATTTTTCCTAATGTTTGGCCGCTCTCCTAAACAGATTCATGCTGAGCGCAGACAGAAGTTAAAGGCAGACAGGAAACTGGCAAGATAGAAGCAGTGCAAAAAGAGGTTTTCATTTTTATTGTGGCCTTTTAATAAAAGACAGAAAGCATAAGACATTGCGAAGTGACAGAAGTGAGGAAAGGGAAGGAAAGCACATGAGAGAAATGAAACATGCACGGGGGAACTTGAGTCTGCCCTTAATGCCATTAAGTTTCACCAAACTCCATCGTCAACCTGGCTGAGACTTTGCCTCCCAATGTTTACTGTAAGCCAGGAATCACTTTGAGGAATGGGGAGCAGCTTGATTGGTTCAGTACAGCATGAGGACTAAGATGCTCTCTTGTTTATAAAGGCAGGTACTACTCCTCTTCTCCCTGAATTGTGTGTATTTGCTATAGTTGCAAAAATGCTCTACTGAGTTCTAGCATGAAACTCAAAGGCAAAGAGAAAATGTGCTAGAAATTTTGTCTTACTCATCAGATGTTTGCACATAACAGTTGGCAACTGCAGAATATGAATCATTCTCCGGTTATGGTCTTTAGCTCAGAAAAACTCGATACTTGAGGATTTCTTTGCAAATCACGTTTTCAAAATCATGTTTGTTTATTTTTGAGTTGTTTTTAGGTAAGTATCAGTCACTGAGAAGTTAAGAGAAGAACCATGAGGAAAGCTAACAGACCTAGAGGAGGTCTTGGGGATCTCAAGCTGAGAATGGGAGACTCTAAAAGTTGACAGTAAAGTGTGATCTTTGCTTCCTTCAGAAACATCTTGCCCTTCCTACAAGTTCTTCAACTCTTTTTTTTTTACCTATCAGTAAAGCACCTACGTAGCATTGTCCCTTGGGAAGAGCAGCTCATTTTGTCTGTTTTTCAAGTGTGACTGGGAATGACATTGACCTCTCTTTTCCTTACGTACTTACCAACTTTCTCACAGTCTACTGGGAAATTTTCATGAAAGATTTGGAGCATGATGAAAAGGGCTATTCTTTTTCTTTCGACTGAAGATGAGTAAGAAGCTAAGGGGTGGCAAGAATGCACTTAGTGCTGTAGGCTCTTTGAAATGTATTTCTGGAGTGACGTTGGCATGAAAATTAAGTCTTGTACATTTGTTAGACTGATCAGATAACTTTAAAATCAAGTATGTGTAATATATTCATATGTAAATATTACTTAAAAACTTCTAGAGGAGAGACTTTTCCTAGAATTTGTGAAATCAGTAAGGATTTTGGCTTTCTCCAGACTGTGCTATTAGGATGATTACCGTATAACTATTTTCACACAGAAATAAATTTACACTGTTAATCATGAGTTGTCTCTAGTTACATATGCAACTACCAGTGTACATAGGCACTTATCACATATTTTAAGATAATTTAAGATAATTTATTATTTAATTTGCAGCTCTGTAAATGCAGTTGGAATGATTTGTTCATCAGCTTTGTTCTGCTTACTCTGCTAAAACTAGAAGCTAGGTGTTAGCTGAGTATTTGTTTATCATTTTCAGATTAAGCTCATATAGTTGAGTTCAGACCTGAACTTTAGCCTGTTCAGTGTTTAATGTCTTAAAGATACCTTTTTCCAAAGGGCTATCTTTTGGCATTTGAGTCAACATTTGAGTCACCCAGATTCCTACGGGAAGGAGAAAAAACCCCAGCCAGCCTTGAACATGGAGGTTTCAGCAAAAGCCATGTGTACCATTCATAGGCCTCCAGTCCTTACTGTGGTTTGGACCTCTTTCTGTGTAATCAGTTTAGCTCTGGGAGCCAAAATTCACAGCATGGTAAAGCAAAACAGTTTCAAAGCATTTGGAAGTGGATGAGTGTCATTAACTTTGCTTGATTTAGAAAGCTGTTCACATTCTGCAGTTCAATATCTCAAAAATTCATCAACTGTTAATTAATTCAAGCTTTCTACTTTTGATAACCCACAGTGCTTGATATAAAACAAAGAAAAAGCTGTTAATCATTGACATGCCCTATAAATTGATACTGTTACATATTAAACATAGTAACTACATTTGACTCAGGAGATCTAATTAGTAAATGTCCGCTATAGCCTTCGGTTACTGAAATCCTTGGCTGCCTATGTATTTGCATGAACTATTGATTTCACAGTTATAGAAAGCTTCTGTAGACTCACCATTTTCTGCATATATTTTTCTTACAACCCCCAGCAGCACTGGCTGAAACACGGGAATTCAGTCATGCAACATAATGTTTAGCAATAAAATAAGAGGTAGAAGATTCTGGCAAATACCCAGTATCTGACTCTTGTTTTACTCCTAGGTTCAACAGAGGGTTCTCTTCATTGGAAGGGGTGAGCAAGGCTCACCGGTTAGCCTGGATGAGTGCTTCACCGTTTGCCACTGCTACTGGTTACAGTACACAAACAGGTGAGGTTTGTGGAGAGGCTTTGGTGGGCTTTGTAGAACTGGATCTTGATGGACAAGATGATCTGTGCATCAGCTACTCAATTTTAATAGAAATATTCATACTTACAGGAGACACTATTTATAAAACATTGATTGCTCAAAACGATTTATCCCTGGATGTTTTCTGTTGCAAGATTTTGTGTGTATGCAGACTATAGGTACTACATAAGTTAATGAAAAAATTGTTTTACTTTGGCTAAATGTACTTTCAATCATACAAAAAGACAGTGTTTTTATCTTCTGAATAAAAACATACCAGCTTCCGTGGGTGGTTTTAAAATTATTTCCATACACAATACTTTTTTGTAGTTAAGTCCTTCCCAGATGTCAAAACCTTCCACACCCAGATGTAATTACTTCTGTCTCTGCAAAGGCTTCACGCACTTTAATTTCTTTCTTTGGATGCTCTCCAGTGTTAACTGAAGAGAAACATGAATTTTCTGTGTGTTTATTAGCATTATTACAGATACTGTGAAATTGTAATAAATAAAATAAATGGCAGTCTGGCTGTTGCTCACATGCCATATGCAGGATGCCATACACTCCTAGCTTGTGCTGCTGTTTAATGAGAGCTGAAGGTAGCTCCTACCTTGAGGGAACTTCTGCTCCAGGGCAAAACTAAAACATTGCTGTATATCCATGCTGAGAGCTCTGTTTGCTCATTTTCCAATTCTAATAAAGAAGCAAGCCCAATTAAGTGGAATAAGCCAGACAATTATGCTGTGGAAGATTTTAAACTGAATATTTTAGAAGGGGCTTAGGGAGTTGGGTGCCTAAGCTCCCTTACCAGAACTAGAATGGTTCTCAGGATGTTGCACGCACCACCACATGTGAAGCAGAGAGTGCCCTATCTGTTTGACACAACTTCAATTTCCCTATTGAAATATGCAAATGTAGGATCTATTTCCAAGGATGCATTAGCTGTTTTCCCTTATATACACCAGTGTAAGGGATTGATGTGTAACAACTGTGGAAGAAGAACAAGTAGTTACGTTGCCTGCTTCTGCAGTTATTAAGGCTGGGTGACTTCAATTTCCAAAGTAGCTGCAGTTAGCTGCAAGTAAGTGGAATTCTTAGATTTTGATCAGGACTGTAGGAGACTATTCACTGCAGTGTCCTTAGCAGTATTCACTGCTATGACCTTAATTGTCGGTGTTGTGTTGTGAGGCTTTTTTAATAAATAGGAATATTTTTGTTCATTATCATCTTGTTACTGGATAATTTATTTTGCAATGAAATCTACAGGAAACTAAAATGTTCCCAAAATACTGTGAACAAATACAGACAACACGTGTATTTTCCTTTGCAGTTGTCAACAGAACATGCCTATTAACCAAGATAATGGTATTTTTAAAAGTACCCAGTTTAGTTGACATTTTTCACTTTGGTGAAACAAAATAAAAGTCTTAAGGAAAAAGAAAGAAAACCTTTGTGTTGCTAACATTTCCTTAAAAAAAAACAAAACAAACCCAGAATATCTGTAATCTTTGCTTTCTGTCATTATAAAAATAGATACAGAGGGAAAAAAAGAGAGCAGAAATATAAATGAGAGATTTCTTTTTAGTTTGGACAGATGCAAGTGAAAGATGCAAGTGAATTTTTAAACATTGGAAGCGCTAGTTCTACACTTAATTAAATAGTTAATATTTAGCATTGAGACTTTCATGAAAAAATTCAAATGAAATCTTTCCATACAACAGTGTATAAAACATTTATAATTTTGAGTAACTCTAGCTCTACAGAGAAATTGTAGCTCTAGAAGTCAAAATACAATGTATAATCTGTTGCACCATACTTTAATTAAAAAAAACATTTCTCTTGCAGCATAGTCAAGTGCAAAACTGGTAAATAATTGTATCTGGTTTGGGCTTATAGTTCCTATTTTCATTGATGTATTTTGTTATAATTATGTGAAGCTGTAAATTACAGCTCCCATGGTGTTTGTAACTAAGTAAGATAGTCTGGTTTTGCCATCAAATGAGCATGCTAACTTTTTAAGGATCCATTTTATTGGTGATTAATGACAGGTTATTTCTTTAAAAATTCCAGTAAATTTCAGATGTAGATCTCATTTTATTCTAGGCAGTAGACGTTAACACAGATAGCTGTTGGTCAGCTCTTGCTCAGAAATATTCAAGTATTTCAAAAGACTCCTCTTGCAATGCTATTCAAAAGCACAATTCCCAGACACCTGGGATCAAAGCAATTACTTACCACTAATAACTGCAGCAACATACTAGTTTCCAAGGGGTAGATGCAATACCAGCAGGGTTATTTAATCTAGTGATTCTACCTTCCTCATGCAGGAGTCTGTATTTTCAAAAGTCAGCTTGGTTCACTGAGTCAGTGTGAGCAAACTGCAGTACTTCTATTAATGTTTGATGAAAAAATAAGCTTTACATTCCCTTCTTACTAATTTTCTAGGTTGCCTTTGCCATTGTCTTAGAGTAATCACCATGTTCCAGTCTTTCTTTTGGCTGTATTAATTGCCTAGGAATTAAGTTTAATTACGTTCTTTGGAAAAGGTGTTTGAGTCACCTTTGGTAGGCATCGCAGCAGCTTCCTGTGCCGACTCACCATTCACTGCCTGTTCGGGTAGGACTCCTCTAGTTGAGGCAGAAGTTCAGTGACTTCTGTCTTTAAGTATGATACTTTTGAATATATTTCTAAAGCTATATCTACATTTTGAAATCTAGTTAGACGCATTTAATTTTTTGTTTGGACTTAGTTTTGGGGTATTTTCCCCCCCTTTTTTGTCTTCTTTATAGCAAGGTAACTAAAGCAAGACCTTGTATAGTCATGGCCAGACAATGCTCTAACAAAGTGTAATTCAGGCTGCTACAAAATTTTAGTAAAGCATGCTGGGGAGTTTGTAGGAATTTGACATAAGCTTCTTGGGAAAATTGGGAGCAGCCCTTTTTTTCAGACCTTTGCACATTGTTCCATCGCTTGTACTTCCCTTGGCTGTGTACTGGAGCCCTGTGGGGGAGCTATAGGATAGCACGGGGAAATCAATGCTGCTTTGAATAGCTTTAGTGGTGGCTATTGCAGAATTTATTTGACGTGATAAAAATCAGCATATATACCTCAAGCACTGTTTCCTAGCTGTGTAGAACTGAAAGATTTTCTAACCTTTCTGGAAAAAAACAAATGAAAAGCCTGTGGACAAGCTAACATAATACAGCAAAGGGTAAACTTTGAATATTTGTTTCTTAGAGTTTTCCTGGTTTGCTTTATATTTTGCACTCATTTCCCAGATTGTCATTTGATGTCCAGTGGATAATCAATGTTTCATAATCTAAAGATTAGTTTGTGCTTGTAGAACTTATATTTACGTAGTACTAATCAAAAATGTCAATCAGTTCTTGAGAACGTTTTAACTGTGCCTTTGTGGACAAAAAGATAAGAACAAGGTATCTGTTTACAGGATTAAAGAGATACTGAAGTAATTATTCTAAACTATAAATATCTGCATAGTATCTGGGGTTAAACTTCTCTCTTTGAACGGATCTGCTTTCATGTAAATAAGTGGCAAAGACCCAAGACAGTCAGAATGAACTGACTTTTTAAAAAGTATATGAAAAAACAGCAGCTCAATAAAAATGGACAAAATGTCAAACCAGAATTAAACTCAAAGGAATCTCTCAGGAAAATCTGCAAAGGTTAATTAAATCCAGTTGTATAATGCTGAGCTAGATTCTATGTTTCTTCACAGTTCTTGACTTTGCTGGGGAGAATTTTTCAGGAGCCTGAAAGGGTGAATGTTCCCTTTCTTCTTTACCTTCTGTAAGATTGAAAGACTGGAAAAGTGTTTAGACCAAAATGTGTGTCACCTGCAACAGCTGCTTTGCTGCTGTGGCCAGGAAAATGGCTCTGAAACAGAATATTTGTCTGTGTGCTTGAGTGTGGCCAGGAAAGAGTAAAAAAACTGATCAGACAAGAACAAGGTAGAAAATAAATTTATTGCACGCAGTTGGATGTCATTACATTTCACTGAAGTCCTTTGAGCCTGTATTAAAACAACTAGTACCAGTCATGTTAATGCAAATAGCTTTGTATTCCAGTGCCTTGAGGGCTGGGGGAGATGGGGAGGGAAGTGCTGAAGGAAATAGGTCAGGTTGTTTCTTCACTAATGGCTAGAATGAAGTATTTGTGTCAAATACTTGCAGGGATATGTTTGTATTGCTGCACCATTTACCTTGTTGCAAGGCATTGGGGAGAGATATGCTTTCATCCTGACAAGATTCATGCTATTATCAACACTTACAGTTTTTCCTTTGCCCTAAATTCTCCAGCAAACATGAATGGTTATAGAAAGTACAGTTTATTCCTGAAGAAGCCTTTTGTTTCATTTTTTTTTCTATTTCCATGACTAATTTCTGTCCCAAAGGGTGCTTTTCTCAGTTTTATTCTATATTTTTTGACCTTTTTTATTTTTTGTCTTTAGGATAGTACTGATACTAGGTCCTATATTAGTATCATCAAACTGAAATCTAAAGCTGTCTAAAATTATATTAAAAATAGTTCAGTCTCCACAAACATTTCTAATGTATTTCCTAGGATCATGGATTCATAGAATCATAGGTTGGAAGGGACCTCAAGGATCCAACCTTTCTTGGCAAAAGCACAGACTAGACAATACAGCCCAGCACCCTGTTCAGCTGAATCATAAAAGTGTCCAATCTTGGGGAGTCCTCCAGTGCCCTGGAGAGGTTATTCCAATGGCTGGTTGTTCTCATTGTGAAAAATTTTCCTTTTGATCAGAATCTCCTCAGGAGTAACTTGTACCCATTACTCTAATCTTTTCCATGTGACTCCTTTTTTACTCCTTATTTGTGACCTTTCATATACAATCATTCATTTCCAAGCAGCAAATTCAGACAAATGTTGCTGCATGCAAAAAGGGGGTAAAAACTGAGTGAAGTTATTGGTGAAGAAAAAAGAGGTAAAACACTGAGTCATTCATCTGATCAAGAAATATATCTCAAAACAAGACTAAAGGTTTAGATAATAAGATGTTTACTAATTGATACTAACCTCTGCAGCATCATGTAAGTGTGGAAGTATGTTTATTTTCAACGAACTAGATACAGAATGAATTATGCAAATATGTCTTTCCTGGAATTTGCATGACGAGTTATGGAGTCAAAGTATTTTTTTTATAGGATATCAAAAGACTTTTAAAGGTAAGTGGTGCCTTACTTCTTAATTACATTTTGGGTATAAAATTTTATTCACGTACAGTACAAAATGCAATGAGATATTTTAGTGCCTCCTCTCTTCCCTGCAACCTGTTTCTCTGGCTGCTGCTTTTACCTTTTGCTTGAAACTGCCTTTACAAACAGACCTGCAGTCGTTCTCCCTGGGCCACTGCAAAAGAGATAGCCACAATTAACCACAATTAACTGCCTGCCTTGGAAATTCTTGGGCTATGTTAGCTGTTTGCCTAGCTATGGCTTTTTCATTTAAAAGTAGATTAATTATATAATAAAAGATCTGCTTTATATATTAGGAAATGATTCTTTTTAATGGGACCAAAACTCCAACATAAATAGAGCAGTCTGGACAGTATTGGTGACAAGATAATGTATGAATCTATATAAATGGAAAAAACCTTGCATACAGCATATATAAATACATAATTCAACTTTCATGCTTTCAACGGTTTCACAGGTGTTACCTAACAGTAAGAAAATAAAAAAAACCCACCCAAACAAATGACAATAAAATGTTTTTTTTTACAACTGATAATAAAAGTATTGATTTTATATCCTACACAGCTCTCAACATTGCATCTTTATATTTTCTAAGAAGCAGAATGATTATAGCTGTGTCTGAGATGCATGCTATTGTGAAACTGAACCAGTTATGTGTACTCTCTCCTGTGTTGTGCTTACAATTTATTGCCTCTGTTATTTGAAATTCACATCGGATTTCTGATTGAGACTTCTCATTCTAAACATCCAGAGGTAACTGATGTTCTGAAATGATCTTTTGGAATAATACCTAGAATGTAACCTGAAAAAAGTGTCTGATGTCTACGTTTGTTTCATGTTTCTGATCCCTTTCTTGAGATTCAAAATGACCTATAAATTGAATTTTTTTCTTGATTTGTTCCTCCAGTTGGCTGGACACAAGGCAAGACTCCTCTGTAAAGCACCAGAGCAGAAAGCTGTTTGGAAAGAGTTCAGCAATTTTGTTAGGCAGCACTTTCAATCAGGCACTGAGACTCAGGAGCAAGCTAAACAAGCATCAGCCTTCTTGATCATGCCTGCATTTTCTTTCACTGCTTTGATTTTTCCCTTGAATGACAGGCACTTTTTCCTATTTTTCTTTCTCTTCTTCTTACATTCTCCACGAGAACCTGTGAAGAGAATCGGTTGTTTCCTTTCATCTCTGTAGGCCTCTTGAAATCATGTGGAGGCAAAATTTTTTCCTGTGGATGAGTGCATGTATTTATTGTGGTTGCTGCGTGTAATTCTCCAGCAGAATCCTGCTTGACGTGGTGCATTCAGTAAGGCAAAAGGGAGTGCATGAATAAACAGTAAAAATAATGGTGCTGGATTGTAGTTGCAGCCTCTTTCTCACAGTTCTGGGCTAGATGTCTCAGTGGTGGATTCACTACATCGCAAAGCAGGTAATTGCTTTTCGCAAACTGATGCACTGTTAGGAGTACCAGTGGCTGCTTCTCTGAAAAAGGCTCAGAAAGGCAAGCATCATAAGAGGAATGAGAAAAGGAGGCCTACTTTCCTTCTAGCAAAATTCTGGATTTGCCTCATGAATTTTTACTCACTTGGTTGACTTTAAGAGTTTCCTTGCCTTGTACATTCTTCAGTTCTTTTTGTCCTCATTGCTCACATCATGATGTGCAACTCCTCCCTTCCTTCTCCCTTACTCAGTCTCAATGGACAATTAAATGTTTAGTGTAGCTTTGGGGAAAAGTCTTATCTGGAAGCAAGAATCCTCATAATTTATGACAACTGTCAAAACTTCAGGCACAGTGGTTTTAAAAGTCTTTGCTGATAAAAGCTCCTGCTTACAGTAAGGTCTGACCTGTGTGAGTGGTATAGTGAATTTTTGAGCTTTGCTTCCATGCCTGAGGGGTACTGCAAATCAGAGGCTTCCGAGTATAGGAAGACATGATGACTTGTGCCAAGGGACTAAGCCATCAGCTTGTGCCATTTATGGATAAATTTCAGTTTATTATAAAATGTCAAACCTCATAAAATGCCAGACAGAAAATATTTTGGTGAAGTCAATTGATATGTTAAGAAACTGAATGCTTTTTTGAACCAATTTTTTTCTTTCTTGATGAGAACTTAGTTTTGCAAATGACATAGTGGCCGTTGTAAGATGTTGGGCAGGCCATGTACTGAGGTATCTTGTGTTTAAAGCCAGATGTGTTCATTTCATATCAGTGGGATGATGGGAAGAGGGTAAGGGCAATGCCACATTGCTTTAGTCTCTTTGTAATTCCTCACTTGCCTGAGTCAGAGTCCACTGTAGTGAGCAATTGGATTGCTGCAGCCATGTATATTTAGGACTAGGAAGTGGAGAAGCTGCTTGTCTCTGTTGCACGGCACTTCTTCGTAATGAATAAAGCCCAATGGGTGGAGAAAAAGTACTTTGTTTTCTAAAAGGTGTTTCTTCTTGCTGCACTTCCCATGAGGGTGTATTGCCAGTTTAATGATGGACTGTGCTTCAAGCCACCTGCCAGTGGGCCTGAACAAATGTGCCGGGAATTTACTCAACTTTTATTGCTAAAATTGAAACCATGTTTTTCCTGTGTCCATACACTTCATGATTGCAGTTGGTAGCCCCTAGGATTTCTGGAATTAGGAATGGAAACCTTCACAGCTTTGGTGTAGTTCTAGTTACTGTTTCCCTAAGTACTAAGTGGTCTGTAGTACTTTTAGTGCAGTGCGTTTTTCTGCCAGGGCCTTCAGTTCTCATCTTAAAAGCTTCCTTTTAATGTTGAGATTGGAAAGATGTTATTGTACTGGTGGTCCTGATACACTTGGCTACAATTTCTCTGCTCCTATTTATGTTCCAGTGCATGGCTAAATTCCACAGTTTTTAAAATGTGGCTGTGTAAAGTAATTTTGGTCTTGATTCCAGAAACCATTAAAGGTGAAAGGTGTGGTGAATTAGATTCAGACCTCCAGACAGACACTTTGAAAACTGCCTAATCTCTTGGTGTTGGATGTAAATGTCAAAGATCAAAAGAAGCCAACAAAACACTATTGTCTCTCACTGAAGAATGACTCAGGGCTTTCACAAAGAGTCATGAGATAGAGTCATGGATGAATTTCCCCACCTATCGTATCTATCAGGCCACAAACAAAGGAAAGTCATCAAAAAAGGGCATGTCTTTGGTTCATTTCTTCCAAGAACATTGTGATTAGAGAAGTCAGCTGGAATCTAGAAGTCAAAACATCAAATCCCACAGATTGAGGGGACTTGAGGACTGTCATGTCTTTCACTATAGTGTCCTAAATTTCAGTTAATGGTATATTTCATGGTGGCGTTGTCTCAACCCCTCCTGCTGAAGCCATTACAGGTCACATGAAAAAAATTGCATATTTATTTTTGAATTAAAATAGAATGGTTACTTCAGTAGAAAGGTTATGTGGGAGGCTTATTCAATAATGGAGGAAGAGCTTGGTTTCTGTTTTCTGTTTCAGTTCATTTAAAATCTTTTTATAGAAAATGGAGGGATGGCATCTGGTGACATGGAGGAATGCATCTCAATCTCCAGAATAGTCTATAGCCATGTGACTGAGCTTGAATGTGGGAGAAATAACCCACCAGGAAAGAGAAAGATTTAAAAGTAACTCAGATCTACGGAAATTGCTCTAGTCACTAGGGCATTATGCCAAAAAACAACCCACACCAATAAAGTCAGTTTGTATATCTTGAGTGGTGACACTTTCCTTAACTGGCACCTTTGATATTAAAAATACTCTGTGCATACATAAAATATTTTGTTAAGAAGCATAGCTGATAGCCATAAGGAATCATAGTTCTTTAAATCATTTTGGTTGAGTGCAAAATTATTGATCCCAACCTACGAAATGGGGATAAAGCTATGCTCCCTCTTTTATTTTTCCTCCTCCCTCTATATTATTGAAAATATTTCTGGCTGGACAAACAGCTGCACTGAGGCCCCAGTGGCTGAGTGCACAGAGCAGCCTCATCCAGGCACACAAGTCGGCAGGAAAAGATAGGATGTGTTCCAGACACTGAAGCTCTTATAAGTGTCAAACTCCTGACAAGTGATTTCGGTGTCTGATCCTGCTGCATGTAAAGTGATGCTTTAATTTGCAATTGAATGACAAAGTCCTCAAGTCATCCTTATCTCCTGAGTAATTGAAGAAAGACTCTGCAGTGTAAAAATTTATTATGATCCTTCTATGTCATTTTGCACCTTTGGAAAGGCTTTTTTTTTATCATTACATTGCTCTCCAGCATATTTTTATTAGCACTGAGCTGCAATATATGAGATGCACACCTAGATTGTGTACTTGTATTTACAGATGAAATTGAAGATTAAAAAGAGAATTCATATTGCATCTGTGCTAATTCTGCAGAGCCTCTCTGCCATTGATCTTTACACTTAATAATAGTTTCTTTCAAACTCTGATGAGAAAATAAAATATACCTATTCTTTGTAAGTGTTATTTGTTGCTGTCCATACCAGTGGAAGAGATGATTTTGTAGTTGTTTTACAAGTGGAGAGTAATCTAATGAAGTAATTAGAGTAAGTTAAGATAAAATCCAAGATCTGAAACTTTGAAATGGGAGACAGAATATTTTCTGCTGTCTGATGTGCTTCTCTCTATTTCCTGGAGCTGGAGAACAGTAATTTTTGGAGCACTTTCTGCCCAGTTAGAACTTGAAAGCAGAACTGGAAGCATTTCAAAAGATGGATTTCTCTCTTTTGGGAGTTTGAAGAAGGGGCACTGGTCACTGAGTCTTTAATTTGTGGAAAGCAGATTAGGAACTAGCTGGCAGCTGTTACAGAATTATCTGCACGTGCAGTGGGCTAGATCCACTGATAGAATATGAGTACTTTGTGCCATTTTGGCTAAGTGGGGGAGGATTCATTGTTGCTTTCTTTTTTCCCAGAGTATCTGAGAGAAAATAAGACATACCAGCGTGTTCTCTGCATTATTTATGCTATCATTTTGCAAGTTACCATAGGGATATTGCACACAGAGAAATGAGGCTCGCAAGGACTGGGAAGAAAGGTGAGAAAGCATCAGGGTTGGAAAGGTTCTGAGGTCCTTCTGTAACGGAGCTATAATGGGGATGCTCCATGGCCTCATGCGCCTCAAGGCTCAACCTGGGGTTGGATGCATCAAAGGATGAATTTAAAGGAGAATATGTTGGCAGTGAAAGCACATAAAACACTGTGCATCTCTCTGGATCATGAGCTGCAGAGCAAGTGGAACAGATCCTAGGCTGAGTTCTATAGCTTTGGTGGCAGAAGTAAAGCATAAATTGGCTCTTAATTGTTTTGACCTCTTATTTATTTTCTCTTTGTAGAACTCGCCACTGTCTTATCCCTGCATAAGATGTTCATGCTGGCCTCAGCCCCGAGACCACTGAATCACAAATATGTTCCAGGTGTGTCCTCGTTCCCTTTGGTGGAATTATTCCTTGGGGGAAAAGCGACAGTAGGTCTCTATTTTGATTCATGATGGTAAATTATGTACAGAGATGAGTGTCTCCACTTTTTACTGTTTTTAACAATCAGCTGTGATTGATTTACAACACATAGTGTTGCATTGTGACCATAAGGATTAGGGCTGTTATACTGCCACTTCTCTGCATCCTTAGGGAATTTGGTCTACAAGTCATCCCCTGTTCTGGAAGCCTACATGTAAGAGTTGTTTTGGTTGCTGTTGAGACTGGGATTTTTTCCTTTGCAGGAAGAGACTTCCTGGATGAATGCATTATTTTTGTGTCTCTATTTCATTGGTGTATTTGCACTGGAACATAAAAGAATGAATCAAAAATTAAAAAATGTTTTAAGATAGTTATTGTTTTGCGTCTGATAGGTCTTCAGGGTTTTATTTTTTTTTGTGTTAAATTCATGACTGCTGTGAACTGGGCCATGAGCAGAGGGCATCTCCAAAACGTTGTTCAGCACAGAGGGAAAGCATTGCAAAGGAGCAGAAACGACTTTGTGACCTTAGTGAGGTTTATACACTCTGTATTCCAGATGCTGAGTGGCATGGGAATGGGGCTTCTCTGTCCAGTGAGCAAGACCTCAGTTCCCCATGCCTGGGCATGGCCAGCTGAGGACTCTGCCTATGGAAATGAATGCATGCCTTTGTAAAATGCCTTTTCTTTATACTAACAACAGCTGGGGATTTGGCTTTACCTTATTTAGTACTAGAAAATGTTTGGCATCTGGGGATTTGAGAACAATCCAGCTGAGAACTGCACTTTTTGACTTGCTGTTTGAATTTCTATTCATTTTTTTTTTCATGATGTACAATCAGTTTTATTGTTTGGGGGGGGTAGCTGTACCTTAATTCTGCAAATCATGTAAATTAAATCAAATCAAATTAATTTCTCATTTCTATATTTTTTGCCTGAGAGTAAGCAGTATACTATTTGCCTCATGGGAATGATGGCTTTGTGCACAGCTGCCACAGTGTGTATTCTTTTTAGTAAATGTGGGTGGTTGAAAACTGTGAAGTAAACATCAGTATATTGTTAACCACGGACACATAATCCTTCAGACTGAATAGTTTCTGAAACATGAACAATGGGGACTTTGGAAAACAAATGACTCATGCAATTGCACACTCAAGTTTGGCGAAAGTGCTGCACAAATCTTTGTCTCATCACTACAGGGCAGAGAGACATGCCATAGCCTTCAAATGATGGAAACAAGACTTGTGAGAAATAGATTTAAAAGTTTCCACTGCTGTAATGTCTTTTTTCCAGGATAAATAGGACAGAAGACACAGTCTCTCCCTTCTGCCACAGTGATAATGTTAGAAGGATGATAATCTACCCTCAGATCAGCTCTTCTGGGGGAAGACCACATTCTCCATGGCTATCCAGTGCTGTGTTTTCCACCTGACCCCTGGGTGACATGGGGAAATGGTCATTCTGACCTGGGTTCAGCCATTGCTGACAAGTTAATATAACAGCTAAAGTTTATGTCTTGGTTTTACTTTATCTTTGAACAGTCTTTGCCTCCTAGATGCACTGTGATTTGGGTTGAATTTAAAGAAGATGGCCCAAGTTAATCAATCAAATTCAGGAATTTGGCCTAATAACAAAGATATCCTTAATCTGAGTGCTGTAGGTTATGCTCTGCTAGAGCATAATTCTTGCAAGTGATTCCCTGGGAGACTATATCCCTGTGTAAGGCACCCATGTTACATGTCTTAAATTGAATGATCTGACCACCTCTTCAAATGTGCTATAAGGAGAGCTGAGTATAACAGGAGATAGGTATACCCCGTGTGGGTGAAAAAGATATTTATTTTTATTTTTTGAGCTCCTATCTCTCTTCTCATACTTAGCTGAGACTGTGAGCTGTCTTATGCACAATAATTGCCATGATACTGTAAATAGCAAGGAACTGTTGTCCCCCCCAACATTACAAAATTGTTAGCATTATTCCTGAAAAATTGTGGTTTTGGAAAATCAAAGGCCAGTGGAGGTATAATACACAGATCTTGATTATTTTATTAATTTGTATGAACTTTTTTTCAGACAGGGACAGTGATCTGAAAGCTGCAAAACTGGTGAAACAGCAGGGTCTTGCTGTCTCTTCAGATTCATGAGTGTTTGATTATGAGGAGCATTGATTTATACTGAGAATTTCAATCTGGCTTCAGCTGGGTCGTAGTCCCCTCTTGTCATTCAGCAATGACTTTCTTATCACAGAGGGACAGAAGAGCCCTTGTCAGTATTTTCAGATTTCAATAGCCTCTGGTATGGTAGGTCACCAGACAGCAGTGCCTCTGCTGGGTGGTTCTGCTGTCAGCTTGAATGCTCTGGACTGTCTCTCATCAGAGCAGGTTGGAGCTGCCTAAATCTATGGGGGAGCTCTCGTGAGGTCCTGCTCTGGTTATGGACAGAGATCTTAGGGTCACTGATAGCCACAATGCACTTCATTTTTTTCCCCAATGTTGCCATTTAGAGGTGTCTTGCTAAAATTTGGCCCCTGATACTGCTGATAATAGGCAGCAATGTTCCTCTCATTCGCTTTGCGACAGGAGCAGGAGTGACATGTTACAGACCTGTTCAATCGTGTTGTCAAAAACTAGGTCACTCAGAAGTGACAGGACTGGCTGGTGGAAAGGCTGGGGAAGGAACATGAGGGAATTTGCTTTGGTATAATGCCTGGTATAGGGCAGTAACATACATAAATATACATAATCAAGCCGTAATGTAAAAAGAAATTATTTTGCTTTGTGTGTGATGGTATATTCAGAAGCCTATTTCTATTTAATAAACTACAAAATTTTATGCAGTCAGTTATATTTTGAGGGGCTTTAACAAGAGGCAGTTGGACCTATATCAGTGCTTTGGCATCCTGCGCTGTTGCACACCTGCCTGGCTTGGCAATACTGCTGAGCAAGCCGGGTGCCTCTGCGACTGACTGCACGCCTCCAAGACATTTCTTTACACCACAAGATCTACTATCCAGTCTACAGAAGAAATCCAGGCTGTTTCTTGTGTAGGAGATGATGTTATGGAGAACATCATCTTCCTTCCCAGGAAGACTGCTTGACCCTCACTTTCCATGTTGTATATTCATTGGATGCTCACTTGCTTGAGCTCAAGTCCAGACTGTAACAACATGGTTTTGCTGAGCTACTTGAGTATTTGACCAGCCTGTCCAAAATGCAGTAATTATTATAGAATAGAATGATAAAATTATAATTTTTTAGCCTGAGAAGAAAAGATGAGATTCTGCTCTGTATTCACGGCTGGATTCACTTTTTTAGCTATCACTACAATTATGCATCACATCAGGTTTTTCCTTGTGTGTCAAATAGTTTAGTAGCAGCTTGATTCTCAGGTTGTGCTCTCATATTTACAGTCAGTTGTCATGGCTCTTGTCAAGTCCAAGAAACAGAAATACGCAGGAGATCTGAGTTGTATTTCTGCCTTTGGCACTGCCTTGGAGCCTGAATTTTGTGAAAACAACCTTCTGTCTTTCTGGTTTCTCTTCCCTCCCATTTATATGTGGCTTACAAGTTACCTGTGACATGGGTTTTTACTCTTTACAATAGCCGTTTCTGACTGGGAGAGGAGGTTCCTTAGGACCTCCGAATGTGACATTGTGAGCTGCCACGGCTGAGGTGAAAGGCTTGGGGTGGTTGGCAGGGACGTCTCCCCTCCCAGCACAGGGCTTGTGCCGTGCCTCTCAGCGTGTGTTACATGTGCACAGTGGTTAGGTTAATGGAGATCTGGTCCTGGCTGCTATTACTGTCTAGGCACTAAGGTAATGTAAATAGCAATCATAAGGTCTTTTCCTCTGAGAGCTTAAAAATGCGTTGTTTTAACACTGCAAAAGTTGACAAGACTGTCTGTATCTTTGTTCTTGTGGCTTTGGTGTGTTGCGAGGTTTTCTCCTGGGACTTGAAAAGGTTCTTTTAGGAAGTTAGATTTATAGGATTATTTTAATCAAAATGCAGCTTTCAAGGCACACTGGTGATATTTATTATTTTGAATCATGTCTAATGATTTCTGTTTTTTTTCTTGTGCATACTTATTTTTATCATGTGCTTTGGTCTATATTTAAAGTGTCTGGGGTGCTTTCATAGACAGGTGCTACATTAATAAAGTGTATTATTATTTTAATAAGCTGCAGCAGGACAGCAATTAGAAAAGTCCATATGTCCATATTGTCTTTTTAATCATTGGTATTGCCAGGATTTACTGTTTGGGGAGAAGGGTGAAGTGGAAAGGAACATCCATGTGGGAGAGAGAAACCGTTCCTCTCTCCTGTATGCTCAGTGAAGAAATCTTTCCCTGAACGCATTGAAATAGATGCAGTAGGTTATATTTTAGGATTATGTCCAACTGTTCTCTTCCTGTCTCTTGCAGCATTGTGGAAAGGGTAATGAGGAACACTTAAATGTTTGGCTGATAGGGACACTGGTGAGACCACAGCCTACTGTGTTTAGTGATGGCAACACAGCCATGCAGGAAAACACGCAGCCAGCTGTGCTCAAAATGTTTGTCGTGTGTACAACCAGGAGGGTTTCCACTGTTCCTTGCATTAAACACCTAAACCAAACATTTCTGAAGAGTCAGAAATGTTCTGCTAGCTGATATTCTTCTGGTTATTTGTTATTGTTGCAAACTTCTGCACTTCCAAAAGCAAGCTGGTCTTAAAAAGACAAAATATCAAAATAATACTTCAAAGATGAGAAGAAAAAAACCACATATCAAAATAATACTTCAAAGATGAGAAGAAAAAAACCACAAAGTACTATTTCCAGCTCAGAATGCCAGCAGGAAAGTGAGAAATCTCTTTAGAAATACTGTTTTTCTGTGATTTCCAGCTCTAAGTAGAAAACTGTGGTGGTATAAAGCTGGGGGTGGCAGAATGCAGCAGCATTAGCCAGGACCCAGACTGTCCTGGGGTTGGCTCCCAGCTCTGCAGTGCCTGGCAGTGCTGGTGCACCTTCAGCAAGCCACTTCACTGCTGCTCTCCCTTTTTCTTTTCGGTCTGGTGACTGTTTCTGAGCATGTGTTTTTATGAGAGTGTGTTAGAAAGTGACCAAGATCTAAACTGATGCCTAAGCTTGACCAGAATTCAAATAATAACTCTGATGTATAACTATCGTTAACTGTAACCATAGAGATGTTTTTTCTCTGGAGACATTCTATGATTCCTATTCTGAGTTTCTGACTTGGTCTGGGATCCTTTTTTGACTTACACTGCTGTAAATCAGACCAGACCCTGATACTTTGTACACAGTACTTCTTTTTTGCACATTGTGAAAGTAGAAAACTGGACAGGGCTACTTAAATTTTATCAAAATCTATGTCACTGTATATTACATTTTGAAAACTAGACAATTTTTCACATATAGTTTCTACAGTGCAGTAAAGCATGCATGTAAGCACGCCTACACACCAATTCTATAGTACAGGAGTATATATTTTATTTCCACTGGAACTCTTGTAGTTTTAATTGTAGGCTTTCTTCTTCTTTTTTTTTTTTTTCAATCGTCAAAATTTGTTACACTAATTCTGTAATATTAATTGTGTAAAGGATACCTAAGGCATTTGTTGTTGTTGTACACTGAGAAATCAGTTATAGTTTCACCAGAGAACATAATTTGTTTTTCTTGCTGGAAGACAGGCTCCTGTTTGGAGGTGCACAGCTAGTCTCTTGTAGAAGGAAGTTAGCCCACTTGCCTGTTGGGGGATCTGGCTGCCCACAAGTGAGGAAAATGTATTGGTCTCTCAGTGCTGGGATCAGCAATGAGATATAGCTGTTTTACCAGCATTGGAGCCTGTTGTCCTCAACCAAGCTCACTTCAACATCTCAGGAACTTGGGACAAAGGTAGGAAATACAGGGTCCCAAAGGAGTATGTCATATGGCTGGAACCTGGGACATTTCTCAGTAAAATTTACTCATAGCCTGAATGAAGGGTAGAATTTAGCCTTTGAGTAGCACAGTCCTATATTAAAAAGCTTGGTTTGTGAAAAGTAGGATTTTTGCAGCTGGTTAAAACATTGAGTTTACTTATCTTGTTTGATTTGTTTTTGTTATGTTTAGAAAATAGAGGAAGACTGAGTATTTCCTATCACTATTATAAAACATTATTTTACAAACATAAGATTTCTTTTAGCTCTATGTCTTTGAAACTAATTACTTGCATTATATTTCTACCTACATGCATTTAAGCAAATAATAGTTTAACTGTAACTCTTCTTGTTGTCCAAACAAACTGGATCTGATGTACCTCACACATCAAAATATTTGTATCACTGCAGCATCTTATTGTTGACTGGAGAAGTTGTCCAAATGGAGAACAAAAAATGGTTATCATTCTGAATTTGCATTTGAGGGGTAAGCTACAGCTGGCAGATACAGACAGATGGGAAATGGAAGTGGTTCTATTAGTTAAGATGACAGTCAGGATCCTCAGCACAGCAGAAGCTTAACCACTTTTGTGTTCTACAGGCATCAGGAAGGGCAGTGCTCTAAGGAGATTTGGAAAACAGCAATAGAACAGGTTCCAGATGTTTCTGAGACGCTTAAAGGGGAATGGGACAGAGCACAAAGGTGATTGTTTTAAAATTGAACATGAGTTTGGTAGGGGCTGACGGGAGTTCAGTGCTGCCCAGCCATCCTATTCATTTTTGATGACGCAAAATGGGAGAAACTTGTTATCTAAAGGACCAATTGCTTTGTCTTCTCCTTCTGCAGCCTCCAGTTGTCTGAATTGTGCCACTTTGTAACAAATATCTGTAAGGCATATAAACTGTCTTTCTGCGCAGAGGAGAGGTAGAAATATACAGAAAAGGCAGTAAAAACAGGTTAGGAAAAGAAACATACTGTATCCTCTTCAAAATATTGGGGGGAGGAAGGGAAGATAGTGGGGAAGCAGCAGAAATTGAAAGTTGTTATACACCTGTGATGTATATAGCTAAGTAAGCTTCATGTATGTCATTTGTTTCCCGCACCTTCCAGTGCTTCCTTGACTGTGTTTTGTGGAAAACAGCTGTTTTTTACCAGCACAGCATCTTATGGATCATTTCAGTATTGTCCGCTCTGGTACAAAGGTTTAGATTTGGCTCATCTTTGTCTTTTTTTTTTTTTGTCTTTTAATCAAAATTCAGTTTGAAAGGATGGGCTTATTCTGGCGAGTGGAAAGACAATGCTGTATGTTAGATCTTTCCTTGGGCAACTTTACACGCAAGCCTCATCTGGCTTTGGTACCTTATTCAGCATGTCACAGGGGTAAGCAGTTACCTCCAGATGACAACCTGCCATGTTCTTATGACAAACAGTATTGTGTCATAGAAGCTTGGAAAGCCAAATTTAGCAACATTCCAGGCAATGTTTTATGAAATGTAACTATAGCAACTAAATCTTCGCTGCCAGATGTTAACACTATCTTTGTTTTAAAAGAAACCAAAAAACCCACAAAATATCTCCCCTCCTTGGTCCCACACCTACACATGCTACACAGCATATTATCTACTAGATCACTACCTGCATTTTTAGATATTTAGATTTTCTTAAAAAACACTGGACAAGGCACATAGGTGTAGTTACTTAAAAAAAACTTTTTTGTGGCTTTTCGTAGCAACTTTCTCTCACCAGTTCTATCTGTGTCACTGCAGGTGCTCTTCTGGTTGCAGTCACTTTTTATTTTTTATTTCCTAGGTGCCACACGGTGGTGCTCCTGACTCCACATTGCTCAGCAACCTGAGCTGGCTGAGAGGCGTTACAGATGCAGTGTGCGTACCAAAACTGATTTTGGAGGGAGGGCTAGAATTCAGTTCTGCAATGAAGGTGAATCATACCATGGGATGGGGGATGTACTTTTCTCCCAGGACTCAGCTACTAAGTCAGATATGGGAAGAAAGAGATGAATAGTGGCAGCCAACAAATATCCTCAATATTGTGCATGCATGCTCACATACGCACATATTCAACCTGTTTTACACTTGATTACTATGTGAATTTTGCATGATGGCTTTGTTTTGGTAGCTATTGCACCTTCCCGTTTTCTCTGTTTAATCAGTAGAAGACACATGCAGGTTCACATCTCAGTATCCTCCTTTTCTCTAGGTCTATGATAAAAATGCACAGAAACAAGGCAGAGGAAGGGGAGATGGATTCTTCTCCATCTAAGGAAAGGCCAGTATGGAATCAGGAGCTGGGGCTTGGTGGCCCCAGGTAGGAACCCCAGACTGGAAGGCAGTGGTGCAGTGGTGCTGGCCTGTTGTCAATTGGAAGATCCCTTTTCCTCATAAGAAAAGCTCTGTATCTGAGTGGACATCCTTGCCTATTTCAAGCCTACAGCTCACTAAATAAGCAGGAATTATTTCATTGACTTGTGTGTACTTTGAATCTGGTCCTGTGAAGTGTAGTGGTCTGCCAGTTAAAGTTTAGCCACGTGTTTAGGAGTTCACCTCCCACTGAGAGTTTCTGATAGCTTTACTGAAAGTTGGACCAGGTATTTAGATATTTATGTGAGTCTTCTGTTTAAATTGTAGGAAGCCACATTTTTAATTAATCCTTACAGAAACAATTGAATGCATGACCTACAAGGATAATTTCTTGTGTTCTGCTTTGATTATTTTGGATTTGTATTACACTGATATATGATCTAAAAGAGGAGTTCTAATACAGTTCATGTACATATAAACTTTTTAGATCTGGCAGCCATGTTGTCTGTATAAACACCATATTCTGTAATGTCATGTTATTAGCACAACTCTAAAGGTTTGTCTTTGCTGTCTTTGCATGTCTTTGGATTATTTATACTGTATATGTTCATCTTCCATAAACCAACTATTGGAGAAAATGTCCATGGCTTCTAAAAATACCTTAAATTAGTGTTCCATTTATGGACAAATTGAATGGCCTTATGTGATGAGATCCCCTAAATCTAAGGAAGCATGACTAGTTTCTGAGAGATTACTATTTCCACTATAGCTTGTTATCCATTGTGTAGTCTCTATAAAGAGCTAATGTTAAGCAGAATTCTTTACTGTTATTAGACGTAATTATAAGCGATTCTCCAAATATGAGTAAGTGAAGGTTACATGTGGAAGCTGGTTTTGAGTGAAAACCAAGACATGACTAGACATCACCAAGAAGCACCTCTCTGCATTATATATAAATGGACTGAAGGACTAGGCAGGCAGCACTAACCCTGCCCATGTCTGACCAGTGACAATTTTGCACTTCAAGTGCAACATTACCTACCAAAGACAACTGCTGAAAATAATGAAATTTCATTAATATGGAAACTACAGTTTGACATTTTGAGTGAGTTTATTATTATTAAGAAAAAATAACCAGGGATCTATTTGCAATGAATAGTGTCTCTTATGAGTGGTGGGTATAGACTAGAGAAAAGCTTCAACTGAAGTAACACCAGCTGTACGGGAAGAAGGTGCCTATAGGGCAAGGCTTCTTGTTCTCTAACAGGCTTAAAAATTATCCTGCCAGTTAGCCTTGTTTCTTATCTTTATTAACTGAATGACCCAAACAGAAACTGATGACATTAAAATATTAGGGAGATATTAAGATATTTATTCAGTTATTTCATTGCATCTTTTTCCAAACGGAAGTGCAAGCTGATTGTGTCAAAGCAGAGCCAACTACTTAAATCATGACAGGCTGAAATTTTGCTGTTAATGATATTTTGTGAAATGCTGAATTGAATTTGTGCTCACTAGCAAGAAATCCTGAGTGGATTTTTTTCCCTGAGATGGAATGAAATGGAATCACCCAGACTAACTAAGACCTCTCTGTTGTCTTTATTCAATAATCATATAAACTTCACAACAAAATCAGGTCCCCAGCCACCCAATTCCTCATGAAGACATTAAAGTGTAAAAGCTTGGTGCTAAGGAAATTCATAGAATGTACATAGTTTTTCTCTCTATATATAGACTGGTAGCATGCTGGAGGGTTTCTTTCCCTTGTTTCTCTCCCCAGAATGGATTAAAATATTAATAGTTTACTGATCTCAAATCAGAAGATACTGTGGAGGATCACAACAGATTGCAAATAATGAATTAGTGCTTGAAGGATGAATACCAGAAGTCATTAAGAATGTATAACGATGTAAGAGCGATGCAAGTTTACAAAAACATAAAGCCATGTCTGCCAACATGTCCTGATACAGTCAGGATTGTTTTCTGCACTGTCTCACAGCTGACTTCCAATGCCATTTTAAGATCTCAGTGCATATTCTTACATTCTTTGATGTCTTCCCCTCTTAGGCAAGAACTGCATATTTATGTGCGCCTGACAGGACTCCTTAGAAGCACAAGGACCCACATTTACTCTTTCTAGCCTAGCAGGGTATACCCTTAGCTCATCCTGGAGCACAGCTCGTGGCCTGTTTGCACATGCCATTTTATGCTCGTCTCCTGCTGCCAAGGGGACAGCACATCCAAAAGGTTTCTGATTTCACCACATCCTCTGGCAATAGACAGCTTGAACAACAAAACACATAGATTGTTTTGCTTACATGAAGATAAAGGATTGAAAACAAAAGGCTACAAATAAAACAATTTTAGTGGGGTTTTTTTGTATGCCTTCTCAGTTGTTCTGACATGTTTCACTGGGAATGAAGTTCTTGGGGTTATCAGTGGGAGGTCTGGCTATGCAGGTCTCTTGCATATATTCTGTTCTCTGAGTGATGAATAACTTTTCTCTGTTTTCCTGCCTAGATATACTACACTCGGTTTCTCCTTGATTCACTGAAAATGCAGCATTGAAGGCTGGGAGAGAGGAGAGGTTAAAGGGTAATGGTCAGGAGGAGATATGTTGTCTTAGCTATTTTCAGTTTTTCACTCTTTGGTCTCTTGATACACCTGCCTTGCTAGATTTCTTTGTGTTTTAACTTATAATGATATTTTTCATGCTTACATGGTCTTGAATAATTTCTTCCACTTTTTTTTTAAGTTTACAATATTAAAATAGTACATGCTGAAAACATCTATTCTCTATAACATCTGTACAGTTGTTGATTTCCCTTGCCATACTAGTTTTCTAAAGAGATTACACAAAGGCATTTTAATGAATCTATTTAGAACAGATGGAGGACATTGACATTTTATATATCCATGTGAGTGAAAGCCACGTCTTTGTCCTCGTATTTATTCTTGGGGTTCATGGTCTAAACCAGTGTTCTTCCCTTAGCTCCCTTGCTCTCATTTTCCAGAAGGGGAACATAATCAAACCACTAGATTAGATGATACTTGCAAAAATTGAGAAGAAGGAGTTTGTGTGTATGTTTATGTGTGTGATAATAACTTAAAAAATGTAATGATACAACAAGGAATGGAATTCCTTCTCCTTGGAATGAGGTATTGTCAGATAGTTCCCAGATGACTACGTTTAATTAAGTCATGGCATAGCTAAGCTTTGCTTATCACATCCTGTCTCTCTTCCTGCATTTCGGAGAAAACATTAGGTAAATTCATATAAGGTACTTCAGACAGGAACACACATAAAAGATAACTACAAATTCTCTGGCAGTTTGAGCATCCAGAAATTTTCTCTGCTCTGTTGTCTAATGGAGATGTTTTGTGGATTCTGTATGTAACTCGCAGTGTCATATGCAGGCAGCTAGCAGGAAGCTTCAATTAAACTGTGGATGTTAATTTAGAAGGTGATTCACTTCAATGAATTAACCAAAAACTGCAAACAGAGCTATGAATTCTGTGGGTAGAGGTTTCCTATGACACCTATGTGGGTGTAGAAGTCACCACGAACCATTAGTCATGGGACATAAACTGTGAGAAGCTTGTTTAAGTTCTAGAAAGTATGTCGAAAGTATGAATTATGAATTACTTTTTTTTTTTTTTTTTTTTTTTTTAGTAGTAGTAGTTTGCAAGCAAGCACTGAAAGGAACGTGGAGAGCACGGTAACTGAAAGATACTTCCTGTGCAATGACTTATTCTTTTTTTTTTTTTTTTTTTTTTTTAGTAGTAGTAGCAGTGTTAACAACTTAAGAAGTCTGTTTTTCCACAGAAATGTTGTTTGAAAGGAAGATAATCATGTACACCTAGCCTCTGGGAAAAGTGTGGAAGCTGAATGACTAAACTGGGGCTTTGAACTCACACAAATGTACTCAGCTATCTCTTTTGGGATCTCCAGGATTTTAATGTTTAGCCTATGTGACTACTGTATAAACTAGATAAGTGTAGCATCAAGGGAAGAAAATAACGCAATCTGTCTCCAAACCACAATACTAAGCAACTACAAGAACACATTTCCTGTTTTCGGTAATAGGATTGGTGTATGTGATCCTTGCAAAGCAGTTACATATTGACAAACACTTTAAAATTTGGTGATACTGCAGCAAGCTGAATATATTTTTAAATATTTTGTCTTCATACAAATACATAGATGTATATTATAAATATATCTTTCTGTATGGCAAATTGAAAAAACTTTCTGTGTGTTTTCATCTGTGACTATATATACAGATGCACAGATCCATACCAATGGATGTTTAAATGTTTTGGTCAATGAAATAATTTTTTGAATCTGTCTTGATGAGTATGTGGGCCTAATAGTTATGTTTTAAGTTTGAATTGCCTCAAATATATTATTTTCAGCTGGAGGAGTTTATTAGTCTATTAGACGGCTGTGCCTCCAGATCACGAGTATCTTGATAGCTTTAACTTTTGAGAGGATGTCATTCACAGTCATGTTGTCTTTTCTAGTATGAAGTTCAGCGGTACTGTTTGGTGATGTATAAACAAAGCTTCAAGTTTTATCTCCCACTAATGAAGTTGAAATGAGTTAATATAAAGCAAAGTAAGAAAACCAGAACCCGCCAATATTAATTCTTTCTTTCTTACTTCTGGGGTTGGAATGAATGAAAATGTCCGTTATCATCAATTTGTTTTGATTCCCTTACTTTCCCTGGTGACAATTATTTTTTAATCCAATAACTTGTTTGACATTGAAAATGTCTATAATTAGTGTAAAAATAAATGAAGAAGTGATCATGCTTAAGAGGTTATAAGCATAATGTGGGGTTTTTTTGTTTCCATAGAAAATGCCAGGTCATCTACTAACAACAGAAGGTAGGTGAAAAAGACTGCATTGGCATGGTGGTGGTTAACGTTCCTAGTTTTAAAACAAACACTAATTTCTACAGGTTTAATGGTAAATATTTGTTACCATTAAATATTCATGGCAGTTTATAAGAATGCTTGAAACAAATTGACCCCATTAATGATAAGACATAAGTCAATCTTTGGCTTCTAATGTGGATTTTGTCACAAAGGATTATTTTGAATTCCTTATTTGTCTTTGGTACCAACCTTAAACCGCACCCAGCTCATTTTCCTCTGCAAGTTCAATAACGGCCTCAAGTGCCCCCTTGAGAGAAGCCATCAATAGCACATTGTGACAGGCTAGTCTGACCAAAAAAACAGCCTGCTGGGAGGAATTCAAGTGTTATTGTGCTGCTGGTTTTGTGAAATGGCTGCAATGTAGTGGCCTGCTCCTTTAGTAACAGAACACCCATTCCAACACACACAGTCTTAATTAACGTCTGGCGTAAAGGCTCATTGCAATCCAGATGCTTGCAAATAACTGAGCTATGAAGTTTTTTCACTACATCCATTTTAAGTGAAGTGAAATTACTGCACTTCGATGTAGGAGGCTAGGTTTTACTCTGTAACGATCTATCAGTCTAGCTATGGTTTTGCAAAAACAAAATTAGAGATGAGTAGAATCTTGTCTTCATTTTATTCAAAGCACAGAGGTTCAGACAGGAATAAGAGGAGGAAGGAAAATTAAATAAAAGTGTCCAGCTTTTGACTTAGTCTGCCTTATAGCTTTTATAAAATTGAATTTTAATAATTTGCTATATCAAGATTAAAAGTAATATTATTCTGTGAGAATATGAGAGAAAGAGATATATTTTAGAAAGGTTTAATCTCCTTGCATCTCTCCCTCCCCTGATAATACTGTAACTTTTAAGCCTTTTCACTGGCATCTGTATTTTACAGGTGAATCTTTTTGCTCATTCTTATTCTTATGGTGGTCAGGTCCAGTGTCAGTCTTTGGAGTCCACAACATGAAACCTGACCATCAACTGACAACAACTATCTTGTTAATGCCACTGTTGTTGGTATCACAGGAGCATTATTATTATTTTTTTATTTTTATCGATAGATTATTGATTCATGCTGTACACCTTTCATGCAGATTGGGCACCCTTGCAAAGAAAGGGGATGCAGTGAGTGGAGAGGTCAAATATATTTGAGATGAATGTCCCTGAAGTGAATGCCTTGTCTGATAGGAGAATGATAATTTTATGACAGAGCGGCTAGTTTTATGTGAATGCAGGAGAATAAATGATCTGCTTATACTAGTGGTACCTTTCTGACAGGAACATATGTCATACCTAGTTTATAGAAACACACCTCCAACATATTTCACTCAAAGCTTGTGTCAGGTATCAGTAGTCAGAAGGCCAGCCTTTGGAGGAGTGTGTGAAGAACTGCCTGCTAGGCTGAGAGTTTTTAGAGATATAAAAGGTGACAGGTATGGCACAAACATATGCAATTGAAAATAAACCACATATGCCTCATATGCAGACCTAAGCAGTGTTACTTCTCGGTATCACTGCTATATCTCACTTATGTGAACAACTGAAGGAGGTGGCAGACTTAATAATGCATGGAAAGTTTTTTGCTTGTGGGATGATGTGAAGTACTTTCAGTGACCTTCAAGTGAAGGAAGTGGAGACACTGCACCTTCAAAAGCTGGGGACATGAACAGTGCATTGAGGTGAAAATCTGGGGAAGGAAGGCTTAGAAATCTCTGTTCCTTTTTGCTGTCTGTAATGTAAAATTTATTTTCCTGATGTCCTTCAGTGTGGGTAGTGGTGGAGTAGAGTTGGGGGTGTTTAAGAGTCATATAATTGAGGTTGGGAGACAAGAACAAGATAATAGAAATAGAAAACCTGAAACAATCCACCAAAAAAGGGGCGAAATTTCTGGGATTAATTTCTTCTCTTCACTTTGATGATTAATACAGCAACTATCCAGAGATCCCAGTGAACATCCAGACTCCAACACTCTCCTTAGCACTTCTCCAAATAGCAGCTCTCGTTTCTCAACTCTTCTTGTGCTGCTAAACAAACAAGAAAACAAAACAATTTTCTTCACATTGTTCCTCATGACCTTCACACCTTTTGGGTTTATTGACTCTTAGCATGTTTTCATATTAGGGACAACAATCCCTAATTTGTCCCTGAAATGTTTCCAATAGCTGTGTCACCAGAAAAGGACAGTGGTAGAAACAACTATTCAGGCTTTCCTGCATCTATTTTTCCTTTGTGGGAAGATTTTATCTTCAGATAAAAAGTCATTATGTTATTGTGCCAACACTCGTGCTCTGTTTAGTCTAAAAAAAACATTTAATGATAATCCTAGAAACATGTTTTCTTCAACTTCTCTTTTTCCATTTAAAACCTTTGAATGACGCTATAATAAAAAGCAGTTATTGTTGATTATTGCTTTTGCTAGCTATAATTTGAGTGTCAGAGTTGCATTCAAAGAGTTGTATTAGAATAACATTAAAGAGGTTCTTCTGAAACAAGTGAGAAAATCTAAACTTGTTCTTACCTAGATGAAATATTGTCAGTCTTTGTTTTAAGCTAAGATGGACTACTACTCCATTTTTTTTGTTTAAAAACAGTTCTCATATTATAAAGTGTATATATCACCCACCTTAAAATTACAACCTTAGGGAAAAGTATAAGGATTTAGTAGAACCCATCAGTTCACCACAGTGAACATTTAGGAAGTGTTTCATACTTGAAGGAATATTTTACAGGTTAGAAATAAAGAAGCTTCAGAATAAAGAACAAGTTGCCCATTGTTCCCTATTGCTTAAGTAGTTCCTATGGTTCTTTTAGTAAATGTAGACATAGGCAAGATGACTTATGTATAAAAGTTACAGTGTCTGATATATATATATATTTTAGGTGGTTTGTATGCATACCTGAGTTATAAGACTATTAAAAAAATTAATTTACAGGAATGTTTTCCTTTTTCTTCAGTGACAAGAAAATGAAGCACAAATAAAGAAGAATGGACCATGCAATATAGTAACAAATAGCCTGCTTTCCTGTTTGCTTCAGGTTTTTTTGTACCAACTACACTAAACTATTGCATTTGGCTTTCAAAATTAAGACAGCTAGAAAACCCACAAAGGTGTCTCTTAGCTGATTAAGCCTGGGACATACAGTAAATCAAACTTTACAAGAGGCTGTAGAAGGAATATGCTCAGAGAAACATTCTTAAAAGAATAAACTCATTCAGAATTTGCCATTAATCAAATGTTTTTTAAAAAAGAGAAATAGCATTGAATTCACCTACTGCAAAACATAAGGAAATAAATGACATAAAACTGGAAGTCGAGAATAATATTTGCTTGAATATGTATAGATATAAGTCTAGAGTACTTCTTTATTTGGGATGAGATTTCTCAGATAGACAATTTTTCTCTAGTTCTGAACATTGAGTAGATTTTGACTGAAAGTCTCAAAGGACCTACATATGTTTTATCTTCATAGCCTAGTGAGGAATTCTGAACAAAATGGGTTTTCCCTGTGTCTCTTCCACTGTGAAGCCAGTGCATAGCACACAGATTCCCATTCAGTGGAATGCGACAACACTAACCATCAGGTCCCTAATAAAAAATCCAAACCATTAAATATCTTGAATTGAAAAAAAAAAATAATAATCCTGGGGTTTAAAACCAAAACAAAATGAAAACAATGAACCTTGTAACTGAAATTGCCCCCCTTTGCAACACTAACAAATTGGTATTACGATATATAAAATTTTATTGATTATAGCATATTTGACTAGATGCTAGGCTGATATAATTTACTGCCAAATATTTGCAACAGCTACAGATCTACACTGTCACCTCTGGGAAAGAAATTGTCAAAAGTTACCAGGAAAGTGAATCAAGAATGGGAGAAGTAATGAAGAGGAAAATTATAGATCTACAGCACAGTAAATTATATCCTCCCCAGTGCAAATGATCTGAAACCAAAATGAAAATGAAAATTGACCTTGTCCCAGTTCTATGCATGTGGCTATATGCTCCATGCAGAGACTCACCTGAGCTTCACAAACCAGCAGTTCTTTGCATTTCAACTACATCCCAGAGATGCTGACGTTCTCTCCCCCTCCATTCACAAGATACATATAGAGATGATAGATAGCACTTGGCCTGCTGATATCTTAGAAGAGCTTAGAAGCCTTCTTAATGGGATTCATAACTCTTGCACAATTCAAAAGACAAGAATTACAATGACAGACATGCACACAAAGTAAATTTCTGTTAAATAACATAGGATGGAGAGAGTAAAATACTGAGAGCAATCAGTAGGTTAACAATTAGAGTTAGCCAGCCCATTAAAAAAATAAATCATAATGCATCCATGATCCAAAAGATAACTAATTCAGGACCTCAGCATGAACTCCTTAAACTTTTAGGTGAAAAGTTTTCAGCTATACTCTATGTACTTTATTAAATAGGAGAGATTTTGCTGTGATCTTTGATGTAGCTGTGTGATTTCAGTGTGAACTATGATACAGTATTTATGATGAAATTGTTTGGCGGCATTAAAAACAAAGAAACCTGGCAAGAAGTTCCATTCCACTTACTTCACCCTATCTGGTAGAGTCAGTGAACCTGAAAACTATGTAGACAAGTGGGACTTCTGTCCATTTGGTTTGAATTGTACTGGAAAGTAATTCTGCTGAAAATTGTCTCCTGAAGGTTGGCCTATGGGATGTCAGAGTAAGATGATTTTTTGGTGATGATATTCTGGCAAAATTGGTTGTCATAAATAAGCTCTTGATTTATAGTTATAAATTTCAGTTGATTTTGAATACTGTGTATTTGTCTATAACTTTCAATGTGGATTAAACCTCTCAATTTATATCTACAGACTACATCTAAAGAAGAAAGCTTTGCTATGACATTGAAGCTTGCTGAGTGACTTTCCAGTAATAGTTCCTTGCCTGTCAGCCCCCAGGGGAGAGGAGACTGCCAAACACTGCAGAAGAGGCTGACAGAACCAGGTACTGGTTTTAAAATACGGTATACTCTAATTTTGAGATGATCCTTGAAGGGTTAAGTTGCTAACTTGAATCTTTTCTATGTAGCATGCTTCTGAGAAGAATGTGTGTAAAAGAACGGCCAGACTTTGGGGGGAGGAATTACTGCTTGCTGGGGAAGACTGGAAAACAATATTGCATTGTAAGAGAATTGTTCAGGACCCTGACAGACAGCTGCTCTGTGCAGTGTTTGTTTTCTACGTAAAGCAATCCTCTTTCTAACACAGGGTGTTATATATAATTCAGATGGTTTATGCCAGAATCGCTCAAAAGTGCGATTCTTTACATCTTTATTTCCCAACCAAATATATCAATAACAATGAAAATGAACATAATTACATTTCAATTATTCATAGCCAATCTATTAGTTACACTAAGTAGTCTTTATTCCCTGTGCTGTAGTTTCCACTATGGGCTAAGTTTGTTCATCTTACGTTGCTAAGAGCATATGCAACAACGTTTACTACAGAAAATTGTGTGACTTTTAAATTAAATTTAAACAAGTCTCCATCTTGAGAGCTGCTTATATTCCCATTGTCTTGACTGGATGGGAATATTACAATAAAGTACAATAAAAGTATAATAATAAAATAACTCATTCAAGCTACTTGTAACCTCTCTTACTTAAGGCTCACATTTCCCACACTACCTTGAAGAAATTACCTAATATGCTGGTTTCTATTCTAGGATAATCTACTGGGATAGTTTAGGACATTGGTTCAGTGGCAGCTGGGAAAGGTCTTTGCTTTTAGTCAGATGTGATTGGAATTCATCATAGATATACGATATCTATGATATATGTATCATACATACATAGATATATTTCTCTCTGAGAGAGACAAAAATAGTCTCTGACCTTATACAAGTCGGGGCTTTTTTCGTTTTGCTGTCAGCACCACACCAACACATGGATGCCTATGGGCATTCATGTAATATTCCTTATCCATTTTTTTTTCCTAGTACAAAACTGTTTTTTACAATAAGACTTTAATGAAATATTTCAGGAACTTCGGCTATGGGAAATTGACAACTTGAAACATAAACTTGTATATTGTCATCCTACAATGAACAAAGACAATATTTTAATGTAAAACCAGTACATCCTGTGTGTACACAAGCAGTTTGACATATAACTGACTTCATAAGCTTAACCATATCCCCTTTTTAACGCATGAAGTAGGAAGCATAAGTTAGTAATTAAGTCCCTGCTGGTTTAATTGTCAGTCAGTTCTCTGTGGGGCATACTGGAGTTATTTAGAGCTGCTAAGTCTATGTTAGAACAAAAGAAAAAAAAATCCAACAAATGTGTAGGGCTTCAGAAAACACCCACTAGGAATACAGTTCATTGCGAAATTTCAGTACAGCAAGAGTCCTGATGTACCCTGAAATCATGTAGCAAAGCTCTCTTCAGTGCGTAGATTCAAGTTAAACCTGACTATAGCACACTCAGATTTATGAATTCTTTAAAGGTCCAGTAAGTTGGAACTCATTTGCAATTGAAATAAAGTGTTATTTGAAAGTCATTCTCTAAAAAGGGAAAAAATGAAAAAAGAAGAGCTTTTCTGCTGAAGAGAATCGGGCAATTAATTAAAACTCTTCTGGAAATAGCATAAGAGCTTACAAATAAATAGTGGTTATTACCAGGAAGAAGAGCAACAGTGACAGAACAATCACATTACTTTGCAGTGACAAATTAATTGATTTTTTTAAAGCTATTCAGAGCATAATATTATAACAGCACTAGATAGTTTAATAAGGAAGAAATCCAAATTATTTCATTAGCAGACTACGGTTGCTACTGTACATTTCCTCTTGTTCTTTTTAGCTTCTTGAGTGGAAAGATCACCTCTTTCTCTGATAGGGACTACAATTTTTCAAGGTTTCATTTTAAATGACTTTACAGGGAATTATTCCAGAAATATGGATGTGGAACCTGTTTACCCACAGGCCAAATGTTGCTTACTATATTTCCTTTCTGTTTGCCTGTATAGTTTATGATGTACTACTATTTTCTGATTAAAAATTGTGGACAAGTAATAAGTAGTAGAGTTCCTACGTGTGCTCTTAGTGATTAGAGAGCTGGAGGAGGAACATTGAACTGCAGGATTCTGCCACTGACTTTCAGTCCACTGTTGTGGCAGGGGGGTTGGAACTCAGTCTTTAAGGTCCCTTCCAACCCAACCCATTCTATGATTCTATGATTACTCAAAAGATGTGAGATTTTATGAGATGTTTTTGCAGGGATTTACTACAGTGGTAGGGAGAATGGACCCGAAATGTAATAAAGAAATTGGTTTCTGTATGACAAGAAGTCTTTGTCTGTGTTTCAAGAGGATGAGAGCATTGTTAAGTCCAGGACTATAATTCATTGGTAAAAATTGGTTTTATCTGTGAGATAAAACTTATGATTTTTTTTAGAGCATCTTTCCCCTCTGTCAGAATTTACGTAGCAGCTTTATACCTTTTACTTTCCTAATAATGAAACTCTTAACACCATCATTTCTAAGAAGTCCAACCCATCTTTTAGATTTAGTCTTTATTAATATGCTGGCCCCTGTTATCACTATCTTATATTAATTTTTAGTACACTGCTTTCATTTTGTTATATTTAAGCCTTAAATCAATAAAAAGCATAAAAGCTGTGTAGTTTGAGATTGGAGGAACTGTCCAATTTTACTAGCCCCTTTGATGATATGATCTAAAACATAAGCTATTATCACCATTATAGCTCTAAGAAAAATTTATTTTTTGTTTTTATGATGTGGTATGTTTTTTTATTTGGAGAATGACTACTAAAAATTTCAGTATGGTAATGTGGATTGACAAGCTTTATTTTGTAGTATTAAATTTAATTATATAAAAACTAATTTGTCTCATTAGAACTCTAGGGATAACGTAAAGTACTTTTAACTTTGATGTCTGCAGTAACTCTTGACAAAACATAAAAGTTAACAGTTTAAGTAGGCCTTTTATTTCCTTAAAGAAATACTACAGCTCAGAAGAAATTTGTGAGCTATTTGCGTACGCAGGAACAATTCTTAGAATTGCAGAAAATAAGCTGATTCTGGATAAGAAAAAAGTCAGCAAGATGTATGCTTTAACAAATACACAAAGCAGTTCTTTTTTTAGTTAAAAGTCAATCAACACCTATTGCAAAAAAGAAAAAAAGAAAGATTGTTCAGCAGTTTATCAAACAAAACTCCTGAAAAAACTTGACCCTCTTTCCTTGTTTTGCTGTTCAGGTATACTTGAACATTGGGAAACATTAATGACAAGTTCACCCAGTTAGGAAACAGGATCAGCCATTTTGGCAAATCATTCACAGTCCCATAGCATGGGAAAGTGTCCCTTGCAATACCCATTGCTTTTGGTGAAATTTACAGACAATTCATCAGTCAAAACAAGGGGCTTTCTGTGGAGGAATGGGGAATTAACTAGCAATTTGGTGTCTCTGGATGCACTGTAGGTTTTTCTTACAAACCAAATTTGTGGCTTCACAAAATCACAGCTATTTATTATGTCTGGCATACTTCTGGGTGATCTTTGGGACCCTCCCTCTAAATCATTAGACTGAAAGAAACAACTGTATGGTATGGTGGAAAAGTGATGGCAAGAGCTTCCTCAGGTCTGCTTGCTCTGTTCATTCTCTTCAGCTTTACCACTCAACCATCACTATCATGAGCAAGGCATTAATTTATTTATGCAGGAAAAAAATATTTATTGGGCAGAATATTCCTATTCCTTTCAATTGACTATTGAAAATAGCTGCACAAGAAACTTCCCCATGATAAGCAACTATGCTACTCCGAGCTTTGCTTGGATTACCAGTTCAATTTTATTTTACTTATTAAGGAGCAGGAATATCATGATGCTGATGGGATCTTCACCTGCATTTGGTCACAGAATTTAGGCTTTCATGTAAGCAGTGCAAGCTAGTTAAAGTGGCTGCTCCTCAGCTTCACATCTTCATAAATGGCTCATACATTCCCATCTATTCCCAGCTGAGAATATTAGCACAGTGGTATTGAGAGTGTTAGCACACCAGCACACTGACATTGCAAATGTCAGCAAGAGCTGCTTGAGCGGCTTTTTGCTCTTTATTGTTATAGGAATCCAGCCTTGAGCAAGACAGCCGAGTAGGAAAGTTTCTTGAAAGGGTCTCAAGCACTCTTCTGGAGGAGCTAAGTGTGCCCAAGGTCTGGTTTATTAACATCTGTCACTCTGTCTGGTTTTGTTTTGTTTTTAATTAAGAAAATGTTGTTCAGGCATCAACAGTGTTACGAAGATAGTATTGGTGGTTGAATATAAGTGTCTGAGGTTTATTTGGTTGGCAGTTATGATTCTCCGTGTTATCCTTTGATACATGATCCTACTCTTCAATCACAAAATATGCCAAGAGCATGACATACGGGAGTCCTCAGCGTTGAGTCTTACTATAGTGTCAGATATAACCACCTTTATTTCACACATGAGAAATAAATATTTTTGTAGTAAAATGCTGACCCCAGCAAATGGTGAAAATAATCTCCATAACAGTGATACTCCCTCCTACTTCCAGGGAGGGAAAAGAAGGGTCGTAGATTATGAAATGAATTTTTATGGCTTAATTCTTGTTGAACAGACTGGATTCTTAATAGTAAAATGAGTTAATGACTGAAGATTACTATGTTAACTCTTTTTTGATAAGGTAACATTAATGAAGATAGATTTGCTGGCTCCTAAAATAAATATTTCAGGTTTTCCTGGATTAATAAAAGGAATAGATAACTTTCTATTTACCTATCCATATAAAATATAACACTATATAACAAAGTAGTGCTGCACTAAGGTTGACGCCCTTTAGAGCTGGGCAGTTGTTCACTGTAAGACATCAAGGTTGTTTTGAGACCCTGAAGGTGAATCCCTCACATGATGTGCATTGAGATCTGATTTTTTTTGCCAAGCTGTGGCCAGCCATGCAGCCATTTGAATGCCCATGGGATTAAGTCAGTTCTTTCACAGTAAATTACATGTTTGCATAGTGGATTCAAAACAATGTCTCTGAAGCAGTAAAGGTGTAAAGGAAGCCTCTTTTCCAAGAACTTCAATGGAGGTGTCCTTGTTCTGTCCCCACAATTCAGCCCCTTTGCTAGTCCTCGGCCGCCAGCATCCCTCAGGGTTGTCACTTTGTCACACACGATTCTGCTTGTACACTGCAGTCCCTCAGAGGAAATGTCCTGAAGTCCTGTACCTTTGCAGGTACCTGGAGAGGTGACCTGCTTATTTGCTTTCTCTCCCATGCAGCTGCTTTGCTGTACTAAAGGAGATTTTGTAAAGGTTGCATTCCAGGAACCTCTGGAAAAAAAAAAATTACCCACTTACTTGAGGTGCCCAGAGTGCAGCACTGCTGTGGATGAAGCTGTGAAAACCACGCTAAACTTAAATTCCCATATGACTGACTAAATTAAGAGCTATGCATTATCCAAGGTGTGAGTTTGTGCACACAGCAAAAGTGCGTTTATTCAGGCACTTGTGTGGTGATGGAGGCGTGACCAGCTCAGGCACCTTTTATGATGATGATGTGACCCAAGAAAAGCAGCATGTGGCCTTCCAGTAAAACACTGTCTGTTGTACATGTATGCATCAGCTGCAGCCGTGGAAAAGGTTCCAGTGCCACAGGGCGGACCTGGGGCAGATACTGCCTCATTACTTCATATTCCAGTAACCTGGTTTTACCTGGAGCCACACATTGATGGCCTGTATCTTCCTCCTTGTGGCACTGTGTTTGATATCATTGTTATTCATCTATTTTGTTTAAATAGAGTGCAGGTGTCTGGAGGATCTGTGTGGAAGAAGGGACTGCTTGTTTCGTGGCGGTAGATGGAGAGACTGTAAAAGTCTCAGCAGAGAGACCTACAGGTCAAGTGCTGAGCCTGGGAGTGCAAGGAGGTCCTGATGACAGGAACAGCCTGAGGATTGGGGGGATGGAGCAGAGCTTGCTACAGCTCAGAAAATGTTTGAAGTTACTAAAAAGAAGAGTGGGAGCAATGCCTTCAAGGACAGTGAAAAAAGGAGCAGCGTAGCCACCTTTTACATCTATTCAGTCTTTCCTAGTCACTTTGAACTTTCTCTGCTTAAGAAGTTAACTATTCTAGTTCATATTCTCATAAAACCAGGGTTTTTTTTTTCAAGTTTCAAAGTCTTCTGATCTTCTTTGAGGTTCTCACTGATGTGAGCTCCTGTCATTCTGCTCTGTGACATGAACATAAGATTTCAGGTGTGGTATTTGCAGCTAAGAATATTATCATCATTGGTAGATGTATAGCACTGGAAATTAATTATCTTAAGATGTAGCAAATTAGGGGTAGAAATATGTTCCCTGCACTGCTAATCTTCGCTGTATATTAGAAGTACACAGATGAATGGGCCAGACTTGTAAATCTGTTTTGTAAATCTTCAGCATAGGGAGCAAATGCAAATTAATAAGAACATATGGTTAAGCTGTTAATGAGATTAAAGGATTTGAAAATACTGACGAATTTTATAAATTTGCTTCAGGAATCTATATTATGAAATTACACTTAAGTGAGAAAAGTTTGATTGCCAGTTGGAAAAAAATGTCACATTATAAGCTGAAGAAGTGGCAAAGAGAACATACCCTGCCTTACAGGATGCTTGATGCTGGGAAAGCCATATAATCATTACTATGTTGCCAGGATGAAAAAAATGAGGTTGGAGATGGAATTTGAGGATCAAAACAACACCGTTTCCCTGATCTCATCTAGAGGAATGGTGTGCAAGTGGGAATCTGAAAGACCTGTCTCTGAAGCGATTAATGTATTAAACATGTGAAAAAGTGCTTAGCAACAGTTTGTTTAAAAAACTATTACAAACCCACAGAGCTGTGTCCTGTGCTTTTCTCCCCTCTGCATTTAAATGAATATGAGAGAAGAAGAAATATTTATAAAACTTTTACTGGAAGAGCACATGGCAGGATTTCTAAAGTACTTTCTAATATATGGCCTGCCATTTAGAGTGATTGCTGTATACGTGTAGAAGAACTTTATAAAGGCTAAAGGAAATAAAAACAATGTCTAACCCATATGTTTGAGATACAAGAATAAAAAAAGCCCACTGTGTGTGTGCATAGATAAGGCTGTGGGTTCTCTTCTACTGTAGTTCTTCTATGCTTTTAGGTGATCTTAGCCAGAGTATTTCCCTCTGAGTTATAACCCTGTGAACTGTGATTAAGGATAAGGTGCAGCAGCACATCTTTTAATGTGTGTGAATGGGAGGACAGTCAAATACATATTATTCATGGTCTAGGGGATCTTTCTTCTGAAGTTTGCTTTTTAACAACTGCTAAAAGAGTAGCTGCTAACAATAATGTTATAAAGGAATAAATATACCTTTTGGTGTTTACCTGAGGCTAGTGTACGAAGGCTCATAAAGGGAAGGAATTAAGGGAAAGTTTTTAGAAGTATACAAAGTATACAGAAGCCAACAAAGCCACTTCCTTTCCCACTCTGTTGTGGTTACTGTGGGAAGAAGAAGCCATGTCCCTGCTATGGTCCATGAGCTGCTGCTCACACACTTTTTCACGCATACTCAAGTGAGTAACAGCGGGAGAGACACATTTAAAACTCTGTTACTCACTGCTGTAGAGCTTTTCATGTCCTACCCTCAGGACTACATTCCTTCTTTAACTGTGTGTGACTCAAAAGCTATGTACCGGCTTTGTTGGCTAAAAAGTGACCTTCACGGTATAAAGGGATAGAAAAAGCAAAATAGATCCCCGTCTTTGCAGGGGAACTTGGCAGAAAATGCAGCACACAAATAAAGACAAGGAGACTGAAACATGGGGGACCTGGAAAGAAGTGGGTTCAATGCTTCAGTCCTTTGGAGAGTTAATGTCAGTGACCTAAATTATGCTGGCCAAGTGGAGCTCTAACTTTGTTTTGGATGATGGCCCTGAAGGAGAGTCCATGATTTTCCTCTGCACTTTGACATGGAAATGTTTGGAGCTGGGATCTCACATACTTACAAAAATCTGCTATTTATTCTTCATCACTGTGGATCTGTCTAGGGTTTTACTTCTTGAGCTACAGAGGCAAAGCTGTAGTCCTCCTTCCTTTTGGGATATTTAACTCACTGAGATGAAAATGTCACCAAGATGGAAAACGAAGCACTTAATAAAATTAACTCTCTCTTTTATTTCTCTTCTGGAAAGTATTTAGCTCATTACAAATAGCTGCAGAAAGATTTTATTGTAGATACTTTGAGAAATACGGTTATTGCTTGCAATTTACTGTTTGTTAATTATTTTATCCAGAGTTCTCTAATTAAAAGCTTCTGTCCTTTTCTACCGCTAGTGACTCAGATAAAACAGATAACAATAAAATAAGTTTTAATGAAAAGAATAGAATCCAATAAGTCAAGTGTACTTTACCACTAAAACAGTGTAATAAAGACTAGCTGAGATAAACATTCACTGTGTTATCATTTTGGTATGCCCAGAAGGACCAAAAAGATGAAACAACACCATCTGTTTATAGCTGAATTTTCTATTATTAGAAAAAGAATTGCGGTGACCCCAAGGTCACAACAAAAAGAGGCAACATAAAAAAGTTACAATGTGTTCCTTCTAGTACTTCAGGCTCAGCTCTTTCAAAGTCTACAAAAAAGTATCCCTTAGTTGTATCCTCTTACGGTGTAAACCTTACCCACAGGATTGCAGTGATAATCTGCAATATTGTGGAATGGAAAATCCTCATTCTGTCACTTAAAATACACCAGTCAATTAAGTACTCTCATAGGCCACTAAATCATATTGCACTCTCTTTTCCCCCTATCCCTCCTTTTATTAAGATGTAAAGAGAAGTGAACCTGTATAGGGATTCTCTCTAAAGAATCAAGAATCAGGACTTCATGCTCAGCCTGCTATCCAATGCTTGGTGTCTGTTTTCCTCTTGCTTTGTTTTCTGTATTTATGACTAATAATGAACTCATCGATTACAGTGGCTTAGTCAGCACGTAATTCCAATGGCATAAATGAGACTGGCAGGTACTCCTAACATACAAAAGTGTGAGTGATAATAAAATCAAAATCCAAAGCTTTGCTCCATCCATGCCTGGTTAAAGCAGGCATATATTTTCATTCTTAATCTGAAGCATGTATTAACTTCCTTTGGAATTAGTCCAGCCAAGGTTCTCGTGGTGAATTCCAGGGAGACTAGAGAAAATAGAAAAAATAATGGTGACATTTATGGTGACATCTGCTTCCACCTGAGAAAACAACTGGAGACTTGCCATTTTTGTCTTTTTCATTCATGTAGGTGTTTCAGAACTAGTGTAGTTATGTTCCATGTTGAAGAGAATTTTTGTTTTGCCCAATTCAAACATTTCTTTGAGACCTGGGTACATTCTGTGTTTTAGCCTCTCTCTTACCCTATTCTAAGCATCAATTTACCTTTGTATTTTTCAGAATGGGACCTACCGTGTAAACCACCCTAACAGAAATCTGTAGTGCTATTTTTTTATTTGTAGTGAAACAGAATGAAAGCTTGATCAGCAATCCAGAGTAAGTAATTGTACTGAGTCTGGCTGGGATGGAGTTAACTTTCTTCACAGCAGCCCCGATGGTGCTGTGCTTTGGATTTGTGACTAAGTGTTAATAACACAACAATTTTTTGACTATTGCACAGCATTTTCTCTTTTCCCCACTCTTTTCCCCCGTGATTAGGCTGGGGGTAGGCAAGAGGTAGGGAGGTGGCACAGCTGGGACGGGTGACCCGAACTGACCAGAGGGACATTCCATACTACATGATGTCATGTTCAGCCATAGAAGCTCAGGGAGAGGAAGAGGAGGGGGGAGCATTTGTGGTTATGGCATTTGTCTTCCCAAGTAACAGTTACACATGATGGAGCCCCACTTCATTGGCAGTAGCTGATCAGATGTTTATTCACTACTGCCAATGGGAAGTAGTGTATAAATACCTTATTTTGCTTTGCTTTGCTCATGTGCACAGCTTTTGCTTTACCTACTGAACTGCCTTTTCCTCACATTTACCCTTCCAATTCTCTCTCCCAGCCCACTGTGGGGGAGTGAGTGAGTGGCTGGGTGGATGCCTAGTTGCTGGTCAAGCTCAACCAACCACAATAATACACTTAGCATAGGTAACAATCATTGATGGCACACTGAAATGTTTCTAATAAAGTCAGCTAAAAGAACAAATTGCAAAACTTCCTTTCTCAAAATATCTTAAAATACTGAACTCAAAGAACAAAACCAATAAAGAATTTTGATGGTAAAGAACTATTTAGTCAGAGTTAGTAAGCCTAGATGCAAAATTACAGTCTTTTTGGCCTTGCAGACATCTCTGTGATGTTCTCAAAATTGCCTAGATGCCTAGGGTGGAAGCTGGTCTTGCGCTGAGCAGCAGAGTTCAATCTATGACCTAAATCAGGACTCAGAAGTTAAGTGTTCCTGCAGAGCTCTAGCAGGTGCCTGCTTTGGTAGAAAGACACAAAATAAATGCAAAATAAACCCCAAATCAGTTATAGAATCAGTCCTTTTCAGACTAGATTCTTCTTTGAAAAGCAACAAGATGAGTGCAAAGCAAAGGAAGTGGTGGTATTTAGTATGTGTTTTCATGCAACTCATAGAATCAGAATCATCCTAGAGCAGTCATGCAGGAATCAAGGTTCCTGGATTCAAATGCCACTTTGGCCTCAAGGAAGTTAAGCCTTTGTTTCTCACATTCCTAGAGAGTGCTAACTGAGCTATAGTTTAGCCTAGAATGAGATGAGAAATTATGAGGTAGAAAACATTACTTTTCTCAATGTTCAGCCGGTAATTTGCCTTTACCTTTTTTTTTTGTCTCCTGCTGGTATTGCAACTGCTTATCAGATCTCTTATTTGTCTTCAGTTGGGCTTGGTGTGTAGTTATTTCTATTCTCAACATATTCTTGAGAGAATTTCCATTTTCCAGTGCATGGATATTAAAGAATCTTTCTTTTTATGTGTAATGCTGTCCTGAGACTTACCTCACTGGAATATTTTGAGTGTACTTAGAAGACATCAGTCCTGGTGTCTGACCCATCTCAGAGACTGTTTGATGCGAGAACCTGTACCTCTCTCTTTCATAGTTTGTTTTCATATTCTTCTAGTCTTTACCTTGAAAACTGGTATATGAGTGACTTGCTTGATACGTTCAAGCTTTATTTTTTTTGGGGTTCAATACTCAGCTGCTTTATTTTCATATTGGAGAGCTGTTCTTTATTGTGCTCCCTTTCTTATTGCACACATCTACACTGATGTGCTGCATATCCTTTGAAGGAATGACAGTGATTTTTAAAAGTCCTCACGAGTGGTTTATGATTCATAGTTTCTGTCCTTCAGAATGCTAGTCAAACTTTCCACAGATTAACACTATCGCAGTACCTTTTTTTTTTTTTTTTTCCCTCAAAATGGGCCTGCTTTGCTCAAGTCATGCTGGTGCAAAACCTTCTGCCTGCCCCTCTCCTGTGAGCAAAGTTCCAGGCTCTCTCTCTGTCATTAAAAGGTACACTTGCATCATCATTCATGCCAAACATTTTTAGGAATGGATAGAGAGTTCTCAAGCCCTTGATGCTTACACAGTGTGGCTAAGTCATGATCAGGTCATTATGCCCATACTATGTTGATGAGGTCCAGTAGTCATGGAAAGTATTAAGATATATCTCAGGCGTTCGGTTTAAATTACATAAATAATCTGAAGGCCTCTATAAATCTATGAAGTAACTGAAATAAGGTCACCTGCTGTACTGGTTTTACTGTTTTTAGATTTTAGTCAGGGTATTTTGGAAATTAGCAAATATGGCTTAGTTGGTAAAGGCAGTTAGTCATAATTTCAGAGAGTTTTTAGGTTTTACGTAATTTTAGAATAATTTTCCAGTTTCATTTTTAATGGCGTGTTTTGATCATGACAATGATAAAGAGAATTCCCATGCCAGGGAGAAAATTTCATCGTAGCTCATAATCAACTATAAAACTCAGATCTGTACAAAACCAGAGAGTTTTCTATTGCTTTGCTGCTTGCAGAACTACTTGTTTCATCTAAGCCAGTTAGGTTATGTTCTTTGACTGTTTATGTGTAATGTTTGCTTTAGGTTTCCAAGAGTTAAATTCATTAAATTAAATATACATGGTGAATTAGGTTCATTAATGTTTAGAAAAGTTGTGTGTGCTACTTGAATTTTCTGTGTTATCTATTATGCTTGGCTTTTTTAAATGAATTTATTTTGTCCTAGGGTTTTTGGTTTTTTTGGCATTCTATGGTTATAAAGAGGCTTTAATTTATTGTGGTTTTACTATTTTCTCCTCTATGACACTGAAGACTTCAGATACTCCATTTGCAATATATTCCCGATTTTGATCTTGTCAGTGTCCAGCCCTTTCTACAACCTTTACCATGTCCATTTGCTGAGGGACTGGATTTTGATCTGCCGTTATAATTTTTATTCCTCCCTTCTACCTGTTTTTCCCTTCTTATTCTTATTTTTTAATATCAAATGTTATCAGGAGCTTGAATCCTAGTGAGTAATCAAGGTTTAAAAAAAAAAAATAAAAAAATGGAATGTTCAAGCTTGATCTCTCTTTCCCGCCAACGTAAACACACCCTAAAAGAAAATTGCAATATATCACTATTCCATAAACACTTCATTAGGAAGCTAAGTGTTATAGTGCTTACTGTGCAAAATTTATGTATTCTAAAGACAGTGTGATGTTGCTAAACCATAGCTGACATTCTCTAGTTTTAAAAAATAAAGAGTAGCTTTGGGAAGCTCATCCAGGCCTTCCGAGCTGTGGAGCTGAAGACATTAAGCTAGGAACTTCACTTTAGGTTTTTCTGATAATTGTGAAATAGAGACTTACAAAGCACTACAGTAACTTCAGGATTAAAGTAGAAGTGTATTTTTTTAGACTGTGAATTATTCCTCATCTGAAAAAAAGGAGCCTACTCCCCCTCAACAAAATGGAGAACCCAAAAAAACCCCAACAAACTCAGCTTTGAAGTTTCCTTGATATCTGGAAGACCAGAGTTTCTTATTTTTTATGCCATGTTTCTATTAGTCCCAAATTAGAAGTTCATACAGCCTTTTTCCTAGTTGTGGAAATACTTGAATATGGAATCAGTTCAAATTATAAATAATAATTGTGACAGATTGAAGAATCTCTTTTATTTTCCAAGATGAACTTTGCAAGAATGGTGTTCTGGAGAATAAGAGATTAATATCAGTCATGAGTCAGAGTAGCAATATCTGAAAAAGTAATTTTATAATTAAATTTAGCACCAGCTAACATTCTCTCGGAGAGTAACTATAAATCTATATATAGATAGGGATTTATTATAATCAACTTAGAAGTCCTGTAGTTTGTCTCTCCCGAATACCGTCACATCCAGAAATAATAAGATGACTATGGAGATTTTGTTAACCTTTATCTTTCTCTGTTTTCATCCAAGATCACTCTGAATCAAGAAAATAATTGACAGAGGCAAGGCCAGAAAGGATGTATCGGAGGTGGAGAAATATCTCCCTAACAGTGAATCTCCATAAATATCTGTCTGGTGAAAGTAACTTAACGGAACACTTTCAAGTGGTGCTTGGCCCGACATTTGAAATACACAAGAGAATTCTCTTATTAAGCATAGACCACTAGAAATAACTGTTTTGCTTGTTTTTTGTTTTGTGTTTGGTTATACTTAAATAGGGATGGTATGGCTATGCTTAAATAGGGAAATACTATATACTATTTCCATTAAACTGTGATTTGAAGGACTTGAATTCCAGGTTCAGATCTTCCTTTCATATCTTGCAGGTGGGAAGTATAATGCTAACCTTTTTGTAAAATGCTTTGTGATCACATGATTAAAGGAACAAGCTGGTATTAAAATTAAACATTTCTTGCTGTGGCAGAGCTACTAACAAACATGACAGGGAAAAGGGACTGGAAAGTAATGTAGAATAGAAACTTTAGTGAAGAAAAACTGTCTGAAACAGAAGACACACAAGACAGACCTTTAAAAATGTCACTGATGACTTAAAAATTTTCCTGGTTGTTTTAATGCTTGCATTGTGAATGTTGAGCAGAGCAGGAATTATTGTGGTGCTTGAGGATGACATAGAGCATTCTCCCTGAGAGCCACAGAATTCATCTGCATGGAAAAGGCTATGCTTCTGGAGGAGTCAGTAAGAGAGGGAATTGCCAGGGGGAGGTGTTTCCTAAAACCCAGAGAGCAAGCTGCTCTTCCATGTCCAGCAAGGGCAGCTGCTGTGTTCCTCCTGAGTACTGTATCTTCTCCTCTCTTTAGGGACTTTGTGCCTGAGCAGTGTTCCTAACTGTGCCAAGCAGCTGACAGGTACACCTGAGGGTTCTGCAGCAATTTGTGCTATGAAGGAAAGTTTGGGGCTCTTCTGGGAAGGAAAAATAAGTAAATTAGATATTCTTTGCACTCTTAATTCCAGTATAACCCCAGCAAATTGTTTTGTCACACAGTTAAGAGTTACTTTAGAGTCTGCTGCAAAATAAGTAACTTTATTCAATCTCTTTCCTGTTAAATATCAATAATTTCTATAGTGCTTAGGAGTTCATAATCAGGGAAACCCAATGACAGCCAAGTATCATCTAATGCATCTCTCTGCTGAAGTGGCTATTAACATCCAAAAAAATGTAATGGAACAAAATCATTGCTCATGCAAAACCAACTGCCTGACTATTTTTCCCTTTGGAAGACTAAAAAGCAGGTGTTCAGAGTTTTCCTGCTGTCTGTTATGGTCTGAATGGTTTTGAACAGCAAAACGAGTTTCATTAGTGGTTACAGCTCTGACCAGGAAGAGAAGACTCTCCCTAGTAAATTCCCTTAGGTTAATATGCTAGCGCATTAGTATCAGGGAAGTTAGTTGTGTCAATAACACAAGGAACAAATGGATTATAACCTTTCTCCTGAGATGATCTCTCAGTAAAGATGCAGCTGGACAATTTAAAAAGTAAACAAAGCCAGTTTATCCCTTTCTGACTCCTTGTCTTGCTCCTACTCTCAATTCCTTCTCTTCAACTTATCTTTTACTCCTACTGCATGGAGTGGCAGAACAGAGAGGTCTTCTTGAACAGATTAAAATGGGATAAGAAGGATTTCTGGCTTCTTTTCACTCTGAGTGAAGTCAGGATTTTCTTTCCTGGCTCAGAAAGCTTAAAGAAAAACACAACAGCCAACAACAAAAAATGCCATATTTCCCCAAGGCAACCTTTTCCCTTCCCCTTTCCAAGTCACAAAGCAGTTTTGTTGTTTGGGAGACTTTTCTGTTGCACTTTGAATAACGTGTGACTTCTAAGAGGAAAATGAAGTAAAATTATACAAGCCAACACCACATCTAAATGATAAGTAGCCTTGAAAACTTCTAACTCAGATAAATGCTTATAAAGGCCTCAATAAAAGTTAATGCTCCTGGTGTTTGATTCTGATGGAAAAAAATTGTAAAATGTCAGCCTTGTAATAAATGCACTAAAGGGTGAATGCCACATTCAAATAAATAAAACCTTATGTCTGAAAAGCAAGAACACTAAAATCCATGAGTATGTAATAAGAATGTATTAACCTGATGGGCCTCATCTGCTCTTGCATAGAGGATTATGAAACAGGAGTAAATCTGAAGAACTGGGGAGAGTTACAGATGCATGAAATAGTAAAGATTAAGTGAAATGACATGTAAGAGCCAAGTTGGCTCTCAAGTTACTTGGACATCAGGAACTGATATTTTTTGCCCAGCTGCAAATGTCTCCATATAACAACATTCCTTTCCTTATTTTGTGGTGTGTTTAGATGTATGCAGGGGGAGAGTTTTTCAGTGTTGTTCATATCACTGAAAACATTTAGATTATCAGTAAAGCCATAATTTTTACTAAGATATATGCAGTCAGATGATGATGTAGAAAATACAATAGTGCATGTTAAAAGTTTGTCTAACTACTTTATACAGGGGGATCACAATCTGGTTTTGGACATCACTGTGATTAACAGTTGTAGGGTTCATACATTTAGACTGATGTATAATCTAACAGCATGATGATAATGAATATCACAAGTATATTTTGAGACTGTATCTCAAGATTTTGACATTTGAGAATGTCCTCTATTTGATACTCAGTTCACTATATGTTACTTGTCATTAGTCAGTACAAATGTCACCCTGCTGTGGTATACTTGAAAAACTTCATCAACATGTAACAGTTTGATAGCAGATTTCATTTCTCTGGCTGTTGACAAATTCATTTACTCTTCCTGCTATTAACAGCATTTACTGCAAAAACTGAGGCATGAGAATGTGATAACAGAGATGTATTTCCCAGCCTCACAGAATAAATGATGTTTTCTTCCTCTTTGTCGATGAGAATGCTGCTGCCAGAATTTGGTGTGCCTCTCCAGCATAGCTACGTGTCCAGTAGATGTCAGATGATTGAGGTGTACAGCTGTACTACAGGGAAATATCCTCCTCCTGTTTCAAGGCTAGAGAGTCCCATGCTCACTTAGCTAATGTGAAAGGGCTTCTGTTGTGTTGTTGCTGTTCAGTGCTGAGAGTGGCTCTTTAATTTGCTCTGAGGTATGGAGTGGGTAATAGACTTTCAAAGTAATTTATTTCTGGAATAAAGCCTGCTGCGGTTATTCTCAAACCCTGTTTTTTGCCACGAGTCACCAGGTACACTGTGTGTGAGATGTCTTTCTGTCCCTCCGCCTTACTCCTGGCTTCTCCCTATTCTCCACCAAATCACTAAAAAATAAGCCTTAGGGAGATAGACCTTTTGACAAAAATCAGAGAGTGGAGTTGTATGGAAAGCAAGTGAATGTGCTCACATAATACAATCTGTGAACACACAGTAGAATTCTATTTTTTGAAGTGTTTTATTTTTTTACCAATTATCCAGGGATATGGCAGTGATGTACAACAGAAGGCAGAGAAAGAGTGTGACTCATGGATTTTTAGAGTTTGCATTTGGGTATCATTTTAGCTCTTTTCCCTGAGTAGTAAGCCATTACTTACCTGGTCTATGTGCTGTGTCAGGTGTTTCTGCTTTTCTGGGTGGAAGAAACTTGGACATTTGAGAGATTGCTCTGCCACCCCCTCTCCCCTTCACTCCTTAGCTTCTAACCTGAGCTTTATGGCATTTGTTGACTTTCAACCTGTTGATATGACACTGAAGCTCATAAGGTGGAGATTTATTGTATTACAATATGATTTGTCGATGCGTGATTTTTCTTTCTATCAGTAGGTTACTTTATTGAGATCATAAAATGAAAATAAGTTTTTCATTTCAACCTCCCACTTGTTCCCCCTTAATTTATTGAAACAATTCTACAAAGAGTAAAAGAGATTAATTTCCAGTATTTTTAAAGTAGGAGAGCAGTTCTAAGGATGAGAAAAAGTGTTTTACAATAGAGATGAAAGAAAAGTTGAGAAAATGGAAAATTGAATGCCCTCACAGTGTTTTATTGAATATATTCAACTTTGATGAAGCACAAAGGCACTGCTATGTATTTTAAGTTGGCAGGTAATAAATTTTGAGGGACAAAACAAAAGACAAAGTAGAGTAGTTAATTTTTCTCTTTCTTATGTGTTGATGAGAGAAACATATAGTGGGTGTCAATGAAAACTGGACTTTGTCCATTCACAGTAATTAAATCAACCATGGTGTTTATCTAGTATCTTAGGCTTGGAAATACAGGAAGAGTGCAGCAAAAAAAAATGCTTAATGGTGCTATTCTATGCCTAAATGAAGAGATTAAACTGCAGCTAGAAATGCCAGCTAATTATGTAACCATTAAATAAGCAATTAACTATGCAAATGTACTATCATTTAGTCACCTTCTTTGTAATGTAAAAGGTTCCCATATTGGTCCTCTTTCTGATGTTTCTATATTGATTTCTATTGATAGGTGACATGTTAGTGATTTTAAAAGGAATATGTGGATGGAAACAATCTGGGTCCAAAGGCTGTCATTTTACTGTGTTTGCATGATGCTTAATGTAATAAAGCAGTTATTTTTACTGGAGTTGCTGCTATAATTATCATAAGCACTATTCAAAACAGACACCTACCCTCTCCAGTGTGTGTACAGAGTCTAAGTGACAGTAAGGATGCTGGGGATCCAAGCAAGTCTTTCAATTTTTGGAAGTTAAATTAAAGAATTCTTCTGGTTAAAAGGCAAAGTGTGAACAGAAAACCCAGATCGCTACTAAAGTTGTTGTTAGAAAAATATCTCCAGTAGATTTTGAAATGGAAACATTTCTGAAAGCATAGCCAGATGGAAAGAGCTGCATGATGCTGATGTCTGCAGGACCTGAAGGAGACAGATGGTCAGCAACTTAAAAGGTTGAACACTTTCAAATATACATGGGACAGAAAGAAAGAGAATGAAAATCCAATGGACAAATAACCCTTGATGATCATAAGTCTCCAACTTATTTGAAGTGTGTGAGCCATCTGAAAGCACTTCCATTCAAACTAAAAGCTTTCATGAGAGGACCCAAGGCTCACTGGAAACCAAAGATGAATTGGAAGCTCAGCTGCTGTTCATAAAACTGTGCATTTGTAGATGAAGATGACAAGTTAAAACAGAATTTTAATGGGATCATACCTCAGAGACAGATGAAAACCTATTAACTGTAGATAGCCTGACCCTAGAGAAGGAAAATAGAATCGAATGAATGCACAGGACTCCTTAGAAGTTAATGAAAATAATGAAAAATGCCTGCGAGAAGAACAAGCACCTGGGTAGTCACAAACATGAACTTAAGTGACATAAGTGCTAGATGGATGATCTCACACTCTGTTAAGGATGGAAAAGTAGGAGTATGGAAAAGACAAAGAAGTGGCTGTAGTGAGCATAAATTACACGACTTAAATTGAAAACATGTAATATACAATTCGTATAAAAATATGTGCCTAGGAAGAGAGTGTGTATGTGGCTTTTTATTTAAGTTTGCAGATCTGAAAACTGCAAGATCTCAGAAGCCAGGGAGTATATACCAATGATAAAATGTAAATTGGTAATTGAATCTAGGGCATCTAAACTGGGCTTAGCTTTGGTATAAACCATAGAAACTGAGGTGCATGGCACAGTCAGAAAGAAGAAAGTTAAGATAGCCAAAATGTTTTAAAAGAACAAGAATTTTTTATTTAAATCATTTATATGGATGCCATCCATGGTCAGATTGCTGAGATGGAAAACATTAGCTCAGTGAATGATAGTGGAAACATAGCCAAACAAATAAGAACAATTTTAACCTCCTAGACAGCCACTAGGAGTTTAACCAGCAACTCTGAAGGCTAAGTTATAACTGCAAAGATGAATCACAACCGCTAGACCAAATTCTAAGTTGCCAAGTCACTGACTTTCAACATCCTCATTGGCTGTTCTTGAAAAGACTGAAGTTGATATATAGACCCTGAGGAGATGCTCACTGCGCGTCTTTTCTTCTGCAGCAATTGAGATTATGACAGATTCTTCCAGCCTCAGAACCTGAAGAACCAATGTTGCAAGGAGTGAGATAACCTTTGTGATAATTTCATGTAGATTTAGAGTGCTCTTCCTCTCTCAATGAGTTCAAACTTGCAGAGTTCTAAACCAAAGCCCTTTCCATTGGATTTGTCACTGGCAGTGAGCTCACCTCAAGGTGTGTCACTCACAGGCCAAGTAGTCAGTAGGAAAACTAGTTCAGATTCAAGTATAAGAGAGGTATCCTTTGTGACCTTCAACATCTTTATCAGCATTAGGACTCTAAGAATGCAAGGAATATATATGAATCAGCTGTTCTCAGTGTAAATTAAATCATTGTTATTTAGAATATGATGCCAGCCTGAAGTGTCACTCATGAGGTATCAGTCCCGATGAACCCACAACAGATGTACAGTGAAAATTTCTAGAAAATGACTTCTTCAGACAAAAGGTGTTTACACATCTTCTTCCTGTTTCCATTTGTTTAGGTGAGATGTTCAAACAGCTTTGTGAATCTGGGCTTTATTGTCATATGAATAAAACAAACAAAAAGGAGATTGAAATTCACTGGGCAAACACATAGTGTTTCTGTACCAACCACTTTTAATCACTCACAAAAAACTATAGACAAAAGTTAAAAATAGCACAATAAAAGAGGAACAAAAAATATGCCATGATGAAAAAGAAATCATAGGTTTAGTTCTGCTGCAGAATATGTACCCTGTTCATAATTTGACAGGTTACTGATCTCTGGAGAAGAGTGGAGCATGGTCTTATGAAGTGTTGGCTCTTCTTTCACAATCAAATCTCATAGACTAATTGATCTTTAAGGCAAAAAAAGTAGAAAATTTAGATAATTCTGTCAGATCTTCTCTATCTCACTTGACAGAAATCATCACCCAACAACACCATCTATTAAAAAGACCCTTACCCAACACAACCACCCTTGTCAAATTCATATACAGCTTGTTTAGACTGGTTTTTTACTTTAATTTTTGTTTGTAACCTACAAGATCTGTTAAAACTGCAGTGTAATTTTGTAAATTTCATTGTTAATTACAGCTTTCAAATCTCTATTAAGTAATCTACCACCTCTGCCAGCCAGCAGTTTTTAACTTTCACCTTCAGTACTTAGAAAAACTGAGACCTCGTTTCCATTTACACTCATACTAGTCCATTCTGTGTTTTATTATATAAATAAGATCTATAGTGTGTATTTTCTATGCATCTGACTCTTCTGTGGGTCCCTCATCTTCATACAAAACCGTGATGCATTAACCTTAGCAGAGCATTGTTTTTCTTCCTCAGAGTCTACCTTGCAGACTGACTCACACTTCTAAATTTAAAAAAGTCACAAAACCTATTATCAAGGTTATTTCCAAGGCAATTACACTAGTTCTAAAATTAATACCTCTAACAAAATGGTTAATGGTTGGGTGTTAAATTTTACAATAAATTTTGTCTTGATAGTTGTTAAGACTAATTCTCTTAATTCTCAAGCTGCTATCACTTTTGCATGGGAACATCTATATTGCAAGTGTGTCCTTGTGTTACTATATATTATTATTTGATTTATGTGAATTGTGGAGTCTCATCAGAGAAAAACAAGTGCTTTGTCCTATGCTCTTTTAAATTTTCAGTAAGATGCCTTTCATTTTTGTCTGTTGAAGAATTAGTTCTAAACATCCACACCAAATTCTTAAAACATGTTTCCAAATTAGTTCTGTTCCCTGCCAGAACTGTGTTTTTTGACTTTTTCTTTCAGTCTCTCAGCTGTGGCCACAGAACAGTAGAAATGTAAAGTGTCTACGTTATGTGTCCCAGGTTGTCTGGTCTAACTGGAGTAAGTTTCTGAAGCTGGTATTACTGGTATAGGAGTAACACCAGGGTTGAGCTAAACAAAAAGGCACGCGACTTCTGTTAACTATATGATTTTGAGAAAATATTTATTCCATTTTCCCTGTCCAAAGCAGAGAGGGCTTCCTTCATATCATGATGAGAGGAAGGTTACTGGTCTATTACATTTAGCTTGCTTTGTTGTGACCGTTGTTCAGATTTTGATTTTCACATTCAGAAGATCCTATTTCTTCACATCAAATTCATATCATCTCCATCTTGAATAACTTCATTTTAATAGCTTGTAATCCCGTGCTCATACAGTCATGAAAATCGAGGAGTTTTAGGTCAGCACATTACAAGAAGTTCATTCTCACCTGGCACCTTTTAAACCTATTGGCCGCTTTCAACTGAAATTGGCAGGAGAGTCAGGGATGTTGATATCCTAAAAATGCTGTGGATCGGAGAGAGACACATTTAATAGAAAACTGAGAAACCTTATGGAAATTTGGTCCTGAGACACAAATCCACAGGAAAATGTTCTGCTGCTTGTTGAACTTCTTGGTAGTTAGCAGAAGATCACAGCAGAGACAGAATAGCTAATTTGGGTCAATTCAGTTCATCTATTCATGGAAAACTCATTCTTTGTTGTTGTGATTAAAGCCAGCTGCTGTGGCAGCATTATTCTGACAGCTGAATCAAGATTGGTGTTGCTTTGTATGAGGCATGAGTGCAATAGTGCTTTTATGGTTGCAGATTGTTGCAGAAAACGAAGTCTTAAAAAGTTTGGAAAAATCTGTGGAGATTTTTTTTTTTTTTAATTCCCGTTAGAAAACTAAATGAGCATTGTGATGAATTTATTTTTGGTACAGTTTTAACATGCTAAAAATGTCAGCCCTTAGTCTGTTGAAACAGCCTCAAGGCTTAGCAACATTTTTTCCTAAATAAAAAAATACAGAAAAAGTTTGAATACCTATATTTGCCTTATGGAATGATAATAATTCAGACACCATAGCATAGCAATATTTTTTTAAAAAGCTTATAGTTTAAAGATTCAGAAATTGAGACAGTTGGGGGGGAAATTACCACTTTTCTGATGAAATTAGCTTTTTGTTATAAACAGTTTATGGGAATACTCCCATTTTTCATTTGTTTTTTGTCATAAAAATAGAAATGACAACTGAAAAGTTTCAGTTCAGGGAACTATCTTTAGCTCCAGCTCACAGAAGGGACATTACTTTACCAACTAATAAGGAAATCTGTTAAACTAGTTCATCAAATGCAAATTTCTACTTTTTTTTTTTGTTTTCTAATTCAATTTCAAATTTCTCTGGAAATGTCAGCCTTCCTGCATGGGGATGTTCTTGCTCTTTCCACAGAGTTCATTACCTCTGTGGATGTGCTCCCTATTGATTCCTTATGTGCAAGGAACTAGAGAAAATAGAGATTTTTATTTTTATCAAGTAAAATTCAGACCCAAAGGCTGAACTACGGTCCATATTATACTGAGTTGTTCTGCTGTGGAGTGGTTGTAGTCCTGCTTCCCCAAAGATATTTAAGTTCATTACTCCTTTGAGTGGTAGGGGTTTTTTTTCAGTTTTCCTTGTAACAGATACCATATGGCTACTGGCACATCTCCATGTCCCCCTTTTTTTAGTGTCCCCTTTTTCTAATTCCATTTGTTCTTCAGTTTTTGCTTTACTTTGGTATTTACTTACTGCCTCAATTAATTCTTCCAGTTGAACTAGCTCCCTAATGAAGTGCAAATACAAAATCATATTGCTTTCAAATTTGGGAGCTTTTTGCAGTAAATGTAACCTTTATCTATTATCAGTTGCTATTCGTGTAGTGCATCATTAAAATCAGAAACTGCAAAATGAGCCAGAACACCGTTTATAAAGATGTAGCCAAAACCTACTTAGTCCTGAGGAGCTTAATTTTCTTATTTTTGTGCTTTGTTGTAGTGAGCGTATATTTTCTCTTGAATTTTCTTTGACCTTTTCTTTAATCTTCTTAGCAACCATGTTGCTATTTTTCTTGATCATTCATTGACCAACAGTGACAATTAAGATTTTTTTCTGCCTCTACTCCACTGATGCACAAAAAAAGAGGTACAGTCAAAAGACAGCTGCAAGTGCTACTGAGATGCTAAGTCATGGCTTACTTTGCAAGGGTGGAAGGGAAAAACATGTGAGGGGAAAAAAAGTTTTTATTAGGAAGAAGTCCTGATGTTCAAAACATTAGGCAACTGAAACACATTAGGCCCTCCTGAACTACAGGAGTACAGAGTGCTTTAAAGTTCCATTGTACACACTGAAGCATCTTAGAAATCGTGAAGTTTAGGCATTGTGTTTGAAAATGCAAGTTTGTCCTTTCATTGCATTTTAATTTTTTAAATTATTATATTTTACTTCTTCCCATGTTACTTTAAGAATAAAAGAGCTGTTTTATGGCATGTTCTCCAAGTTACCAATGGAGAAGCAAAGATCTACTTTAATCATTGGTATCCTAAAATTAGGTAGTGGATTTAAACAAATGACATGATAAAAAAAGGAAAACTTTTAACAAAACAAAATTTTTGAATTCTGAAAAGAGAGCAAAGTTTTTCACATTTTCAGTTTAATTAGATTAAGTTTTGGTCCACTTTTTATTTATTTTCATAAAATTAGTATTGGGATGCATACGTTCTTGTGTATTTTCATCGCTGTACTACAGATAAAATTTGGTGCTACTACTTTCTTCTAATTACATTGAATGAACTTCTGCATTGATTCATAGGCTAGTATATAATGAATTTGCTGGTCATATGTTTCATTGCTGTATGTTCCTACTATTTCTCATGTAATGTTGACCTACCTGTGCATTGTAACAATTTATTGTAATATGGGTAGGAGATAACACTATCTGTATTCAAAGTTAACACAGATTGCTAGAACAAATATTTGATTGAGACTAAGTCATGAAAAAGAGTAATCTAGCACACAGCAACAGCTCTGTAATGGTTGATTTTCAATATAAACATAAACAAAACCCGAGCTCACGTACCTTTGAGGGATTTATTAGACAATGCTATGTCACGTAGGACTGTGATCATTTCAAGTTTGGTCTCCAGGTTTCTTTTCTTACTGACTTCAATGGAAAGTAGACTGTCTATGCTTCAGAAGGGGTGAGATGATTTGTATTGACTCTCATAACAGCCTTCATGGAGCAGAGGAAAGAGATACGCACTTTTGTACCTTTCCATGCTTTAAAAATAGATAGCTTTTTCTCTGAATTTTCAGGTTTTATTTCCTGGGAGAGAGGACTAATATGCTCATAATGACAACAACTCCATTATTCCAAAACTGCAAACATTAATCCGAGTCAGAAAGACTGCCTTGGAGCCTACTCATGCACCTTTCTAATCTAACAACACCAACACATTTAGTACTAGTAATGGTGCAAATGTTATGTTGGTTATGTTAACTTTCTCCCCCAGATATGCCTGCCACATGGGATTAGTATTATTCTCGTTTACCCTCTAATGTATGTAGCTTCACATACTATTGGTGAGACTTTGATTGTAAGTTCCATAAATTACTGGGTTTCTTTAGTACTTTTCCAGGAGTATTGTCTTCCATAAACATCCATATGGATATGATTAGTTCTTTTCTTTGACAGGGTCTATTGCTCCACTCCTGAAGATATCTTCTTTTCACCTCTAGGTACCAATCATTTGATTGCTTATCAGGAATCCAAATAGTTTTGAAAATTGCAAGAATGGCTCACCAGCTTCTTATCAATCATAGATTCTTCATGCTTTCTTCTTTTTCTTGCTGATTAAACAGATCTCACTAATTTCATTTTTATCTGGAGTGAAGTATTATACTTCTTTGATTTAGTGTCACTGTCAGGTTCCTCTGAACAATAAAAGCATAAATGATTTCACAGCTTGGGTCTGACTGTCTTCCTCTTTTGCTTATCTGTTCCCTGCACATGTAGAGTGAGTTTTGTTTGTCCCATTACCAAATTTTAGCTTCCTTTTTCAATGATTAACTTTTCTTTTGATGGCTTGCCTTTAGGATTTAGGTCATCAGCCACTTGGAGCCAAAGCCTCCAGAAGTTTGCTTCTTTCTGTGTCTGAGCACTGTCATTTCCAAGTGAGTCTGTGTTTGATCAGGACAGCGTAACACAAACCTCTGCAGAACACAGCAATGGTCAAGTGACTGTATGCTTTAATGTTTTAATCCTCAACTTTTTTCTGAGTATTATCTTCACTAATGGGTTTTGATCCTTAGTGAGCCACCTAGTACTAAAACCAGCTAGGTAGTAAGTATGTATTGTGTGTACACATGTATTCCTGATGCCATATATTAGTACACTTGTTTTGTTGGAGTAAGTCTGCATAATCTTAGAAAAAATTTCTTCTTGCTCATGGGAATCAGCAAAGAGTTAGAATCCATTCTTCAAAGAAAGAAAAGTGCCTGACAGAAGCAGTAAGTGAGATAATTTCCATTACATAGAAACTGTTCCCTTTTTTCTCTTAAAACAAAGCTGATTGAGCAGAGTTTGTGAGAAGTGGGTATCTTGGCACATCAGCCAAAACTAGTTTTCTCTGCACAATTAATAAAACTTACATTAAGTTTATGTTCAGAGAAAAACAGATAAAGTCTATGTTTGGATCAATTAATTTCAATCCTACATTCGGAGTGCCTGGCAAATAAGCAAACAAAAACTTCTAAGAAAAAGTGCTGGAGGGTAAAATAGGTCTGGCAGCTACTTCCCTTCTGTAAAAGCCTTGGGGTAAGATTTGACAAAGAGTAGAGTACACCAAAACTTTATGCTGTGGCTAAATAGGAGTGGGCAAATGCCTGAGGGAAGGCTGAAGTTCAGAGCGGTGAACTGCAGATGGTGATGTGATGTTAATTACAAGTGCCTTGGCCTTGTCTGCAAAGGTATCAGGAAGTAGAAAATGTGATTTCTACTGTACAAAGGAAGGAGATGTATGGAGGAAAACTGTTACTTCCTCCAAAAACTACATTTCCATTAAATTAGTCATACCTTTTTCCAGGGTGAGAGACATTTTGATCAATCTAGAAAGCAGAAGTGGAATAGTGCAGAATGGTAGTACTCATTCCATGGAATGAATTGACTCATTAATGAGAAGTGTACCTCAGCACTGCTGTTGCATTTGGGAGTTCCTACATACAACATCTGTACATACATTCTCCTCTCTCTATCCACACAGGCATTTGCATAGTTTTACTATCCCTTTAAGTGCTGTTGTTTTCTTTGAGAACAGAAGTTTCAATGGCTGCTACTAGAATGGAGCTAGAGTGGTTTATAGTTGAGACTCAACACAGTATGTTAGCTAAACACAGGACACAGCAATGACAGCATTGATGAAATCAATTGAGAGAACACCCATGTCCCATCATGCCTTTCATATATTTTATAACATAACCAATGGGGAATTCCTGTCTTAGGAAAAAATGTGTTGTGCTCAATAATACCTTCTCTTCTCTGGCAGAAGCTGTTTTCTCTTAAGCTGCTGTACTTTCTGGATGTATTCTTTAACCTCACACAGTGAATTTCAAGTCTCTATAGAGCCATACTGTACCAGCATTAAGCATTCCTTTCATTTTACTGTAAAAAATTGACACTGTGGAATTTTATACTTAGTCCCTTAATAATTTCCACATCACAAATGTGGCCATATTTTATTTCCTCTAGCAAAGTAGACTCTTCCAATCTTCTATGCTGCTACTAGGAATACTACAGTGCAAATTATGCAGAAAATCCAGAAGTAGAGTAAAACCCTGATGAAAACCTCATGTTTAAGCATGCTTGAAATTTGGACATGTGCAACAAAGACTGGACATTTGGAAGGGTCCTTTTTCTTAATAGCTGCTGTCAATACGCCTCAGGCCTCATCCATGCCTGGTGAGGTAAATTAGCCGAAAGACCTCTATCTCCTATTCCAGGTTTTGGATCAGGTTGCAGCTCTGTCTGTACATGTCCTAATTTTCATAGAATGATAAATCGTCTAAGTTGGAAGGGACCTTTAAAATCATCGAGTTCAACCATTAACTTAACACTGCCAAACCACCACTAAACGGTGCCCCTGCGCACCATGTCTATGCATCTTTTAAAAACCTCCAGGGATGGCGATTCCACCACTTCCCGGGGCAGCCTGTTCCAATGTTTTATAACGCTTTCTGTGAAGAAATTTTTCATAATATTCATCCAAAACCTCCTCTGGTGCAACTTGAGGTTTTATTCTGTCACGCTTAAATTTGTGATTTTAATCTATCACTTACATTTGGAGGTCAACACAAAAAGCCTGTATCCCTTTTAAGAATGGTTATGTCATGAGCAGTATCCCACCCTTCATGATCTCATTTTTATCAACTCAGGATTACTGGCAAAATCCTTGTGAGAGATTAACAGAGTAAAGCTGCCCTTGACCTGTACCTTCATTCTCTTTCAAAAGATGCCTAACTAGTTCATTTAGTTTTAAAAGCAGTTTGAACAATCCTATTACTTAATCTATTATTGGAAATGTGTGAAAGGGATTTTAGATAAAGCTGTAAAAAAGCATGTTTTAATGCTCAGAATTTTTAGAAAATCTCTTTCGAGAGTCTTGCTTGATATATGTTCAAAGTGAACAGTATAAGAGTTTATGTTGGAAAAAGAATGATAATGCTGCATGCAACAAAAGCAGAAGATATAAGTAAGCTTATCCAGGTTTTAGGGCTTGCATAAGAAGTTGTGGCATTCAAAACAGGTGGTGTTAGGGAAAAAGGAATGGGTTTTAGAAATAGCTGCAAGAGGGAGAGGGAAGGTCTGAACCTTATGAGACACCGTAGGTTACGGAAAACAGAGCAAAAAGGAATAGGGTTCTGTGAAGAGCGGAGTGATGTGGGGGGAGAAGATAGGGAAGATATGGGTCTTGTACTTCCTTGCTGTATCTGCAGTAAATGTGACCTTTAGGAAGCAGAGAGAGTTTTACTAAAAGAGATACGTAATAGCATGTATCTTTGTCAAGTTGCGGCGAAGGAGACTTGGAAGGAAAATCAGAATTCTGGAGAAGAAAGAATGGATTTATTATGGGAAAAGTGTAGACAAGGGGAAAGAAATGGAGGGAGAGGGGTCTGGAAGAAACAGAGAATGGAAAAAGTGGAATAAGGGATGAATTGGGTGAATTTGAGAGGGCAGTTTTTCAAGGAGAGGGAGATATAACTAGGAAAAGAAGCAGCATTAAAGGGATGGATACTGGGGGATTTTCAGAACAGGGAGGTAGGGAGGAAGTCGAGATAAGTAAAGGCACAAAAGATGGAAGATAGAGGAATCTCTTGGGACAGTAGAAACATGAAAGAGGAAGAGGTATTCTGAGGGAGGTGTGAGAGAGAAAGAGTTGTGACAGAAGAAAGAATGAGAGTAATACAAAGGGACGAGTAGGGGAGGCAAATGATTGAAACCCAGCAAGTGGCAAGCTACAACTGGGAATGACTAAGGGTATCACTACTGTGTCACCTCGTCTTACTCTGTTATAACTGTACTTCATTGTCATGGAGCTGGGCTGTCTAGAGGCACTAGTTTTCCTTCATGGGTCTTTTGGGGTTCACTAGCTCTACAGTGCTGTGATCAGCTACCCGAGCTGCCATGGCTGCAATGCTTCTTCTCTCTGAGCTTGTTCATTTAAAGTATTGTATTAAGTATTGTCACAATTTGCCTTAATCCTGTTAGATGAGAAGAAAATACTGAGAATGGCTTTATTTTTTATTACAGCACTAAAATGTATGAGTTAGAAGAGAAATTACAGAAAATAACACCATTACAAGAATTACAAAATAAATTTAACTTAGGCTGTTACAGCCAATGAAACAAATCTAGTTATTTTAAATCCAAAGCATCTCATGCTTGTGTAAGAGTGCTGTTATTTTCTCCTTTAGAAGTAGCAGAGCAGGTCAGTCTGAGTTCAGAGTGGCCCGAAGCTCTCTGTATACTGAAATAGTGATAGGCATGGAACAATGGAGATTCAAAACATGGCCTGCATCTTCCTCATCTTTCCTCTCTAAATAAAAAGTCAACGTTCAAGTTTGACAGTTTCCTCTCACAGGAATGCTGTGCTGTAAATTGCTCAGCTCTGGAACAATATCCTTAACAAGCATCTTCCTGTTTGGTGGTGGGTACCCTTTCTCATTTTCTGTTCATTCTTCTCATAAACTCAACATGTTCTATGTTTGGGGTTTTTTTACATACAGTTTTGTTGCAGCTGTGGTTATGAGAGACAACTATTTAAAAATTACTCTCTCATAGCCTCAGGACTGTGAAATGCCATCATGGGGAAGGGTGATACAAAGGTGATGATCCTCTTGAACCATGATAGTTTGTGAATTATTCAAGTACAGCTCATTGTGGGACTCACCTGAGGCTGATGTAGCTGCCCTGGAAGCACAGATATCTGGAGTGGTCTGGAATATGCAGCCATTGTCAGCTCCTGGGAATTATGTCTCTAGCTCTTCTTCTAGTTTGCTCTCCAATTTATATAGTAAATGTTCTGCAGCTTTTATCAATGTAAGAATTCAAGATGCAAATTCCAGAAGACTTTAGCTACTTCTGCTGCTGTGTATTATCCTCTTACAAAATAAATGGTTGTGTTGTGTTCTAAGGTGGTTGATTTGGATAACAGCCTGGGACACAGACTTCCTTGTACTGGTCTCAGATTTTTGTGCTCCTTCCTTCTTTACATTAATCTGTTTTTTGGTTTATACCTATAAACCACAAAATGCTAGGATACCCCCTGTTGTATTCTACAATTTATTCTGCAAAGAATTTGTTCTTTGTTCAGCTTAAGCCCTAAGGCTACAGCTCTCTCTTTTTCTTTTTCTTTTATACCACTGGACTGTCATCCTTATAGACCTTAGTATCTTGTTTCAGCTTTTTCCTCTGTGGTTTTTCTCAGATGCCTGAATGTACAACCTAAATGACACTTTAGAGAAAAGATGTCTATCATAGGTATTTGTACTTAAATGTACAGGTTTTTTTACTTCTGTCCATTAGAACTGTGCTTGAAGAATTAAGTAACTAATTATTTTTGTGGTTTGGGTTGTTTTTGGTTTTGTTTTTCTTCCCAGAGCAACAAGCTGACCAAGCTGGACTTGATTCTAAATGTGTTGAGAACTTCCACTTCTTACAGAGCCATTCCTCAAATTCTCCTTCAGATGTTTTTGTCCCTTTGCCTTTTTCAAAAATTACATCCTCTTGAAAGAGAGAACATGGGCTTAGTTTTAACCCAATAATCTTTTAAAGTACTTTTTCCACAGTACTATTACAAATTGTATTTTTACCAACTTCAGAATCATATTTAGTTCATGAACTTGTTTAAGAGATTAGATCAGCACTGCAAGTTTTATTGTTTTCTTGATTTCTTTTCTGTGGTAATGTAATTGACAGGAGCTGATAAGCCTCTAAACTCAGAAATAAATATCGAGTGTACTTCCAAACTAATAGCCCATTCATCATCTTCTGCAGTGTTGTCTGTTTTCCCTGTGAAAAATTACTGTGAGCTAGTGGTGCTCTTACTCCTGATATGAACACCTTCCTGATACCTATGCACTTTTACAGAATGATGTGAACAATTGCTGTTCTTGCACATTTTCCAAAATGTGAATTTCCAAAACCATCATACTTTTCATTGTCTCCTTTACCAATGTTCTAGGCCCCGATTTTCAGACAGTGACTTTGTGCCTTTCCCCAGATGCATACTCTCTGCCTCCCCTGTTTTTTTGCATGCATATTATTTCATAGGAAAATTCTTATTACTCATCAAAATTAATCCTGTAGTCCTCCTTTAAGTTTTATTGTCCTGGATCCTGACACAGCATCAGAATAGTAAAGATGACTTTGTTTTCTATAATTTATAAGCTCTTTATGATTTTCATAAGCCATTATGAAAATAAAATACTTCCAGTTTTACTCAAGATAGAAAAGGTAGCCAACTTATTTTACAAAAATTAAGCATTTAATTCTAGGACAGTCTTTCAAAGCTATATGCCATCTTTCTTACTATCATTATTTGTTGATAAAGCAGAAAGTAGTGTTTAAATTTGTTTTAGTTACCACCTACGTTCCCAAGGAGTTTGAGCCAAATTGCTAGCAGTCTTAATTGAGCCCCTGCCTGCTCCATCTTGCAAACCTGAGATTCTGCCAGGTGCACTCACTTGCTGTCAACAAAGGCATGATTTTCCCCTCCTGTTAATGAGTCCAGCTTGCCCCAGTGCAGCAGCTTTCTCTCTAGCTGCCTGCTTGTGTGCCTGATTGGGAATGGATCTCCATCTCTTTTTACTGTATGTCTTAGGTTATATTAAGTGTTTCATAGATATCTCTGTCACTGACAACTTTGACAGGAATCTGTCAATCACTTTTTTACATTTGATCTGTTTCAGTGTGTTGTCCTCATGCTAAGAGTCTAAATTAAACTTAAAACAGTGGAAGAAAAAGTGCATACTTACCATAAGAAAGTAGGCAAATTAAAATCATGAGTAGTTCAGGATTCCAGAGTAAAACTAAGTAAGAGAAGTCTGCAATTGTTTCTTTGCTGTGGAAAATTCTCATAGACTAAGCTGTTGGATAGTTGCATCTTAATATATTTAACATTCTGGCCTGTTATAGTGCTGACACTTTTAGGTGCATCACTCTTGAAGATTAATTGCAATATAAATATTTTAAAATACAGTAATGACTGTATTCTCACATACCGATTTCCTGAAGGCAGCTCCTGGAAAATTAGACCGAGAGTAATTCTAGGTTCTGAAAAGACCTTCCTGGTGTTTATGATATTGCATAGTTGCAAAAGGAGGTTATCACTGTACTTCAAACATTCTTCGTGGTAAGTGCAGAAAATAAATCATTGAGTGCAGAAACAAAATTTCATAACTATAAATTATTGGGCTGTAAATTACCTTCCTGGAAAACATACTGTTAGTCTGAGATTCTCTTACAAGGAGTCTTTATGATCTCATTAGGTTTCCCCTTTGCAGCAGAACTTTAAATAATTTAGCTTTTGATTACTAATTCATGGCAAGATAATTTGAGAATGTTTACATTCTATCAAGCTCATCCATTAAATTATTAAATTATTTATCATCTGATATAATTTAAATAGGCATTTGTTTAATTTTTCATGCTTTACATACAATGACATTAGAACAACAATACTCCACAGTGTAGATTACTGTAGAGAAACTCCCTCTTTTTAAACAGAAAGCTATGAATGAATATTTTCAAACAGTATAATATAACTTTGCTTATCCCTTCTGCTTCTATCTCCTCACAAAGCTTGTTGATAGTATATACTGTGACCTCGTACTACATTTACCACTGGAAATTACTAGCAGTATGAAAACAGAATCAAATGTATAATACTTCTGGCAAGAGGTATTGATAGTGGCTATTTAATCTTGTTTGCAGCAGAACTTGGTTTGTTTCTAGTGAAGTGCTTGGAGAAGCAGCTGATAGGTGAAACACGAGGCATCACTGTGAACAAGAAGAAAAGTTGTTTCTCATATTTGGATATGGGGTCAAGGGAGCACAAGCAGACTATTGGGGATGAAGCGTGATACTGGCCAGGGCGTGGCTAATCATATCAACTCTCACATGGGAGTGGATAGTATTTGAGTGATGGTAGCAGGACTGTGTAGTCTTGTGTTGGGTAAGTTATAAGCACCAGGCAGAGAGCTTTTCTGGATGTGTGGTGTGATCAATCATCAGCAAAAGGTATTTTTGGTTGCTTGCTTATATATTGTACTGAGGAACATCAAACCCCATTCTGTGGGCTCTTATAAGTATATAATTATTTCAAGAAAAGTTTTTTCACTGATGCAAGCTAAAAGAGCTTGTGTGGTGAGGTTCAGTCTTAGTCTGTATAGCAGAACTTGACCTGTGTTGATGTTTGGGTTAGACTACATATTTGTGTTCTTTGCTTTCATATGTTGAACTCTGTCTTTGAATTTGTAAGCTATTTAAAATACTTTATTGAATTTGAAACTAAGTGAAATAATATCCACAGGGTTGCTTGCCTAAGATCACGCTGCAATCCATATCATTATTACTTATTGGCATAGAAAAGTATTAGTGTTAATGCTATAGGTAGTTGGTGAATAAATACTAGGTAAACAAAATGAGCAGTGGTGATCTGACTATATGTTGCAGGTTATTTATACATATTTCTTGAATCTAAGATTTGGAAGAACTACAGAGTTTCAGAGAGGAGGAACCTATGGAGGTGTTTACCTATTTTTTCCACTTCAAATCTCAAATCTGGTGTTTAAACTCAGCCTGATGTAGTATAGCAAAACTCTGAAGGTTCACTTTTACTTATATATGAGCTTTACTGAGAGAAGAGGATAGACCTCAGGAGACTTACCCTGTGGGATGTGTTTGAGCTACAAAGAAAATTTCTTTATTTGAGTGAAACATTGTCAGGGATTTGCTGGATTTGCAAATGTGCCAGTGACTTTATTTTTGGTTGAACATGGTCCTTATTCTGTGTTCATTCAAATAGATAGTAAATTTGTCCAATAATTTATCAAATAATTCACAGAAACCAAAGGTTTACTTTAAATTAGCAAATAAATGAATCAATTTTTTTTTTTTGGCTTTTGACTCATACATTATCAGCTTGAGCTACTGGTATCCACCTCCTCCCCTGCTTTCAGGGAAACTAGGCAGCATTAGGTCCTCATAGTAACTCATGCTCATGCTTTCACTTATTCTGTATACAATCTAGAAGAGTGATTTATTTGTGTAGGTACAGCACAAACATAACATGTTCAAAGTGACAGTAGTTTATGCTGTTACGTCTGGTATTGGGTAAATGATATTTCAAGCAAGATAAATTACTTTGAAACTTGTTTAGTGAAACCTCTCTCAATCTTCTACTCGCTATTTGTCTTGTGGCTGACATATTCTTAAATCCTGTAGTCAGAATTATATACTAAGTTAAGTAATTATTGCTCTATGTTGTTGTTTTTAGTGGTTCATTATAGGACACTGGTATGTACAGAAATGGAAGTGAATTTGTCATCAGTCATATTGGTAGGTTGCCATTCCTCTTCCTATTTGGATGACTGTCTGTTATAGATGCTTTTTTTTTTTCTCAGCACAACAAAGACAAAAAAAAAAAGGGAAAAGAAATCCAGGCCTTTAGATAGTCTTTTTTGATGTTGTTGTAGAGCACACAGAACACATGGAATTTTTATGAATGTAGAACATCCAAAAGAAAAAAGTATAATTCCTAGGGGCAGGGTTTTATTATCTACAGACATAATTGATGGGGTAGTACTAAGACTAGCAATAACAAGAAATTAGCTGAAAGAAGTTTACTGAAAAGGTCAATTTCATTTTCATTGTTTGAAGTTTAAGCAATCGAACACTGGAATCTATATATGATCATCAAGCATGGTGGATAAGAACGTAGATTAGAAAAAATATTTCTCATCCTTTAAACTTATGAACAGATTCTTTTCGGTAGTTCTCTGTGCTTTGGCAATCTTTTCATAAACCACTTTATTTTTCATATGACTGCTTCTGAATATGTTTCTTCTTTCATACTAAGGGAGTTGTAGGTATGGGTTGCTTTGTATTGAAGAGGACTACCCAAGGGACAAAGGCTGTGGGCAAAGCTCTTACAGTGCAGAGTCCTTACTGAGAGAAGACTGTGTAACGGCAGAGGTCCAATCAGCTGATTGGAGACTGTAGAAGGTATAAAGACCAAACTAATAAGCTTGGGTTTGGACTTGTCTGAGATAAAACCACTAGAGGTTGCCAGCTGGTTGTGTGTTGGTTTATTTTGTAAAAGGGGGCAGGGGGAAACCCAAACCTTCCTTTCTGATTTCTGTCATTCCTCCTTTCCACCAAAACCAGGTTGATAGAATACCTAATTTGTAGCTATACATGTCTATTTTTATTTAGAAAGACAAAGTCATATGAAATTACAGACCATAGGGTATGAAGTGAAAAATTATCTCTAGTTCAGCTGAACAGGGGAATAAAGAAGGATAGTTTGGCATATAGGAAAAAGAAAACCTTTGGGAAATCACAGAAGGAACACTGATGAGTGTGCAATAAGCTCTTTAAAAGTTATATTCACTTCTTGGAAATTTACTCCACATTCAGTGGCACACTAGTGTAGATAGACTTAAGTGTGGGTCAGGTTTCTGCATTTCAAAAGCAGAAAATGAGAATTGTAGATGTGCTACATTAATTTTCAGGTCACTCATGAATAGGATAGCTGTACACATGTCCAGTGGGATCATTGTGGTAGGCTGGGTATAGCTTTGTTTATAATGAGAGATTGTGTATTTTAACAACTCTGACCTGAGTCCTAACCCCTTGCATATTGTAGGACTAATTTAAGAAACTACTAGAAAATCAAAGCGAGTTGGAAGTCTGAAACGACTCCAAAACTTCCACAGGGTTCCTGGCCTGGTAGATTACTGATAAGGATATTAGTATGTAAAGACTGAGAGATTATTCCTCCCTTTTGCTGTATAATGTTGTAATATTATAGTAAGTTTCCTTAATTAAGTATAAAAGCAAAGGGTGGCCCTTTTTAACACATTCTGTACTTTCTTTTTTAGAAGGATGACTTGAGTATGAAATTTTTTTCCCCACTTCCATGAGTACTTTAGTGCATATAAGTCTAGTTTTAACTGCCCTTATGGATCAGCTGTGACTAGCATACTTATGAAAGTTAAATCCTGCTTGCATATGTTATGGCCTTTGTGGCTTAACAGTCTCATCTGAACAAGATAATTCTAGACCAAATCCTTTTCCTTCAATGCTCTGATGCATTCACTTGTTAAAAATGTATGTTATTGGAAAACATGCTAATAAACTAGTAATGCAATTGCAATTATAGGGAGATTGGACAAAAATATTAAAAAAAAAAGAAATCTTTTCCATGACATTTAATAGGAGGCAGTGCAGATGCTTTTCTACAGGACAACCATGATTATATTATGAAGGGCTCCAGTTTTAACTCTTCTGTTCTGAGCCTGAATACTGGGTGAAAGACCATAATAGAGAAATGAGTTATTTGTGGGAAGAACATAGGCAGTGTGATTTACCCTTTATGCAGCAGGGGGAGAAAAATGTGTAGCAACCCTAGGGCTTCTGCAGTTTTCCAGGTATTTGTTTCAAGTTCTCCTCAGGACCCACTTGGAATTTTTGGCTTTGTTCGTCAAAGAGACTGAAACTGATTTAAATAGCACCTATGCAAGTATGGGGGCGTGGACCTAGCACTTCATTCCTAAGACATCCTTCTCTCATTTGAACTTCATGTTCATGGCGAATTTTTTGGACCCAGATAACTTTAAAACCAGGATATAAGGAGGAAATTTGAGAGTTTGCCATTGCCCTAACAGTAATTTTAGTCTTTACGCTATGGCACAGTGGTAATGTTTGCTTCCAATTTTCTAAACACACTGGAGACCCATGTGCCATCTCTGACTGTAACCACGGTTGACAAATTCACAGAAAGCAATAAATTAATGCTTGCTTAGGAAAAGAGCTAACTTAAACTAACTTAAAATAAAACAGAAAATAAGTCTTTGATCTTCCAAATGTTCACAGATCTGATTAGTTTTAGCCATGTGAACAGTTCATATGTCTGAAGAAAAACAAAATTAATTTGTCTTTAGCTTTGATCTGTTGTACCAATTTGTGGTCAAAATCTGCCCACAGAGGTCAGGTGAGTTATTGAATTACATGGATTTCAGATTTTCACTGGTTTAGATTTAAATGAGGCCATTACTTTTTGCTCTCCCTGCCACTCGTATTACTCATATGGGTAGGAAGAAGAGAGTTGTTCTGCAAACTGAAGAAAATGATTGAGGGGATCTGCTTCTTTTTTTTAACTAACAATTAGCAAGGTGATCTTTCACAGAAGGATAGCTAAATAATGTTGTCATACAGCTTTATTTTTGAGAACACTTACTTTTAAGGTGTTAGTGGTATTGTGAGAATAGATACATGATGAGGAAAAAATCCTTGACAAATGATGCTTGTGTCACTTACTTTCAATTAAAAAGAAGAACTTGGGGAATAATTAAGCCAGAAAAGCTCATTCTAAGCTAGATCAAACCAAGATGAAGACATGAAAAGTAAACCCTAATATGATTGCTCTGTATATATCCATACAAGTACCTTTTTTTCGTGGGCTCTACCCTGGAAAGGGAATTATTTAGTTATTGAATCTATTTTCACATGTGCACACAGAAATGTGTTGTCAGAGCATATATGTGTATAAACAGTCTGATAGTTCTGCCTTGCCTGTTAAGAACAGTTTAAAAGGAACTGTAGCATCTCTACTCCCCATGCATATTTCTCTGACGTTACAGGGAACTCATCTGAGTACCTATTCTGTGAGCAGACTGTTCTCTGATAGTCAAACTCTCACAGTGCTTCTACTGCACTTGAAATGGCAAGGCTGACGTGTTTTCTGAAAATTCAACAATCCTATCTAGTGGCTGAGCAAGCCCTCTCTGAAAGAGCAGTGCTTGGTCTTCCGCGATGCTTTTGGTAATGCTCCTTCTAGACTACTAGTTAATTGTTTCACCCTGAAAATAAAGGGCTTGGATGCATCTCTTTCCTGAAGCCATTGAAAATGCATCTCATTTCTGTGAAGAATTTCTCTGGGAGCAAAACTGCTATTCTCTGCAGTGAACTCATTGTTTTCCAGTATCAATCATGATCTGAGAATGAATCATGAATCGGTCCGCTTGGAGGAATGAGTTTCATCCCAGCTAGTTTTTAGTGCCTAGTTATTACAGCTCCATGTAGGAACATAACATTAAACTTCTCTTGGGTTTAGGCTCTTGTATAACTAGCCAGGTACTGAAGAGTTAATTATGCTACCGTTTTCAACTGGGCAATAGAAATCCTCCAAGATGGCAGAGTCTGTATGCAATCCATCATCGCAGCACAAGTATTTAGTATGTACTAAGTATACCCCAGGTGATGGGTTAAAATATGCCAATTTTCTTATGCATTAGAGTAAGTGGACAGGACATAGAGGTCAGGATTGCTTTTTTTGGCAGTTGGTATTAATTGAAGTCCTCTGTGACACTGCAGCTGTGGATGTGATAGAAAGCAGTCATTTCTAGGGTCCCGTAGGAGAGGGCAGAGAATATATTCAATCTAAGAGCTACTGTGAGTAGATTTGAAAGGGAGAGTGTGCTGCTGATGTGTTTTAGTTCAGATCAGGAGCGTGCTTTTCAAGTTAACCTCCTGGTGGTCCCCACTTACTGAAGTTCGACCCAGGTTATGGAGTTCTCTCAGACTGTGAACTCAAAAATGGAAACGTTGCTCCAAGAGTAACTTGATATTGTTCTCCTTCTAGTGGACATTCAATGCATGCCACCAGATTTCAGCCAGTAAGTAGTGAAAGCCTCCTGAAACACATACGGTGTGGTTCCTGACTCTTCAGCAGCAGCCATTTCTCTCTGCATCTGCTGCCATTGCACCACATTCTTGATAATATGATCAGGTTGATCCAACAGGAGAGGGTCAATCCTACTAGAACAGAGGGCACAGGCAATGATTATTGTGCAGTCTGTTTTACTCAGCTGATCTGAGAGTTTTCCCTCACAATCATTCATCTCGTCTAGAGATACGAGAAACCAAGCTGGTCTTGTCATTGTTTGTACTCTGAAAAGAGACTATTTTTACAGAGTGAAAGCCTACGTTCAAGGTTCAGACAGGCTCAAGGTTTGGATAAGATGTTAGGGTAGTCCTTTACTGGAAGGATAATGCAGTGCTGGAACAGGATTCTTCCATCCTTAAGGATTTCCAGGTCTCAGTTAGAGAGTGCTGTGGATCTGGTGCTGGCACTCACCCTGCTTTGAGCATGCTCTTTCCACAGCTCTGACACTGGGTTGATGTATAAGCTTGGGGGCTGACGGGGAAAGATGAAAACAGAGGCTAGTTCCAGCATGGCTGACCAGGTTAGAAGCATGTCCTGCCTGAGAAGCTGTTTCCATTCTCTATTGCTGGGTTTTACTTATTGATTTATTTTTAACCCACAGTTCTACACAAATGCAGCAGCAAGTAGTCTTTCAATGTGAGCATAGATAACTTTCTTAAAGAAAACTTATCAGTTATTCCTCTTCTAAAACCAATGTTCTATCATTTTAGCTTTATGCCTATGCTGTAGCTATAGTTATATATCTGATTGCAGAAAAAATATGAAGCTGTACTTGGTTTATACAGTTTAACAGAAGTGTTTTTTACCCCAGGAAAATCTATCTAAAACTGAAATAAATGACAAATGAGCTTTCTATGTTTCACTTTACCTGTACTTCATACCAAATCTGTATTTGGATTTCTTCTCTTTTCAATACTAAGAGACAATATATAAAAATTTTCCAGTCTGTGGTAGTACTCAGCCTTTATATGAAGGCTTAAGTGCCATTTTTCAAGTATTTTTCCTGAAGCTTCTCAGTTTAGCCACCCCATGCTTTTAAAATTCAGGCCCCAAAACTCACTAAAGCATTTCAAAAGTGTTATTTTTTTTGTAGCTTGAGTCATACCTGTTCAACGTTAAGGTTTGAAAATTCTTAACTGTGTGACGGCAAGAGGAAATTTATGAACTCGGTATGCTTTAAGGTTATGGAAACCTTGTGAATGGTCCAAGATGAAGATATTCTTTTGAAGGGATAACTAAGATTTCTTCTTTCATTTGTAAATTCACTTGGAAATAAGTACTTTGATCCCTTTTCCGTCATCTTTAAGAAGCATGTAACTAGTCTAAGTAATCCTTGAAAAGCTGAAATATGTGGATGTCCCCTTTACATCTGGGTCCCCTCTTCTTTATGGGCACATCCCTAGAAGTTGTTATGCCTTCAAGCAGAGGAGTTTGTTTTATTACTGTCCTATTTACTTAAAATAGATTTTGATAAAGATGTAGTAAACCAAAAGCACTTGTTTTGAAATGAAAACTGGCATAGCTGTTTTACCAAGTTGAAAACTGTTATGGTTTGGGTGCACCATCACCTACGGATTAGGTAGGCATTTGTCAGAGGAGTGGGGCACCCCTGAGAAGGACAAGCTAGGACAGTGAAAACTTGATACTGTAATTATAATATGCTGCTGCAAGGTTGTTGAAGTCGTAAGTATATTTATTTATGGGAAAGAATGTGTACAGTTGATTTCCAAGTTTGAATTATCATCTCTTCACTAAAATGGCCTCACAATATACTTAAAATAATAACAGTTATTTAAATTAGTATTTTTTTAATTTTTGTTTTGGTAACTTTTCTTCTTTAGAGATATAGACAGGAATAAGTCCATTGGAAAGGTTCTGTTGACATGAGACTTTTTCATTTTAATACTCTGAAGAATCTGCTCTTCATGCAAAGGTAATTCCATTGGTGTATGTGTGCACATGGTATATACAAATATACTACTCAATACATAAAAATTAATTCAATCTATTTAGCTAATTAAGTTAAGTTCATTGATAGCTATTAAAAGAGGTCTGAAAAACTTGCAGGTATGTTTCATTGGTTTCAAAGTGATCAAAAGGGAAACTGTCTTCCGTGTAAGACCTGGTCTTCATAAAAATAATCTCTTTAATGCTCTTAACTATGATGTGAGTAACTGCGGCTATACAAAACCCCACAGTCCCCAGGCCAACCCCCCTCCCTTGCTTTACTTCATATAACATTTTGCTGAATGAGTTGACAGACCTGAGCAACCTTAAAATGCATAAGTATTTTAAACCTCACTGTATTTGATAATGATGCTTGATTACTGAATGAGTGCAAGGTTATAATCATCTCCCTTAGCTTTTTTGTCATACATAAACTGCTTGAGCTGCTCTCTGCTAGCTTATGACATTTCCAGGATCTCTCAAGTGGATTGTAACCTTGTGTGTGCTCAGTGAATTTCAAGGACTGGTCCTACTAAATGCTCTTTAATGAAACAAGCTTTTTTCCTTTGTCATTTGAAAAATGATTTCATGCCATACCGTTTGTTTCTCAATGTCTTAAAATGCTCACAAAACAAGGTCTGTGACTAGGAAATGAAAAGTAATTTAAGCCGTCCAAGTCCTCTGCTTTTTAAAGATTTCATATCACTTCATATATTTAATGATAACCCAGAAAATATGGCTTTAAAAATCATTTTGGAAGCTTTGCCTCAAATATCTTTGCTATTGCTATTTTCTTGTTTGTGCTAACCTTTATTGTCAAATGATACCCTGTTTTGTTATCAGAGCATTTTCCAATGAAAACTAGGATGTATTCTCCTTGGAGCAAGATTGTCTGAGTACACTGTTTCTTAATTTTTATTTATTTTTATTTTTTCTTATTTTCACCAAGGAGTCAATACAGTATAATGCCTATTAATTGATGGAATATCACTATATGACCCTTACGTTTTATAAAGGTGTTCAATACTTTCCTTAATACCATTATTACAACATACTGATTTATGTTGCTAGCAATATTTAAGCCAGCATTTTCAAAATAATAGCAATAAAATATTTGGCTAGAGTGCTTAGAATAACGTCCTTCTGTTATTGAACAACTTGCTTACATCCTGGTGAGTGACATGCAATGTGATATGAGAGACTGTGTATGAAGGCAGTGTCAGCTTTGTGCCCAGAAGGGAAGCTGGCGGCTTGTTTGACCTTGTAAAAGCCAAAGGAAATCACAAAGGACCTCACAGGGAAAGACGGTTTGAATAGGCTACAGAGAGACTATTCTATAGCAGATATAATTTGACAGCATCTTCTGCACTGTTGGAAAGTCATGGCCGTGACCTGTCCTTGATTCACAAGTAGGGTACCTCTGTCTCCAGGGAGTATTCTACATGTGAACAGTGCATATCCCGCATTTTTTTCGTCCTCCCCTTCTTAGTAAGATCAGTTCCTTTAGACAACATCAAATGACATATATAATCCTATGATGGGGAATTTTGGTGACTTTTTTCTTCTGCCTGTCACTTTCAGTTGTTCCTTTGTGCTTGGCTATATGCCATTTCTTCCCAAGCAGCTTTGGATGTTAAATAGAAGTTACGTTTAGCCTGTGACTTTAAAGGTCAGGTTGAATAAAAACATGTGGCAGTTGCATGAGGCAAATTAATTCTGCTGGGCTAATTAAAGACCACAGGTCAGATCACTTCTTGTGTTAAGTGGGTGTAATTGCTTTGGATTTGGCCCAGGTGTGCAAGCAATGGATTTTTTTTCTCTCTATCTGGTTAAACTTCACTGTATTTAAACTTCATGTATTTCACTCCATTTTTAAATTTTTTTTTACTGAAAGTTGCCTTTTCTCTTTTAATGCTATATCCCCGCATCTTCTCTTTTGCTTTGTATTTGTTTCCTGTTATTTGTTTCACAATTCTATGTTGTCTGTCTGATAAGGGATAGTATAATTTTGGCAAAGTCTGTAAGCCTTTTTTTCTCCATTTCTTCTTTTCCCTTTTGGCCATGTGTCAACCTGCAGGAGTTCAGAGGGTATTTGATGCCATCATTTAGGAATGGACAGTTGCACCGAGGAAGAAAGACTGCCTGCAAAGGAGAAACTCCTCTTGAGTGCTAAAATAGTTTCCTAAACAGGCTTTGGATAATCATGTCTGAAAACTGTTCATGTGTTTTCTTTGGGGCATGCATAATGAATGACTGATTTTAGTGGTCCCACTGCATATACAGAGGTGCTTGTTTATGTACTTGTAATAATTGCACTTGATATCCTCAATAAATAATATATTTGTGTATGGAATTAACAGTCATTAATACGTAAGGGGTTCTCTTTTTCTGGTTAAAAAATTGGTTGGAGAGGCATGGGAAGTGCTGTTCCTCAGTTAGTCAGAGCACGGTGGTCTACACACCTTCTGGCATACGTTGGCTGGTGGGACAGTGGCTCTAAGGACCTTGAACATCTGACAGACCTGAGAGGGTGCTAGAAGTCTACCTCCTTAGTGACTGAGGTTAGAGGACTCATTCCCAACTATATTTTATTTTGCAAAAAATTAAGTTTTCCTCAAGTCGCGTCTGTTTTGCCTGTGAAGGTAACGGGTAAGTGATCTCTCTGTCTTTATCTTCACCCATGAACATTTTTATATAACTTTCTCCCTTTTTCTGGTGTGGAAGGGGAGGGAGGAGAGAGTGGCTGGGTTGGCAGCTGTCCAAGGCAAGTGCACTTTTCAATTTCTTCACTAAATTTGTCTTTTTTTTTTTTTTTTTTTTTTTTTCCCTTAAGGCGGGACGTGACCATACAGGAGTTTTGCAAATGGGTGGCTTTACATCAAATTCCTTTCGTGTGCACCATTGGTTCTTTTGGGCTACTTAAACACTGCAGGTTCTGTGCTAAAGATACCCATTACATAAGGAAGTGCAAAGGCACATGTGAGCCGCCTGCTAATGCAATAGTGTCACGTTACACACAAGTCCCTTCATGTCAATTTTTTGCTTCCCAGCAGAGCCAGTTTTAGGCAGACGGCTTGAAACCTGTATTGCCTGACAAAGTATAATTTGGAACAGGTTGAGCTACTCTGACAGATTTAAGGCCTTTTCTGTGCTCGTAAATTATTATGCAAACTAAACTAAGTTTGTTTGAAGAATGGTTTAAACTTACAATGCTATCTCTTGCTTTCTGAACAGCGATTATAACCCTTGGAACTCAAAAGTTTTCAGGAGCAGAAGAGTACTACTGCTATCCCCTCTCATTTGACATAGAGGAAGTTTGGTGTAAATAACATGCATCTTACAGAGAAGCTTGTCCAAGAAGAGCCCTTATTTAGCAATTCCAAATAGCTCCTTTGTGCTCTACCAGTCAGGACACTGTTGCTCCATATATGCATCTTATCCTCCATGTATTGTTTGAAGGTTTCAAATCTGAGACATTTCGAATCTGAGACATTTCAAATCTGAGGGAGCAAAGATTTTGCTCTAGCTGTGGAAATGCACCCAATTTTCTTTGAACACACCGAGCATGTGCTGACAGGATCAAGCTTTGTACAAAATGCATCAAGCACTATCATTTTCTTTAAGATAACAGGAGGAGGAGCTGATGAAGCCTTTTTTTAAAGTAACAGCTGTAAGGTACAAAATAATCAGGAGGAGAGGATTTATTTTGGGTTTTACCATTCTTGACTGGCTTCTATAACCTCTTACTGTATTAAGAGCTCTGTGCTGGGACAATGTAAACTGTTTACCCCTCACTTCAAATCCTCTTCACCTTGTGCTTTTCTATTTTTATTTATAAAAAAAAAAAACAAAAAGGCAAGTAACTTCTCTGGAAGAGAATTTGTAATCAATACTTCCTTAATCATTTTGACTTCACTGGAATAATTATCTAATGCAAATTATGCAGCAGTTGCTATTTATTGTGTTAGATGTGCGCCTGAAGTGTGACTAATTCAGGATCTCATGTTTCTTCAAGGAGGTAGTTGCATATTACTGCATTATTTCCTATCTGCTGTGAAAGCAGGAAAACAGCAGTTGCTTACATGTTCAGCTTTGATCACCAACCTCACCCTTCATTTTACTGCACAACAATGTTGCCTTCTAAGATTCCTGAGGGGTAAACGGAGTGGAGCTACTTCACAGGAACATTATTATTAGGAACTTTGTTGCCATAATTTGCTAGTTATCACAGGTTAGTCTGGAAGCACGATGTCACCAAGCAGTGAATCTTTTCAACAGGAATTGTAATCTGATTTTTGGTCCTGAGAGGATTTTCATTATAATAATAGATGACTAGACCTTTTGTAGTTCTTTCATTTCTTTGTGTTTGCAAGATGTTTTCTCCTCTATAGCAGGGACCACTTTTTAAAGTCCTTACTCCCTGTCAAAGAAAAAGTACGCTTACAAGATCTTAAGATTTTTTTTTTTTTGTCCTCTTTAATTTAAATATAAATGAGGGTTAGAGCTCAATCGTCCTCAATTAATAGTGGAAATAATGAAAAACCTACCTCATGGAGTGTTCCCTTTTAATAGTGCTGCGTTAGAGCTGCTTCTAAACTGGGTGGTGTTTTCTGGATATACATAAAGTTCCAAGGCATTAAAAGTCCTTGTAAAGAAATCTCATAAATTTGACTGAGCTCAATGAGACTTACTGCATATGTGAATAAAAATGTTTCTGTAAATGGGAGTTCATTTTTTTTTTCCACTGATGTATTTCCTTAGTTAATCTTTTAGTGCACTAATAAATGCGTTCAGTTACAGCAAGACAAATAGAAGGATAGTGGATATCCTATGAACCATATTAGACAGACTATTCTAGTGATCCTAGACCATCATCCTGATATCTGTGATACCTTCTGATTTTTCTGCAAAGTCACCTTTTTTGTATACCAAAAGTAGCTGCAGAACAGTCAGGTAGAAGAATATTAGAATGTCCATACCAGTCCCAATATGAAACCCGTCTAATCTTTTGTTCTGCTCTCCATTGGATAATCTATACTAATTTGAGACATCATTGTAATGGATTATTCTAGCATAAGTCATTTTCTAGCACTTTCTGATCCTGTATAATTGCGGTTCAGTTAAAAAACTTCTGTTGACATACGTGACACATGATCAAACGTACTGTTAGATCCCACAATGTTAAAAATAAATGTCAGGATGAAATTAACATAAAGAAAATAAATCAATTTGCAGTTAAAATTTGGAGACATACTTTTCTATTAGGTTCTGAAACATTTACAATTTTGCTTTTTCAGAAAGACAACGTTGCCATAGTTGCTTCATTTGTATTTAAGAAAAGAGCGGTAGTAAATTTAGATTTCATACATATGGGATGGACTTCAGCAGACACGTGTCTGATTCCCACCCTCCCCCTCCAAACCTTGCAATGCAGCTGCTAATTTTTGAGAGATGTTTTTAGTATGTACTTTTTACTTAATTTTATTGATCGCCTGTGATGAAGTTTTTTAAAAATAAAAATCCCCCAAACAAAAGATTACAAAGAAACAAAAAAATAATATGGATTTCAATAGTCACATAGTTAATCAGTGCAGGTTCATATATCTTCTTGCAGTGCAGGTGGCAATACTTTCTTCCTCATGGTTGTGTTTTTAATGAACTCACCACTCAGCTCGCTTTTAAGCAATTAAACTGAAGGACAAGGTTGTGAGGGCCCTTCCGATTCCAATGAAAGTGGCAAGAACATGTTGGATACAGACTGCTTTGAATTTTGAATATCTGTATATTTTTTTTGGTATCTTCTTTCTCTTCAATTATGAGCTCAACTGCGAGTGTGTTTTCTGGGGCTTCAGGATAGGGTGCTGCAGTTAAAAGCTATGACTCTGCTTTAGTTTTCTGTAGCAACTTGTGCTTTAAGGGTTGAATTCTGTCTATTATACTTGGAGAATAAAGTTCACTCTCTAACACAAGATGAGTGCCTGTCCAATGCAAATTCTTTTTAACATGTTTTATGAAGGTGACGCAAGTAATATTTGGCTGGAAGTGTTCCTTTCTTTCCTGTAAGGGTCGTTTTTTTGTATTGTGTGTGTGGTTTCTTTCTATTGACAGTAAAACAATTAATTTCTAGTACTTCTACTCACATTGAGAGGAGTAGGAGCTATGTAGTAATATTTAACTAAAGTTAAATTCTTTCTGATATCTACTCAGGTAATAAGACACTCTTGCCCTCTTTGAAACTCCGGGCTTTATGAACTTCTGATAAGCATTACGTATTTCAAAAGACTCTTAATTCTTCTTTTTAATCTGAAGAAATTGATTATTTTCAGTAGGATGCAGCAGAAAACAGATATATTTCAGACATTTTTCAGACTTCTTCAATGTGAATACTAGATACTTTTTTTTTTTTTTTTTTGTATTTTCAAGGTGATATTCAAAAAGAAAAAGAAGAAAGCAGAGTTTTATAGCCAGACTCTATTGAACTGACTACAGATGAAAACAATAGGTCTTCAGGGTAATTTCTGTAAAAGCACATATAGAACATCTATGGAATTATATGGCTATGATAAGGATACATCTTTTTAGACCTGCAAATGCGATACAGAAATATGTCGCTATATATATGTAAGACTGGATGAGAGCATTACAATTTTGTGAAAACATTTGCATGAGGGAAGAAAGAAGGGGTTACTAACTGTGATAGTTGAACTGTAGCCTTTCAAGGGGGTGGGAGGGGAAGGAGAACAGCTGACCTTAGGGCTCAGAACTGTGCGCTGCAGAGGTGACACCATCAGTACTCTTGGTTGTACCTGAGGCCTACAGAAATTCAGTGGTCTTAGATGCTTTACAACTTCTAATTAAGCTGGAAACAGACCTGAGGTTCTTGTTCTCAATCTTTAAGACTTTAATGAACCATATGTCATGATTGTTATCTGCAGAAACTGTTTGACTTTTAAATAATTGGGTACTGCTCCAAGTTTACAAAAATTTTTGGTTATATGCTTGTCATTTTCCCTTTTGGGATACTTGATTATTTTTTTTTCCCCTAGGGTTTTCTTTAAAGCATGAAAGACACAGACAAAACCACAGATTAAAAGAACTGTTGTTTTACATGGATGCTTTTTTGCTTTAAAGGATGGTATTTCTCAGAGCAGTGAACGAACAAATGCAAGGCATAATACTCAGTGAGAAGATTCTGGAGATAATTTGAGAAGCAATGAAATCTCCTCCAAGGAATTGAATTAAAACTACATGGAAGAAGGAGAGATTTATACAGGGTGTTGCCAGATATGTGTCTTATGTTGAGTGATGATGTTGTGTTGCCATTTCAGTTTCTGTTATTTCATTGGTATTGTACAGCTGAACGCAGCTCAGACCTGCAATGTCGATTTATCTAAGAAATCCTTGTTCATGCAAATTCTCAGGCTCATGTAAAATAATGTTTTAATTCAACAATAGATGTTTATAAATTTCTTGTTCCCAATCTCCTTTCTCTCAAGTCAATACCGCTACAATTACAGAAAATAGTAGTTGAAATGAGGTGTAGCTTGTGATTTTTTTTTTTTTTTTTTTTTTTGTTTGTGTGTTGCTAAGGATTGGGATCTGCTAGTGAGTGCTTTTTAAATCTGGGGGCTATTGCAGATCTTACTGAATAATACTAATTGTCTCCATTAATATTTAAATGAGGGAGCAATTAAGGGCTCTACTTCTTAGTAATTGTTGAAAGAATAAAAGTTATTGCTCAAAGCACAGATAAGTTACATTGCTGGGTTTTTGTTCGTTACATGAAGAATTTCCTTTAAAACATACTATAAATGGAATGGCATTGCAAATGTGGCAGAAGAAATTGCTGAAGGCATGCAATTACTTGGAGAAAGTAAAGGAAGAAGTTCCTCTGGAGTTAAACTTTAGCTGCAAAGACAAGTTTGGAAACAGAACAAACAGGAACTATCCCCTTTTCTTTTGCTCAGGAAAACAGAGTTTGGTTTATGTTCTCCATAAACAGGATTACAGTAACTCAATACCTCACTCAGTACCTTCTAACTTTGTTTTCTTGTCTTCAGGTAAATTCCATACCAGTTCAGTAGCAGGAACTTGAGGCAATGCAGTTAAATATGAATTTTCCTTTTCATTGTGGCTTAGTAGTTTTCTTTACTAGGACAAAACCTTGTGTTTGTGAGACTGCTCACATGAGCAAAGCTTCCCTGATGGGATCTATAGACAACAAAAGAAATAATTTTGAACTCATGTCTTCCTGTTTTCTTCCATTGCTTTACTTGTCTAATCTGCCCTTCCCTAGTTATCGGAGCTCTGTTCCTTACAAGTCAAAAAACTGACACAGATCGCTTTGTCAACTTTCTTTGTGTTTGCAGAAGTAAAACTTAAGAGGACTGAAATGGGGATGTGGTGCTTCTAGACTGGGAAAGAAACTCTGACCACATGCACATGTTACCAGAAATCAGAATTATTTCTGGAGCAGCAGTTATGATGTGTTGCTTCACCAATGTGCTGCTGTCTTCCAGGCACAGGTATCAGGACAGATCAGTCTAGCTGCAGTTACAGCTTTGAGGAAAAGTGGTATTTTACTCTAAAGTTGCAGTTTTATTGGGTGAATATCATCAGCCTAAACTACTAAGACATATTTGATTGATCTAAGTGCCAAATTTCCAGTGTTAAAAAGCAGAGAAGAAATACTTGGTCACCATAATTTCACTTTGAAGGACTGTCATTAGGAAGGATCCACAGGATGAAGATTAGTGGGGGTGGATGGGGCAAGAATGCATATGAGCAAATGATGAACATACCTTGACTCTAAGAGGCTCAAAATTTGAGGATTGTTGCAGATACTTAGAAGCAAATTTAGCTAATATTCTGTCAAGAATTAACTTAAATATGGCATTTTGGGGATACAGTTTCATGTCTAGATTTTTGAAGCTTGTGCTTCTTCTTAACAGTTTGCCCTGTTTTTTTTTCTCATCTACCTCCAAAACTTTGTCCAAGTACAAAAAAGCTTCCCATTTCCACACCAGCTGTGTAAAAATCTGTGAAGCTGTTGAGTGGAACCAGAGAAGCCTGGTAGAAGGAACAGAATCCAGAACACAATGCAGTACATTATTTTCATATATATTCTATACCCATTATACAATTTTATATTCTGTTCACTTTGGGAATCAAATACTATCCTGACATCCTGACAGATTCAATGATATTTCAATCATGTAAGCACAACAGACAGTAAATTAATTGAAACATTTATTCATCTATTCCCTAGATTTATTTTCTTTATGGAATTTTTAGTTGGCTTTATTCCTGGCCACTCCCCCCCCCCCCCCCCCCATTTCAGTGATGGTAAATGACAAGTAATAAATTGCTAGTGAATTCCTGTATTCTATTACTCAGATTGTTGCCTGTAATAGAAACCAATTATTTTGAATTTGTAGAATTTAATTATTTTTTTTTAAACTGTTGATGCTAAGGGGGGTGGCAGAAGCTAAATGCCGCAAACCTAAGGAATATAATACTACTTTATGCTGTTCTCTGGTAGAATAGGTAAGGAAATGTAAGGAAAAATGATAAAAGGATGAGACTAACAATATAGTCACTGAGCCATGTATCATGTTCAGTGATAAGGCACTGTTTGAATATGATTTAAGTAATCCAAAAGTTATTTTAGTGTGAAATCCAAGCTCTGGTGCTTCTGCACCCTTACTGTGAGTGTAATGAACTTACGCTCTGTTTTTCCTCTAACATGGCCAAGATTTAATGAATCAATACAGGGTTTTTTTTTTTACCAGCAGCTGTACTTCCAGAACTTTAATTTTCAGTATCAAAATCCTGAAATGTATCTATTGAAGGCCTGAATGTGATTTTCTTATCTAAACATATATTTAGTACTAAGAAGGGAGTCTTTCTTGCAATGTAGAGTCTTGATCTCATAATTGTAAAGAACCCCGAATGAACAGATGCTTATGCCCATAAAGAGATGCACCACAAGATAGGTGCCAAGGTTAGATACAGTGTGGCTACTGATAAATGAATAATGAATAATGAAAAGGGGAATTAAGGTGGATTTGTATGTCATGAATTCACTTTATTTAGTGTAGCATATTTTGAAGGAACCTGTCTGTAAGCTGCATAATGAGAATAAGGAGAAAAGCAAACGACAGATCAAGTTTAGTATTTTACATCTTAACCTTGTTGCTCGTTCTCCTCGTATCCCTGTTTTGAAAATTGTTGCAAAGGAAACAAGTCACATTGTAATCAACGAAACCTTTATATTTCCCTTTGTGGGAAGAAGTTTGGTGCACTATAACCTATAACAGTTAACATTCATCCCGCCCAGCTAAATTCTTCATTCCAGTCTTGAAATTTAGAAAAAAATATGCTATTTGAGTACCCTTCCTCTTTTAACTATTTGAATTATGTGAAAATTGATGCTGTTTAAAGTCCCTTAATGACAAAATGAATATAATTAAACTCCTCTACTACTCCTCAAATCAATAGGTTTATTAAAATTCCGGTTACTGTGACTTTTTTTTTACAGCCAGTGTATTTCAATGTTTTTTTCCTCTTATGGAAGAAGAATACTTGCTTTGTGGATCTTCTAACACTAACCAAACTGTGTGCTAATGCTATTAAAGACTGTAACAAAGCTGAAAGAATGAACTCCAATTATTTTTTTCTGCTGGAAGATGAGTACTTGTTTTCACTTTAGTTGTGGCTTCTCACGACCTACATGTACCAGTATGTAAGGATCATGGTAGATTCCCTTGTGCTGGAACACCATAGACATGCTGCTGCTGCTTTTGCAGCTTACCCAAATTAAATTTCATTAAAATCAATAAAGTAACAGTGTAATAAAATTGACATAAGTGATGAGGCTCAACATATTCTCTGAAAAATCCTCTCCTAAAAAAGATAAAACAGAAGCATAAAATTTGGGCTATAGACTAACATTTGCAAAGGCTTAGATTTATTTGCCAATCCTTACCAGCAACTTTTGAGCAAGTTTGAAATGTCACAACAATTATATCATCTGTTTAGGAAAGGTAATTTTTCATTATGACATTAAGATAGTGAAGTATTACAAAATTAACTCTTTGTCAAAAGAAAAAAACCCCAACAGTTAAAGAAGAAACATTGGCAAGTAGACTAATGCAGACTTAGCTTTGAATGAATCTTTGTTTTTTGAGTAATAAATAGGCATATTTATGGATTACTTGATAACTTAAGAATTTTATTCCAAGAAGCTGCTCTGTGGGAGAACCAAATTCCTTAACTGGGGGGGAACAACAACCACAAACAAAAACCACATAAAAACAATGAACTGTATTCTGCCATTTGGTGCACTTTCCTAAACTGTAAATGTTAGGTTACAGATGGTATTTCAGAACCAGATTTTTCAATAGCATCAACTTTTTGTGTCCCCTTCTTTAATACCCTATATTCTTCTGCAAAATAATGTTTATTGCACTTTCTTGGTTATTACTAGTAACTCACTGAAGCTTTGCGAAATCAGATTCTATTAATAGAGTTTTCTTTAGAAATAAAACCATTTTCTGAACTAAGTATTTCTGGAGATCTTTGAAATTTTTGAGTCTCAGTTGGCTGTGGGTGCCGTATGTCTGATTCAGCTATGTAAATTCTGTGACTTGATGGAAGGAAAGTGGTCATTTTGGGTTGGTGTTGTCTTTAGCATAAGTGAACAAATGTCTGCTAATGGGGGGGGAAGTAAGAAGCTGCAGACTGATAACTGATTAGTAAGTAACTTGAAATCTAACAAGATATCTAAGTAAAAACACTTCTAACTTGTGTACGCTCTAAAGCAGGTAATCTTTCTCCCCTTAGGAAGAAACATGCCCAGAAGAAAATTTGGCTGTAAAGCCTGATAACAGGGAGAGGTGAGGCAGTTGATCTGTTGCATCATATACTTTTTTCCTAGTGAAAATGGAACCAGACCGGAAAAATGTCTTTAGAATAACCACTGGTGGGGCTGGGGTGTTCATGGTTTTCCCCCATCCTGTGTGATTGGGGGTTTGTGTGTATAATATTTGGTCACAAACACCAGGCTAGACTAGCTGGTGAGCAGGAGGCCATAGATTGAGGTAGGTGTATCAGGTGGGCAGAGTTGTAACTGGAGCGACCTGTGGCTGTGGGGTTCCTGTGTCTGCTAAGAAACATCAAGCTGGGCTAGCTGGCTGGCTTACCTCAGGCTGGGCTGGGCAGGGCTAGCTGGCTGGCTTACCTCGGGCTGGGCTGGCTGGCTGACTTACCTCAAGCTGGGCTAGCTGGCTAGTGGAGACCTGGGAGGGTCAGCATCCAGGCAGGTGTGCTGGATGGGAAGAGAGCTCCTGATGATGTTCAGGGAATCTGAGAATGTGCTTGTGGATCTCGGGAGTGTGAGGGTGTGTTCTTTCACTAGTTAAACTTCAACCCTGACCAGCTGGAAAGGAGGAAGGGGATTTGGTTATCTATGCTATGTTTGTGTGAGACCTTGTATTGTTATAAATGGATGCTCTTAAAAGAGAGAGCCCAGTCTGCAGCAGTCTGTAGCTGGTTGTATTGCTTGCTGTCCTGTGTGTATGCCTGGTAACACAGTGAGCACCACTGATGACTGAACTTGCAAATGGGAAAGCTGCGTCTGTTGGACCGGAATGGAAAACCAAATCCCTGGGTCTACAGGTGGGCTGGGCTGGGCTGCAGAGCCTGGAAAGGAGCAATCCCAGAGGCAGTAACATTAAACATCCCATAAAGAAAACTTGAGCAACCCCTCTACTCCCAGTTAGTAACTGAAAATAAATAAAATAATAAAATCAAGTTATAGCCGTAAATGGCAATTTACTAGTGCTATGAAAAAACTCTTTTAAGGCTTCTTTACAGAAGAACTTACTCAGTGCTTATATTCAGATTTATTTCTGGGGTTTCTGTAAGGACTCGTGTAAAGACAATTTAAATGTAGGCAAATGAATCAAGACAATCCTTAGTTCAAAATTCAAGGGAGTCCACTGTGGTTGAGAACTACTCAGGTTATGGATGCTACAATAAAACTCAACATCGGTAGTGGCACAGTCTCAGGTATGCTAGTAGTGCATGCTGAAGGTAAAAAAGAGTAAATTTAAAAATTACATGTGATGGAAGAGTAAAAGGTTGATGAAAACAGACTACTGAATTGTCCAGTTAGAGCATTAAAAGTCTCAGGTTGAAAGAATCTCAGTTTCTGATTGTTTTAAAGCAATGCAGAGGGGGAGAGGAAATTTCTTTGGGTACAGAATTTAACACAAGTTGAATTCATAGTTTGATTTTATTTTTTTTAAATCATCCATAAAAATGAAAATTTGAAGCCCCAGATGGCTAGGCAAAATACGTTTCTCAGTTCAAGCAATAGTTCCAATTAGAAAACTTTTGGTGGTAGTGACCTGTGAAACTCAAATGGCACAGTTTTCATGATACATACTCTAAGGGTCAAAACAGGTCAATGAGACAGAAATGAGATCTCTTTCCAGCAGGTAAACTTTTCTATATGAAAAATGACCTTGAAAAATGGCCCTTTGACAGCTGGATGCATATTGTATTGTCCAAGCAGGTTGTCTTGAAAGTAAAAGAGTATATTCTTGTACAAGTTGTGGGTTTTAAGTATGGTTTTTCTCATATTTTAAAGGAGAAGAGAATAAAAGCTGTGGAGTAGGAATACTTTAGATGCTGCAAAGAACAGTGTGTAGAACGGATTCCATGTATGGTATTGCAAAAGCAACAATCGAAGAAACCACAGGCAGGATATAACGCTAACATCAGAAGGACTCTAATGAAGGTCAGAACAACTACATTGAAAATAATTGTTTAGGATTTAGAAGCTGAAGTACTCTTTTTTTCTTTTTTTTTAAATAATAAATCCAACAGTGTCTTTAATGTTACTAGAATATGGCTATATACCTCCATAATGCTAGTCTTGGTGCAGGAAATTAAATGAGTAATTGTTTTGATCTTCTTTATTAACTTTACGTTGTCCAGTCTTTCCTGATCATGTGCATCTTCATTTGCCTAATATTTTCTATTGTGTTAAACATGGCATTTTCTTTCTTAAACCTTGATTCTTAACCTTAACCTTAAATTCTTTCTTTCTTTCTTATATTGCATTTACAGGCTGAGTGATGTCACTTGAAACAAAATCCTCCATCTTTCACACCCGTACAGGTAAGGGAGTTCTGTTTCCTGTATCTCCTTTTGCTTTCAAATATAGGCAGAATTCCTCTTTTCGTGTTTCTCCTGCCAACTGTTAACTCTTACGTCTCCTTCCATGATGGATTTTCCTTAACAATCTAACTTTTCTTGCCTTCCTCTTGCCTGAAAGCAAAATCCTTTTGTCGGCTTTGTAGCATACTGCACCCTGGCTACTGATCCATTGAAGTGAAAATGCGGCAGCTGGAAATAGGGTTATGCACTCAGGCCTAGGTGTAGTAGGAAGTTGCTGAGTCAGAGCAAGGCCAAGTTCTGAGAAGTTGGAGCCACCCTCTGGTTTGCGGTCATTACAGGAATGGAAACTATATCCTTGGTTCTGATGGCACCATTGCTAGGATATCCAAGATGTCAAATATTTACAAATAAAAACCCTGTAGTAGTATTCCAACACTGCATTAAAGAAAGGAAGTGTAAATGTTTCTAACAGCTGCCTAAAGAAAACTGAAATAAAATAAGGTTTTACAGTATTTTTCTAAGCACTAGTTTCATGGTCTTTAGTGTACATTGAACACAATCCTTTTACAATCTATTACAAATGAAAATTAATTTATTCTTTCTGTATCAGTAATTTCTAGCATTCTTTAGGTCTTCCACAGCACTCTATATTCCTTGTCAGCATCTAATATTTCTTTCATGACAGAGCTTGGAAGCGAGATGGCTGGATTAAACAAAGTGAAACAGTAATTATGAGCAGAATGGCTGCTGCAGTTTGAGTGCCCTTGCATAGATGACACCACTGAACAGGAAACAAGGCACTAACCACAGAAAAAAATAAAAGCTTCTACCAGAGCGTACTTGATGGATACAAGACTAGAGTTCGAAACTAATCTTTGAAACAGAAGAATGGGTCAAGACACATTAATTGTTTTTTGAAGTTTCAGGAGTGTTCCTTTTCAAAATTGACTAGCATGTACATGTTCCTATACAAAAGTGTTTGAATGGCAAAGGAGGAGTGTATGTTTATGTTGCTGTTATTCACATGGTTATTTTACAGATATTTTTTTGATAGGGAAAGGGAAGAAATGGAAGAAAGTAAACATTATGGAAAGCTTTATGAAGGGAGCCTTCAGACATTCATGTGAATTTGCTTAAATGCTTCATTGTGAGATCTTAAATACCTTCATAATACATAATAATTCTATCTGAGGTCATTCTTGGTGATAACTGTTCTGAGAGCTTTGCTTTTTGGCTTGTATTTAGTCTTGATACCCAGAACAGAAAATTTCACGGCCACTGAAAGTCCTGTATTAAGCTCATGCTTATTCATCTTCATAAATGCTATCTCAAATGAAATAATCATTCTGGTCGTCTTTGACCTCGTTAATTCTAGAAATTCAGTTTCCAGGACAGCAAGGCAATTACAAAAATGAGTATACTGTATCCATTGATTTGTTTCCACACTGACTTGGACAACCACCATTTCTTTCTCTGAATTCTTTCCACTTACTGTTTCAGTCAGTTATCTTAATTTTGGGTAGTTCCTCTTTATGCCTCAAAATCTTAACAGAATCATCTTTGTGTAAAAGAGTCTAAAAATATTTCAGACTGAAAATGTACATAATCATTGATAGCAAGTCTCTTATCTGCCACTCACCATCTGAATCCCAGTACAGTATTTTGTTAGAGCTTCAAAAGCTGCTGCAGAAGCTGTCAAAGAAGATGCATTATCTTGAACATAAGAACTAGTGGCTTTTTCCCCCTCTTCTGCTGTTACCAGACAGCAGCTTAGTCTAGGGAAGTAAACGCCTGCTGAACTGCTATTGGGTTGGTGTTCATGTACCACTTTACAAGCTCTCTGGCTTCATTTGTGGAGCAATATGCAAAATCCTGGTTTAAAAACAATGGAACAAAATCTCAGTATTACGTAGGCACAAGGCTGACTTGAAGTCAGCAGACAATATTGTTCACCTAGAAGCACCTGCCTTAACCTCTTTGGACTTAATTTCCATTTTGTGAAACACTTTTTCTCCCCTGCTTTGTGTGTGATTTTGTTTTCTCACATGCAGCACAAATGAGGCTGTGTTCACTGTGACCCAGAGGTTTCTTCCTCAGTGACTGCTTTTCAAAGGCCAGATCCACTTTTCCTTCTTATAGCTTTTTTTGATTCGATATGTATATACTTAAATTTTCCTCCTTTAAAAAACCACTATATTCAATGTATTCAAAAAAGCACTCTTAGAGTGCTTTTTTTACTGTTACATATAACTTCCCTCTGATTTATGTTGCGTAATGATTCGCTGCATTCTGTGAATTTTATACACAAGAGTTACAAAACATAGTTATTTTTTAATTATATAGTAATCTTCATGAATAGTGAAAATAATGAATAAAAGCAGGCTCCTTTATTTGATGGTTTTATTTTACTCTCTTTTTTTGTGATCAGCCTAGGAACTTTTCACCAGTTAGTGTGCTTTGATATTGTACAGTGCGTTTTAAAAAAATCAGATTATGTTGTGGCACTAAGTCAAATACGAAGTCTATGTATATTTTAATGAGAAAGCTTAATAAGCCAAACTGGCTTCCATCAAAGAACTGGATTTGATTCTTTGGAAGTATAAATAATACAAGCCAATTTGAAAACTGACCAAGTAGAAAACTATTCTATGTTGTAAGCCTTCATTATGAGAGTCTGTATTGATATGCCATAAGCCAAGCTCATGCCTAGGTAACTAAATACAGCTATCTTGATCATTCTGCTTCTGAAATATCCCAGAGTTATTAGATTTTTCCAAAACATACATCAGCAAGGTGTTCTCAGTCAGTTCTCTTTTTAGGGTACCTGAATGCTGATTATAATGCATTTCTTCTCAGTAATGAAAATTTCCAGTGCCTTATGCTTATTATACTACTTCAGTTTGTGACACAGAGTTGAAGAGTTTCAACCCAGAGCAACTTAAATTTATCTAACATGTCCCTCTGCCTCAAAGCATGAATACCTTTCCTTATGTCATTCTGAGTAATATTTATCTAGCATTTTATTAAAGACCTTTAAATAGACAGATTGCATGGTTTCTCCAGGCAATCTGTTCTAGTGCTTCACTCTCTTTACTCAGAAGTTTTTCTTAATTTTTCTCTTGAATGTTTTATGCTGTAATATAAGCACATTACTTGTCCTGTCTATTACAGCTAAAGAAAACAGATTAGTCACTCCTTTGCAGAAGCCATTTATTTATTTAAACCATGTTTGGACAGTTCCTTCTCTCTTTGAGGTAAACTTGATTCATTCCATATTTTCAGTTAGGTAAACTTTTTCACACCTGTGATTATTCATTTACTTCTCTTCTTGACTTCTCCAGTTAGGGCACATTCTTATTGAAGTTCAGCACCCAAATCTGGATCAGAGATTCCAGTTGAATATGAGACTCTTCTTGGTCTTACGGCTCTTCTCCTGTAATATGCATCAGCAAGTACAATGACTGTAAGTATACTTGAGTGATCTCACCAAGCAGAGCTAATGGTGAAACTTATTCAGCTGTCCTTTTCTTTCCTACTCCATTCCCATTCTGTTAACTGGAAAGGTTCAGTTTATCACAACTGTTTTTTCCATTGATGCAACAAGCCTAGTTAAATGTTCCTGTTTCCTCAGGGTCAGCCTTTGATGCAGTTGACTCAAGAGCCAACAGGAAGACGTGTTTGCAATGACATTTAATTTTTTTCCTATGGAAAATGCTTTGCCCTTTCCTAAATTTTCCCTACATGCTTGTGCTCCATTTGTGTATATGCTCTTAAGAATCTGACTTTTTCCACTTCCTGTATGTTTTCTTCTTATGTTTGAGGTCAACGCAGAGTTCCTATTAGTTATATTGATCTTTTGATATATTTCTCACCTTTCTTCCATAAGAGAATGATTTTCTTGAAATATCTACTTGGAAACAGGAATGTTTGTGCTGTTGCTTTTCCTGTATTTTTTAAGGGTTAATAACTCTTCTGTTTACTTATAGGTTTCATTGAAATTACTTCTTACCATGACATTTTGCTCAACCATTTCATCTTTGTTGTTCAGAATCATATCTAAAAGCCATTTAGGTGCTCTCTGACTTCTAGAGCAAGAAACGTTTACACAGCACTCCAAGAATATGGTAGACATCTTACCTGCAAAGTTAATCATCTAAGCCAAAGATAGTCACCTAGATTTCTTCTCTAATTAAGGAAGAGTAATGGGCCTGTGCAGACCATGATGATAACTTTAACATAAGGAATGAAGCATTCTCTGAAAGAAGCTTTTCCATTACATTCTCTATTGATACACAGTCTAGATGACTGGGTTGGATTTCGATGAATAAATTTTTATGTTGCTAAAGTTCAGTGACCTGAATCATGCTCTCTGCTTTTTTTTGGTATAATTTTTTTTTTTTTTGAGCAGATGTTTGGGTAATTGGAGTTGTTCATTACTACTAAACCTTAAATTCTGAATAATACTGCCACTGATTATCATCAAGCTTTATCTTCTTGATGCTCATGGTTTACCCTAGCTCTGAGTGTGATGGTACCTGGTGCTGCAGTACAAGGCAGTGCCTGCCTTGATCTTTTCAGAAGTTAATCAATTAACTGATAAATGGATCAGCAAACCATCAGCTCAGAATTTACTTTTGTTTATTTAAACAGGAAAATAGAAATTAAATCAACCAATAAACTGTCAACGGAACTACTGAGGTTTAGGCCAAAAGAATGAGGCATGGATGTTTCAGGGAAAATTTTTTTAACTTACCTCCTAAGTGAACAAACCAGATTCTTGATTTGTATACTGAAAAAATACAGAAGTCTTGTTTTTTCTCTTACAAGAATTGTGGATTTTCAGAACCATTTTCAGAACCTAGCCCGAAAATACCAAGGTAATTTGCTATAGTGGTTCTTATATTGGCTGCTGGTAGTAAAATAAAAATACTTTATATCCTAAACAAGTTGGGAATGGTAATTTCTACACTCAGGTGCTTCACAGTCCAAGCTGTTTGTCAAATGAGCTGTCACAATAACTTCTTTGGGCAATAATTTGAAGAATCAATAGTCTTCTCTCTTTTTTTATGAAACCTGGCAACTTTTCCATTGATTGCTTTTCTTCTTTCAGCACTGCACCTGCTGCCTTTGCAGTTTCTGATTAATTTTCAAGCATCTCAGCTCATTTGTATATTTCAATATAACATGGTGATATGGGTTTCTGAGAATATGCTGGCTGTTTCTTTCCTGCTTGGATGCTGTAACCTAAATTGGCAATATGTGCCATATTTTATATATGTAATATTGTGCGGTTTAGGTAACAAAAAACTGGATAGATAACCGCATAACTCTTTCCTGCATACAACCATAGGATTTTACAGTGAAATAAAAATGAAGAGAAACAAGTAATGTTTAATGTCATTGTTAGCTAAACATGTTTTAGATGGTAGTTAAGAAACAGAAGCAAACCATGGTGTTCAGGAGAATCTGTTCTACTTATCTGTTGTCCACACATATGCTAATTAACAGAGAATATTGAGGACTGTAATAATTATCATTACAGGTAACCATAAAGTGAATGCTTGCTATAGCCATCACTGGAATATCCTAACTGCATTTCATTTCTGGGTCTCTTTTCAAATTAAAGGTTTGAGTAATAAGTTTAAATCTCATTGGGAGTTTCCAATAGGGGTGCAATTTTCTGTTATCAAGTGCATGTTCATTTCTTACTGGGAAAGCTTGATAAATGAAGGGCGGATGTTATAAACATTCACAGTTGTGATATTTTGCAGGTGTCACAGTTTGTCTATGGCTAAGTGGACTTTAGCAATTAGCCATTGAATAGCACTGAAAATTGATAATGTTCGGCTAGTAGTGTCTTGGTTATTGTTCAAAAGCCATCACCATTCAGCCCTCTCTAGCATTGTCTCTTCTTACTGTCAGTTCCTGGAATGAAGCACCTTAGACCAAGACTCTTTCAGCACCAGGGACATGCTGAATCTGTATTCATAATAGGTCCTCCTTTCTTCTGTCCCAAACTGCAAATCTTGCATACTGTTTCTTGCGTACTAATCTTTAGACTTCAGCTTTTTTTAGTTACTTGTATTGCTTCTTCACAAGTGATTTTGAGAGCCAATTAGGTTTTCCTGCTGTCCACATATGTAGGATATGGCATGAACCAAGCTCTAGTTGGCCCTCTAATGTACATATGCTGAGGTCCAGTAGCTGGAGAGGGCTAGTCGTACGTATGTATACAAATGGTATCACTCTAAATGCTATTTCAATACCAGCTCACTGCATATTTGCAGATTCACCTTTTGCCTTGTATATACCAAGACTACTGATTAACTGTTAAATGACACCTCTGCGGTAAATACTCCTTTTGTTTCCTATTCATCACTGTAGAAGATGGGCGTCCAGCATTGTTAGTAGGATGACAGCTCTTTTTGTCACTCTGGGAAATGGACAGCACAATGCTCCTCTATTGTGTGTCCTGATGGAGTGTAGGAAGCAGATTTTTATAATCTACAAATCAATGGTGATAAAAGGGAATAAGTTAACAAGAAGGTATAAGTTTCAAACTAAATTAAGTGCAGACATCTATGTATCAATTTTATTTCCTGAGGTTAGCCTGAAGTCAGGGAGGATATGAATATATCTTTTGTCTACTTACATATTCTTCTGACAACACACTGAAAGTCTGAATGTCTCCCTATGCACCAAATGTTGCATACTTTCATGAAATGGGAAAGCAGTCTAACAGAGACCACAAACATATCTGTACTCTGTTTTCACAGTAGGAGTCCCAGTGCAGGCTATGTTAAACAGGAAGCTCTCGCTAAATCTGTGGGCATTTCCAGCTCTTTCTAATCAAAGAAACAGCTTTAACCATGCTTGATTTTTACTTGTCTAAGGATGGAAAAATATGCATTCAGTTGGTTTAACTTAGTGATGTTATTTTCCTCTAATAGGAGAGGGCTTTACACTTTTAAGAGCTGGCTAGTGAATATTGACAGGTTCAGCTTTAAAAACCTGAAGGAAAGAAGGTCTCTGGTTAAAATAGAACATTAACAATCCTTGCTTATCTCTTCAGGGAGACATAACTGTTTTGAAAATACTAAATTGATGTTGCTTACCTTGATGATACAGGTGTACACATTTTTAGTTACTTTAAGTTGTTCAGCAACAAATCTGTGAAGCCAATCTGCATCTGGTTCATATTAACTTTAAAATAAATAACCACACCTTAGATTTCTGGGAAATCAGAAATGACATTATTTAATTAGGTTCAGGTATAATAATATTTTCAAAGCTATCAAGAAACATGTTGGCAGTTCTACTTAAGTTCTAGATGTTTATAAATTTTTTTTTTTCATTTCTGAAAACTCTTACTAGATAACTTATCTGTATTCCTGTGCTCATGAAACACTTCTACAAAATAGGTCCATAGGGAATATCATGAGCATCTCCAGCAAATTCTACTTTGTAATTTAATGTTAACTCTACCCTGTTCAGCAATCACAGCTGTAATTATCTAAGTGATCAGTCTAAGCTTTTGAATATAGACATTTGAATTAATTTGGGTCTGGAACAAAGTTATAGACTCAACTACATTTTACATACAGATGGTTTTTCAAATTCGACTAAGATTGCCATAAACAATTTTTTGTATTTTGAATGCAGAACCTTGAATTCATAATTGTAGGAACAAGTAGTTCTGCAAATCAGAAAGCTCATGCTCCTAACTTCTTTGTTTATAAAGGCAGATAGGTGGGTAGATGCACAAATACATAGGTTAATGTATCTTTGAATTGTGGTTACAGAACTGAATGGAACTTGATTTCTAGTGTAAATTACATTTGAGAAAGAAAAAGATTCTCAAAAACATGCTGTAATGTGAATCCATAGTATATTTATAAGCATTCAATTTTCTTTAACTGTATATTATTGATCTGTCTATGTAGGCTCACCAGTTCATTTGTTGTGGGAACAATGTCTTACAGTGAGAGAATGCTGCTCTCTCCAAAGACCTTAATGTCTCTGTGGAGAAGGTATAGAAAACTGAGAAGGGATACAGCTTTCTCAAATAATTCTCAGTTTGATTCACCAGTGAAATATGATCCCTACTTTATTAGGGATCTGTTGATTTTTTTAATCACTCAGTCCTGAAGATGAAAAATAGGAGAGAATAGTGTTCATCTGTGGCGCTCAGAAAACCTGAAGTGAAATGTCAATATTAGTAGGAGTTTTCTGAGGACTGGTGGAAATGTTGCCTCATGCCCAGTTACTTTCTACTGCAGGTAGCATGTAACAAGTAACTGAAGTGAGTGAATGCCCTGCCAAGGTAAGGTTGAATTGCTCAATCAGCTGGTGCAGTAAGATGATTTAGCTGTGAATGTTAATATTTTGTGCGAAGTTAGCACTGTTCAGGAATCATAGAGCATTTCTGTATCATAGACTCTGGTCAAATATCATCTGGAAAAAGCATAGGACTGCTGCCAAGAGGTGAAGTAGCACTTCCATTTCTTGAATTATTGCATTCAGTTGTGCAAGGATTTGGGAAAGGTATGAATAACTCTGAGAAAGCCCAGGTGGAGAAGATGATTTCTGAAGGTACTCTGAGCCCCAGAATTTTGTTTTTTCAAATTACATGCATCAACTGAGAATCTGAGTGACACTGATTTTGTATAGATACAGATGTATGTGTAAAAATGTAAGTATCTGAGGCAAGTATCTATATAGAAATACCTTGATGTTTTTCATTAATTTGAAAATATCTGCCAGTATAGAGCTGTTTCTTATTGTTGTTATTAATTGCAGCTCAATAATCTCAGTAGCTGAGCAGAGATGGGGGGTTTTAACCTACATCCAAGACAAATAATTATTTTGAAGACAATAAGCAAGCTGTATTGAGCATAATTTCCTTTTCTGTGTAGATAAGGACAACAATTTAAAGTCAAGGGTTATGCTGATGAAATTAAATACCCAATTTCTGGGAGTTAGATGGCAGTATTAGCTTACAGTACAGTTCTGATATTTTGTTCAGGTTTTTTTCTGCTCTTGTCGCTTTATTTTTTTTCAGCATCTCTTAGTGTTCTGTTAAGCAACATGACTAATCTGTCATGCAGTTCTCTCATACCTTCCCCATAGGAGAAATGTGTGCAGGGGTGTGACTTGTTTTGGTCTTTTATTTTTTCTTTCTACCTTCCTACCTCTTTTTGATTTGCAGTCTTAATTTTACCCTTTTGTAGGAACTTCTGTAAGTCGTCTGAGTCATTTTGCTACTCAGCAGAGACTTTGAGCCATATTTGGAGATGAGTAATGCAGCCTGGGAGACTAGAGTGATTCTAAATTGGTGCAACTTCCTCTGCTGTCCCAATACATCAGCTGCACTTAGTAAAATCTCTGCGGATTGTTTTAAACACAGTATTTATATGTAGGTTTGTTTGTCAACATGTAAGTTACACTCCCTAGCACATTCTCTCTTATTTGGTAGAATTCCAGTGCTGAAGGGCCCAAAGAGAGAAGAAAGAAAGAAATTAAGAATCTATTCCTCCTCATGCAAAGCTATTCCTGCTTAAGCTTCTCTTTTAGCACTTGCACTATTAGAGTAGGTATAAAGGTGACTGATTTATATCTGTGCTTTTAAGTAGGTTTATTTTGTAACACTTCCCACTTCAAATTGGACCCTAAATATAAATGAGTGTGGAAATGGTTTCTCTTAAACATTTTCGAGTTCATGACATTTCAAAAATAAGCACATTTTAAGTCTCAAATTGCTTGTTAAAAAGCATTCAATGGAGAAAAATGGTTTCTAGTTAAATCGGCTTCAACTAAACATTTACAGATGTTAAAATATGCACTGTTGATTTTCCTCTGCAGGTGCATACATAAAGCTTACTGAATAAACCACCACTCCATCTTGGCATAGGTAAAAGTATGGCTTTTTGGATAATGTTATTGAGACAGTTCCTCAGAGTACATTAAACTAAATTTCTGGAAATATGATTGACTTTATGGAAGGACTTTCTTGGAGAAGAGATTTCCTCACTGAAGACATAAGCATGGAGGCACTCAAAACAGATGTTTGTTAGTGATGTGGATGGAAACATATCTATATGTACAGATAGATATATGACATACTCTTTGGCTCCATGCTTATGCCCCGTAGAGAGATGGACAGCCCATATGTTAGAACTTGTTTCATGGCTGCAGCTGATGCAAAATTACGTTAAAGGGAAATCTAGGGGAAGAGAATAACAGCTTTACCTTCTGCCTTACTGACTAGGTTATTAAAGGAAAGATGGAGCCAGTTCTACAAAGAACTGGATGCTTGTCAGAGTACCCAGTCATCTTGGAGGGCACCAACATGACTTCAAACTGTAGTTAATTTGAAAAAGCCATCTGATTTCCTTCTACCAAACAGTAGCTGTTCCCTCAGTTATGAAATACACTCTCATTTTGAGGAATGTGACCACTTGTGCATGGGGATACATACAGATGCTGGTCTCAGCAAGTTGCAGGGACTGTGTTTGTCAGCTGGTGGCCAGCATCACACATTTGCAGTTTCCACTTGAAATTTCTTCCAAAACAAGCAAGCACAATGTTATGGAGGATTGTATTCTTTTCAGGTTGACGATTAGTCTTTTCCTTTCTTGGCTGCATGTGTGCAATGTTCATAATTACTTTTGGTTAAAACAAACAAACAAAACCCCAGCACTTTACCTTCTCTTGAAAAATTCACTCAATTCTTAACATATAGGCTGACTGCAGCATCAAGGTTATCTCCACTGCCACATATTTCTTTAGCTTAAATGACTGTATTGTCAATGTGAAAGTCTTGGGTTCAAATGCTGCTGTCAACATGTTACTTTTAGATCCACGTCTTAAATCTCAGGAGGAGCACACTGCAACTTAAAAAGGCAACCATACTGTAGTTCTTGCAGAATTACAAGTTCATTTATAATCTCAACATTCTTCTGACATGCATTTTTTTTCTTTTATTAGAGATATCTTCTGCTAATAAATTAACTTTTATTGGATGATTTAGTACCTTGAGGTGTTGCTGATGAACTACAGAGCCTTTTACTTGTGTGCCGCTGACTGGATCTAGGCCAATTTTGAACTTCAATCTGGTTTGCTCTGTGGGACTTTTAGCAGCCCTTGTGAGGCAGGTTTACTGGAGACTTGACTGTAGTTTTTAAATCATATATACTACCCCCAGGGTTTGCATGAGCAAACAATCTTTGTGGAAGCAAAGAATCCTATGGACTACAAGGGCTGCATTCCCTTTTCACCTACAGAAATTTTGTTATATCCCAAAAGTTGTTGATTTCAAGGTTGAAAGCTATTTGGTTGGGGTTTTTTTTGTGTTTTGGTTGTTGGTTTTTTTGGTTTTTTTTTTCTTCCAAACAAACAGCATCATTTCAGTTGGGATAGACTTGTTTTTTACTAGCAGCTGGTATAGTGCTTTGTTTTGGATTTGGGACGAGAAATAGTGTTGACAGTACACTGGTACTTTTGATTGTTGCTGAGCAGTCAAAGCCTTTTCTGCTCCTCACACTGCCCTGCCAACAAGTATCTGGAGGGGCACAAGAAGTTGGGAGAAGACACACCTGACCCCTGGGACAGCTGACCCCAACTGACCAAAGGGATCTTCCATACCATGTAACATCATGCTCAATACATAAAGCTGGAAGAAGAAGAAGGAAGGGGGTACGTTTGCAGTCATGGCGTTTGTCTTCCCAAGTAACTGTTATGTGTGATGGAGCCCTGCTTTCCTCGAGGTGGTTGAACACCTGCCTGCCCATGGTAAGAGTGAATGAATTCCTTGTTTTGCTTTGCTTGTGAATGAGGGTTTTGCTCTACATATTAAACTGACTTTATCTCAATCCACGAGTTTTCTCACTTTTACTCTTCTGAGTCTCTACCCAACCCCAGCTGGAGGGAGTGAGTGAGCAGCTGCATAGTTCTGCCTGCCAGCTAGAGATAAACCATGACAACAAAACAGAAGCCACCATCTTCCAGTGTTCTACTTGGAATTATAAGACAGATCTTCTAGGAGTCCTGCAAAGTAGAAAGGCTTGTGGCAAACCACTTTCTTAGAGTTTAGAAATCTTTTTTTTCCCCCATATCTTCATTTTAGCGAATCAACATAATTTATTTATTCCTTGAAAGACAGGATGTATCTACAGGTTGACAAAGCTGTTGATACTTTCTCACTTGTCCAATCTCAACTCAAAATTACTCACGTCAGGAATTCTCTTTGCAGCAATGAGCAGCACTATCCTTGATCAGTAGCATTAATGAAAGCAGGCATAAACTAGCCTTTTTTAGGCTTACTAATTAAAGGCAGATAGTCTTGATGCAGCTAGTCCTGATCTCAGTTTACTAATCTACATCTTGTACTGTTATTTTCAGTGATACAAAAATGCAAGTGGGGAGAAAGGGAGGAAAAACCACTTTAGAAGTACATTATGCATTTCAGACTTCTTTTGAAATTTCAGGAGTATGGAAAAAAGTATTGATGCTTACTGAACCTAATAGGAGCTCTTCCATGGCCTTCATTTGGCAGTGAATCAGAGCTACTATTATTATGACTGTATGATGACTTTGAAACAAGATTAGAAAAAGCATCAACCATCTGCTTTTCAGGAATACGCAAAGGGCTAGGCTGGCTCTGAAGGATATGCTGGGAAAGTATGACACGATCCACTATGGTGAGGATAAAAAAGAAAAAAAAGTTGGAAGGATGATGGTGTCCACATCCTTTACAGGCAGAAGAAAATAGAGTGTGAGAGAGAGGGGAAAATGTGGCATTCTATCAAAACTGAGATATTGGCTGGCATACATAATGGTGGGGAAAAGATTTACTGTTACATATTGGTTGTTTTTGACAACCTTAGTAATTTTGGTCTTACTCTTTAGAAAAAAAAGCAATGCTCATGTTAAGCAACAGTAATTCAGATGCTTCTGACAGGAAGCATAAAGGGTAGTGACATTTAGAAAACCCTTGATTTATGCTATATTAATGCCATAAAATTACCTTAGTCAGTTGCATGAGTAGAAGAAAAACAAACATGATTAAAATAGTCAGTGAGTCACAGTGAGAAATTTCAACTGTTGAATCTGTTAGGTAGCAAGTTCGAATAATGCTTTCTGTTGCCATCAAGGTGTTTGCAATTTGTTTAGCTATGATAACTGTCGTTGATCAGTGTCTTAGTAGGGATAATTATATCATAAATTATGGTCTCCTTCTGTGATGAATATACTTTTCTTTGTGCTGCTCAAGAACTGGATGTTTATTTGTCAACAAGGTATTTTTAATACAACTAACTTAACTAAAAAAATATAATAGTGATTTAAATGTATGATAAGTAAAGTGTCATTTTACTTGAAAAAGCTCCATTATATTCATTGTAAGGCACTCATGAAACAGTAGATGAATAATTCCAGTAATCTGAATTCCCCTCCAAATCTTCTTTGAAATGAACTTGTATATCCTCTTCTGTCCCACATCAATTGTTTGGAATGACCAGGGTTTATCGGTTGTACTTCTTTAAGCACCCGAGCTTGCTACTAAAGCCTGTTACTAATTAATTGATTTGGCAGGAATGGGCAAATTCCTGGGCCCATGTCATAGGTGCAATATCCAATCCTTTTCCCTTGATGTCCGTAGCGGGTCAAACATCTCTTACAGATGTAAGAAACTTAAAATGCTGTCAGTTTTCATAGTCATTATTTTCTGAAGAAACTAAGGTGTATTTAGAATAGATGCCTGGCTCATTTGAGAACAAAACCAAACAACTACAAACCTTTAAAGGACTGCAGTATAAAGGATTCATTTATCACAACTCTTGACGATGCTTTCCAGGTAATTACAGCAGCAATTATCCAGTACCTGTGGAAAAATATTTTCCATGCTAGCTCATGGCACATGTAAGAAGACTGACAAAGTTAAACTCTGCCAAGTCAGAAGCAGGAGAGGCGAAAATAGTTTTGAATGTAGCAATGCTACATACTGCTTCAGCTATGTGCTTTCTTCAGGGAGTGTCAAAAGTGAAAGATGAGATCACTGATAGGGTAGAAAAAACGATTAGCTCTTTCACCTATGACTCAATTTATGCAATTAAATGCGTGCTGAGCGGGAAGGTTTGCAAAAACACTCTTAATGATTCTCAGAGTTTATTTTATTAGCCTGGAGATTGTGTCTTATTCAAAACCTGAAGACAATGATGTTTTGGGTTTGGTTTCTTTTTAATAAGGAAAACAAAACACTGCAAAAGGACCATGCTGTGGACCTTATTCCTCTTATCCCTTGGAGGCGGGGACACAGGCCTTTTACTATAGGATCTAGGCAACAAAGCTGCTGTATTATAGTTTCCTTGAGGTCTGGTTCTCCAAAGTGAGCAATCTTAATGGTGTTTCTTTCTTTTTCTTCCTTCCCCACCAGTTTTTCTTTTTCTTCTCCTCGGAATAGGCTTTTCCTGCCTTTGTAGTTCTCCAAGACTCTGGCACCTCTCCATTAATCTGCTTTCTTTTTCTTTTTTTTAGCACCTTTTTTTTTTTCAAGGGAATCCTGGCACTTTGACAGCAAACATCCCTAACCTCAAACTTTTGGTTGAGCCTAAAACATTTGTGGGATTTTACAGGCCCTCAGGCTATTTAATGCTGCAGCTGTGACAATGACAATGCAGCAGGGGAACAACAACAGTTTGGATAATGTTTAAGCAGGCTGTGAAGAACACCACTGGATTCACTGGTATCTGAAGCTGCCCAAAGTTGGGGAAGGTGTTATTTTATGATTGTGGTGGTTTTTTCTACATGACAGCATAAAGTTAGGTATACTCCGTAAGGTGATGCATAGCCAGAACAGAAATCTCAGCTTTGTCAACTTCCCACTGCAGGTGGGTAACTCTGGCAGTACAGGCTGTTCTGGGGACTGATGGAGCCCTGAAAGATGAGGAAAGCTTGAGCCTTTCCTCACTGTGAAACTACTCTCTTGGGTTTGTACTTCGTATTTTTTCCCAGTTTCTGGGAATAAGAGGAAGGCAGGTAAGACTCTGAAAAACTCCAACACCAAATTTTGCTGTAATGCAGTGCAGTAGCACAGAATGATAGAGAAGTTTGCATATTGTTTTGGGTAGTAAAGCCCACAGTTTTAATTTTCAGTTTCTTCTGCAAGTGTAGGTTTACAGACAAGGCAATCAACAGTGTTTCAGTACCTCAAAGTTGTGCAGGATCCTAAATTAACATCTGGACACATCTTGAACTGGAAATGTTCCTTAAGCCAGTGAAACACTTTTATGACCAAAACAGACTCCAAATGGCACAGTGGACATGGGAGGCACTTGGCCTCATCTAAGGCATTGACCACGTGCTAGACTCAAGGAGTCATGATGGTGATTTCATTCAGAATTTTCAATATCTTTTTAGGTTTGTATCCCTCTGGGATTTTTATTTAAGGGCTGAAATGCATATCTAAGAAATTCTTGTGATCAGTCCATGTTCTCTTCTTTGGTTTCTGACCCATAATGTTAGAAAATCAAAGATAAATTTCAAGGTGTGCTGGCAGAAATGAATGAGACTTTTGGAAGAAGAAACTCCTTTTACTGCAGTTCCAATCAATATTAAGGGAAGGAATACTGTAGCCTCGGTGTGGAAACTGAGTCAGAGGATCTCTGGATTTTTGTTTGTGTAGAACCTCTTCTCTCTCAGACTTTTAGAAGAATGGCAAAACCATGCTAGTATGTTGAGGAAGCTTTTGTCACGTGCCTGTACATGTCTCCTCTATAGAAAACTAATTTACAGTGATTAGAAGCTGAAGGAAGAGTATGTTTCAGCTAGACTTCTCAACAGTTGAAATGGTTTTGAGTGTTTTGGAGGCAGCTGGGCTAAAAGCTTTCATGGGTGGAGAGCATGTCACCACAAAGAAAGCTGGAGTAATGAGTGAAACTGTGCTGGAGCCACCTTAGACTAATGGACACCGGGGAGTACAATACGCAACTTATCCACAACAGCCTGGCGAGCCCTCAAGAATGAGGGTCTCAATACAGTTTTAACATCATCCCAGACACAAAGTATTAGGATTATGTGAGGTTCAGTGCTTGGGCACAGTATTGTGTTGCTTTACAGTAAACCCTTCATGGTTTAGAGATGGAGTAGAAAAGCTATTACGTATTGTATTGCAAGTGAAAATGATTAAGTTAGTTAGGCCCCTTTTTTTTTTTTCCAATCTTCTGTTAATATCTTTTCAACTAGGAAAAGTACCTGTATGAGCTTTGCTTTCCTGTGTATCCATCTCCACACATTTTAATTCTGTTCTACACACCTTATTTTTATTTTAATCCCTAGTTATTTGAACTCCTCTGTATCTTGGGTAGGTAGCTATGCATGTACTTCAGGGTCAGGACTATTCATGTAGCTGCTTAAAGGGAGAGTTTGGGGATGGGAGGGACCATTTCGTTAAGGAGACAGAGTTACATTTTCCAGACCTAGTGTATGAATAGTTTAGCCTCTAAAACTACAGGCAATACAAGAAACTGAATCCCCCACTCTCCCCATCAACACAGCTTTGTAATAACACTTATACAGAGGTTTCATAAACTGATTCCTGTGCATATGGGGCTTCTGGTACTTGGTTGATACCCCCTTAAGCAGACCCTATGGCATAAGATTATCTATAAAGCCTGTTTTACTCACAGCTCTAGATTGTACTTGGAGCTGACTATTTGAATTGGGATCTCCATGTCTATAATACAGCATTAAATGAAATGCAATTTGATCTAGATATACAATGTAATGTATGTATGGTGGGGTGTTGACAGTTCACTTGAGCAAAAAAATGGGAAAAGGAAATACACTGCAGCTACAGAGAGAGATGTCAGCATGAGCTTGTAGAGCACTGGGAAGGAGTCTTGCGGCTCATGAAGAGCTGTGCTTGTTCACCATCTACTTGTTCACGTTACCCACTTGATCTTATTTCTTAACATTGCTGGCTCTGACCCTTCAATTCATCTGACTTGTCCTGGGTATAAGTGAGTATAGGTTAGTTTTGTAAGTAATAATGCCTCTGGAAAACACTCCAATAAATCAGTGAGCTTCTGGGCATGTGATCCCTTCTTCAGGTGCCTCAGGGCCACAAAGTCCTGTGAGAAGGCAGACTGAGAGGACAGGAAGAGGTTTTATTCCTTAACTTCCCTAACTCTTTCTAGCAAGATGTTCTGTGGTACTAGAAGTCAGAGGTTGCTAGTTTGTTGAAGGTTGTGCTTTTTAAGTTACAATTCAGTGGCAGTTTAAGATGCTCTTGCCTGGCTTGGCTGGCACAACTGGTTGCATGGCTGCATTAAGAGTGGTACTGGAAAATGAAAATTGCATTAGAAAAAAATAGGAGATGAGGAATCTGTGTGTGTTTTTATGTTTAAAATACAGGCTGAGAGATTAAAAGGTGGAAGAGGGTGTGCAGAACTGAAGACGAACAGGGTTGAACTACTGTTGCTACTGAACATGTTGTACTACGAACTGTAGCCTGAGTAAGGAGAAGAATGAGGAGTTTTGAAAATAGTCCTCAGAAACTAGAGTTTGGAACAAGTGTAGAGTTATAATGAATATCCTTTGCAGGAGTACTTACAGCTTTTTTTTTTTTTTTTTCATTCAATGCAGGCAGCACTGGGTAACCTAGCCAGGTTGCATGTATATTAAGTACAGGCAAAACAAAAGACATGTTTGGTCTGTAGGAAACTTGCTGTAACATCTCCTCACTGAGGCACTAGCAAAAACTCTTCTGGTTTCTCAGGCAGATTTGTTGCTGTTTCACCATAGGGATCCAAGCTTGTGTCTTTGGTACACTCATGTTCAGTGTGTGTAAACAGTGATGCTGGACATTGGGGGACTCCTGTAATTGCTTATGTTGGCACAGCTGTCTTATGTTGCCCAGCTGGCAAACACTAGCATCCTGACCCAGTGCATCACACTGTGTCGTCAAGATTCAAAGGGCTTAAATTTTTATTTGGAAAAAGAGTAGTCATAGAATGAAAGGCCTGTTGGTTTCTAACAGACAGACTCCACCGTGTTCATTATGCAGGTTTTGGAGCACTCACATCCATGTATGCTGACCAGCTGCCCTGGCACAGGCTGGCTTTTTTAAAGAAGGTTCCCTAGTGCCAGCAGCTCTGAATCTTTATCTCACATAGGAACAGATGGAAATCATTCACACATCTGAGCAGCAAAAATCTCAAAATGGACTGGGCACAGTGGCTGACATTTGGCTGGCTATTTGTTGTTTTCTTTGCTAGTCGATTTCCAAGGCAAAGTACATATTGTCAGGCATCTGCACACAGTGGGCATAAAACTATACTATGCAAAAAAACCCCCCAAACAATCAGAGCACCTGATATAACAGTAGCTTCTTCCAGTAGGAATAATTGCATGCTGTCAGCACTCCTGAACAATGCATAAACAAGATTCTGATCTCTGGAAAACTTGTGGCTATTCAATGGTTCAGAAGTTCAATAGTCAGATAAATCCTGGGGATGTACCTTATAGCTTGCTTGGTAGCCAGCCTTTAATTTTGCATTTGAATTGAAAAAAATGAACTGTTGGAACTAAGGAGTGGATTCCAGTGTTACCACCATTGTCTTAAAAATAAATTGCCTGTGAAATAAACCTTGTCAAACATTACCCTGCTTTGCTTGCACACAGACCAAGAAATAACTATTTTGTTGGTTGAGTAATAATGCTTTTTAAGGGTTCAACTTTCATAGTAACCAGAGTATTTAATTGGTATAATAACAAACTATAGAAGGAGATTGGGGTGGAAGCTGGAAGGACGTGAGTAAAGGCAAGCATAGAAGAGATGAAGGCTCATGTTTTGTGAAAAACTTTACTAAGTGAACAAAAGAATACTGTGTTTCAGAACACTTAGGAATACTTTGCAGAAGCAGCTTTTGTATCACCTTGAACTGAAGCAGGGAAAATTGCTTGCATCAATTTTCTTCTAACCCGCAGCATTTTTTAATATTTTGTGCTTTTCGTACCTGCAGCACAGATTTCTTAGATAAGTCAATGTCCATTACTTATGCTGATATGTCTCAGGAGAAGCTAAGTACATCTAAATTTAAAATACAGATGTATTAAAAATGGGGAAACTATTTGTTTCAGTTTTCCCTTACCAAAACTGTGTTTCCTAGGCTGAGATGTCTTAAAACATTCCATGCAAATTATTTCTAAGTCATGTAGCTAACTTGGGCAATAAAGGTAGTTGTGAATGCCACTGATGTGAACTTATAGGTTCATCATTATGTGTTATTCAAGAGTGTATTTATCAGCTGTTTTTTATGGCCAAGGTACATTTGGAACACAAATATCCACCCTTGGATAAAATAACACCTGATCCAAAAAAGCTATCTTAAGTAGGCAACAAAAAAACTAGGTAGTAATTTACTTAGCTTTGAAATGTGATATAGACTTGCTTTGAACAGTATGTGATCTAATTCAAGGTCAACAGTATTCTATAAATAGTTGGTATAGATTCTAAACAGTTTTGTAATTTATCAGTTTATTCAATTAATGTAGTTTATTTTGCATTAATTGCATTTTATTAATTGCATTTTATGCAATTAATGCAAAATCCCTTTGGCAGAGGTTCTTAAAGGAATCCCCCATAAAGCTTCGTTTATGCCAGAAAGGTCTGTCAAAGCTATTGGAGTAGATAAAAGACCAAGGAGACTAAGACTGTTGAACATCCACTGAGGTGGGTCGTTTTAAAGCCTGGTGCTTTATATAAAGACTCCCACAGATTGCAATGGATTTTAATTAGGTCCTTTAGAAATTAAAAAAGACAATGAATATGATACTTGGAAATACTTCTAACCTTATTTGGAGGTGCCTGTGTCCAGGGGCATCAGTTCAGATAAAGAAACAATAATTTTACTAAAGACGTTAGGCCTGAAGATAAACTTCTAATTTCCATCCTCTTGAAAGCTGACTTTTGTAATATGTATTTTATCTTCATCAGGATGAAATTTAGCAACTTCACAATTCCAGTTTACTAACAGTAACCTGGAAAAAAATTTCCTTTAAATTTGTTCCATCTTAAACATGTTTCCCAGCTATGTTAAAGAGTATTGGGTAGCTGTGGTGTGGGAGTCTGGAGTGCTTACTCTTTCTGGGGAGCTGAGCTCCTGCGGAGGACCCATCCTCCGCAGGAACTCTGCACAGCAGCAAGCAGGATCCACTCAGCTCATAGTTCATGCTGTTGTTGAAGCTGAATGATTCTCACCTGCAGCAAGGTGCTTTGGGTCAGCTGAATGCTTCCAGGTGTCTCACTTGGCAAAAAGGCTAAGCAAAGCAGTGTAGCAGGGCTGGATTTTGTTGGCTTTTTTTTCTCTTTTGGTAGGAAAATGAATGGCAATATCTTGAAAGATGTTGAAAGTTGCAGCTTTTCTTTTGATAGAAGATTCTTCCCTGCTTCTTCTGATGTTGCAAACTCTCAAATATGAATATAATTTTCAAGAAAAACAAGTGGTTGTTGGTAGATTTTCTCAGAAGCATAATTAGCATAGCCAGAACTTTACTTATTAGCTGTTTCATTCTATTAAAAAATGGTAAGATGTTCCTCTGAATGCCCCACATGCAGACCATTTGGCATCTATAAATTAGTGAAACCCATCTATTATATAACAATTGTAAATCATCAACGATAACTTTGTCATCTGGGGCAACCGAAAAAATATGTACTTGATGTTTTATTCAGCAGGAGGTTATTATAATGACACCTTAGTGCACAGTGAATGTAGTTCTCTCACTCTACATAAAATTTTTATTAATTGCATTAATTAGTATATTTTTATTTTTAAAGCATAAAATGCTGCTTATTCCAGACCCTGAACACTTTTGTATAATTTAAACTTATCATAAAATGTCATGATAGTCTGTCTGCTCATTTAACTTCAATTATATAGAAATATGCATAAGCAAATGTAATAAAATAGATCCATTTTCCAGAGCAGTCATAGTAAACCTGTTTAACTATCATTATGCTCCTCCCTAAATACTGGAAGAAAAGAGCCTGTGGATGTGCTAGAAAACAAGTAACTACTAATAATATTAGGAGCAGACTGAGGAAGAGTGAAGTTGTGAGTCTGTTAACATCAACGTGAAAGCATCTGCTGACTTTCCTGGAATCAAGATTTTAGCCTTCAGTGAATGATACAATCAACACAAACTTTTATAAAGCAGTCAGTTAAGATCTTTAGATTTCATGAGGTGCTGTTTTAAAGCTTTATGTTTGTGTAAGTTCTTCTCAAATTCTCTAGATAATTATTTTCAAGTCCTTTACTTTTGCCATTAGTCTTACAAAAGTAAAAGCCACATTTTCTGGTGGGGTAAATGAGAAGAGAAGGGTGACTTCAGTGGGGCACAATAATTTGTGATTAAAATAATGGTTGCTTAAAGGTCAAATTGTAACAGGTCAAAAATACGAGTGTTTATGTATATGTATTATATACATCATTTTTATATATATACATATAATATGAATCATATAACATATATATAATGTTCCAGCCCCAGTTACTCACTTCAGCTATGAAATCTTAATGACTGTATCTCCTGGATTCAGCAAGTTTGAAATATCTATAAATACCCTTTAGATTTAATATCCAAAGAGATTAATTTAAAAAATTTGAAAGGCTGGAAATAACACTAAATATTGGTGCATGTAAGTAAATATGTATAATCATAACCCTATTGAATTACCCAGTACATTGGCTTTTGTCTGGTTTTATGCTTGCAATGTTATAGTGAAATAGTGAAATAGTTGGTGGTTTGTTTTTGTTTGGTTGGTTGTTTTTGTTTTTTTTTTTTGTGTCAGAGTTCCCAAGGACTTTAACTTAGTTGTTTTCCACAGGCCAATGGTGGTAGCCAAAGTACAGATCTGCTGCAGTTACATACAGCATAGGAATCCCTTCCTTTGCTGAGGATTGCAATGATTAATGAAAGCATTACATCTCCAGAGAGTAGCCCTCTAGCAAACTTCTCACTAAATATATCCATTAAAAGCTGGCATACAATATGCAGAAAAGAGTTAAAGAATTATACTGGAAAGCCGTCTGGGATTTCAGTGTTTCCCAGAGGGCAAGTTTTTGATGGCATTAACGATCTCCTGTAGAGAAATCTGTGTCTAATCATTCTCTGTCCCTGCATGACTCTATGCAATATGACATCCTGCCGTATATATTACTACGTATGTACTCTAGGGTATTCAATAGCTGGCAAATTACTTGAGTGAGTTATTTACTTTTGCAGAAGTTATGACTACTTCTGCACTTCAGCTCCTGATGGAAGAAATAACAGTTATTTTCCAAAGTTTTAACCTTGAGATTATCCTGATACTTGGTAGGCTAAAGTTTGCAGTCTTAAAATCACTGTAAATATGCTTTCTTGTACTGAGGTGAGTGCTTGCTACCCTTCATGCCCAGCTAGAAAATCATGATCAGAGAAATGAGTCAGAAGTAGAGCTAACTCGAGCTGTTGTGAAGCTGGAAAATGAAAGAGAGAAGAAAATCTTGGAGGACAATGCAGGTCATAGTCAGACAGCAGCCTCGCTGTGCCTCCTGCTGCCTGGCAGGACAACATGCACGGCAGCCGGGCAGGCATAGTAATTCAGAAGCATTCTCTCTTTCCTTTAATCCAAACTACAGGACAAGTTCTTATCAGTAAAACATAAAAAGACACCCCGCCCCGCCAACTCTTGCCCTCCATCCAGAGGCTGTGCCCATGTGAGGGGACTAGCCTAGGAAGGTGATCCCTGCAGCTGCCCTTATCGAGTTGAGGAATCCTTCCTTAAGCCAATATTCATCATGTGCAGCTTTTTGTGCCACTAAAGAGGGTTTTCTGCCCATCCAGTTCTTGTAAATGCCGCTACAGTTCCTTACAGGAACTTTCCAAAATTTTAAAATGTTTTGCTGGCCCATTTTCTGTTTTGGAACAGAGAGAGGAATAAGAAGCAGATGGCTACAGTGACATTTTAGTTTGTTTCTTTTTTGGTAAAGGATGAATATCTCTACATCCTCTGTTCAAGCCCTTGAATTTGAAGAAAGCATACATTGCAAAATGAACAGTTTAAAGTAAAGCAAAAGTGTGTTTTCTGGATTTTACATACAGTTTTTTAGAGCAGAAATGAAATTAATATTTTGACCATCTGCTACTGTAAACTCCCTCTTGTAATTTCCCATTTTTATTATTATGTAAATATACTTGAGGCTATGCTTCATCAGTGTTCTCAAACTTACCAGGAAAGTATGAATGTATTATAGAGATTGGCTTATACTTTCTCTCACACATTATAATGAAGTGAGTGACAAACAGAATGTGGCAGCGAGTGAGAGGGGGAATAAAGAAGGCATTTTATTTATTTCTCCTACTAGCTTTTTTACCCAATTCCTTAAAATATTTTTTTAAATTATTATTATGGACAAATTTAATAAAGATATTCCTCAAGTAGCTTTACATACAATTTCACTGCTGCATATCAAAGATACAGAAGACATGAATTCATTCTTCAGCCTTCATTTAAACAGTCCGACCTTTGTGACATGAGAGTAAATATTGTATCCATTTCTGGCCAAACTCAGTTTAGAATTTAAGAGCCATAACGACAAATGTGAAAATGACAGAATCTGTTTTCCCAACCCAGAAATCAACTAGGGGTTTTTTTGTGAAGAAATAATCCTTCTCAGATCTGTTACCAAGTGTTACTTTGGTGCAATCAAAATAGCGGTGTACTCCATGATATTTTCAGCTGTGCCTTGTTAAAGGTTTTATTCTAATAATGCCAAGGTAATCTAATTATAACTGAGCTGCATTTTCTGGAAATCATTTAGTATACCTATTCACGGCATCTATAACATTGACTTCAAGCACTATTGTAAGGTAATTTTTGTGTTGCAGTAGTGGGATAGGTAATTAGAACCTGCTCTAGTAAGCATTGTGTCATACTGTTTTCAATGGTGTGAGAACGATACCTGAAGGTGTAATTGCCCTTATGTTTTTATGGATTCTTTTAAGATCAAAGCTATCAATTATGAGAGACAAAGACATTTAGACAATAAGAACAAGTATATACATCAAGCAAAGTCAGGCAAAGGTAAATCTGAAATTGCTTCAACTTGCAAGGGGAAACTTTTAATGTTTATATTAATATACTGCTTAAAAATCATTTTTAAAAAACCCTGTAAAATTATGGAGAAGGATCATGTGTTCCTCTGAGGTGATTATGCAAAGCTAGATTGTGTCTCTGAACCACTATATCAGCTTGTTTTACAGTTAGACTTGATTTCTGATTGCACAACTAGCCAAAAATTCACCTCCTGCCTCCGTAAATGTAGAGTCTAGCTAGGCACGTATAATCCCATACTGTGCAATTAAAGCTTTATGTAAATTAAGCTTTATGTAAAATAGGAGAAATTAATCTTTATGGAACTCAGGACTAAGATATTTGGTTGTAATAAGAAATTAACAAAGAAGATGAATACAGTCAAAAGTTTCTGTTTTCATCATAACATAATCAATGTTTTAAAAAGACACAAAATGAAGAAAAAATCCCCCTCTCCCTATTTTTTGTTTAAAAGCTGGTCAGTGTTGTGCATATTCTTTCATTTCTTGCCTTCCTGTGCTGTTACTAGTATGCAGTAATAAAGAGGAGTTCTTAATCTATAAGTAGTAAAAGATTTTAAAATATAAATAAATTGTTTAATGGAAGCATGAAGTGTTGAAAAACAAATTAGTATAGTTTTGTACAAAAAATTTGAAATGGTGGTGTGGTTTTGGCTTATTTCAGTTTAAATAATCTGTTTTGCACTTGAATGGTTTGTATTTTCAATCAAAAAAAAAATAAAGGGTGATTTTTATTTTATTTTCTGGTAACCCAAATTCCTGGAAAAAATTACTTTAATATTCACTGTCGTCATTCTCAAAAAAATTTGAGTTTTTAGCATTTGCTGTGTTTCTTATGCCAGAACTGCCTATGAATCTGTAACAAAAATACCATCATAAAAGTGTTTCATTTAATTAATCTGTGTTGCTCATATTGAGTTGATACAATTATTTTTTGTAATAAATCCTTCTAATAAATTTAGGGGGGAGAATGTTTATAAATTAAACTGTTCTTGGTACCATAGCTACAAATCTCACCTAGAGTACCATATAGAGTAACTTTAGGAGATAACAGCTCCATGAATCACAGTCACTGGTTCTCCACAATGGGGAGCAAACCAGTCTTCCAATTCACATAGCCACCATTTGAGGGCAAGGCAGAGAAACATACTTTTGCATTTTACTGTCTAGGGGCAGGTGTCACAAGTGACCCTCTGGTTGTTCTAGCTAGTTCTCCACTAAGGCTGTTTTAGAAGCCGCTGATTGTAGAGGTACCTCCATAAATATTGCAGTGTTTGAAGAGCCATAAGGGTTCTCAGGGACTTGCAGTCTTCCAGTATGACCGGACCAATGTCGCCTGTTACACAGAGCATGCTTTACCTTGCTGTGTTCCACTCAAAGGAGGCAGGTAGTTTAAATTCTTACTTCCCTGGTATTCTAAGTGGAAATAAATGCCTGATGCCATCTGCAGAATAAACACGATGTGAACACCGCTTATGTGTATTGTTTTATCCCCCTGAATCAATCTTTGATCCACACAGGAAATGTTGCAAAATAAGTTATTTTTCATTACAGCAGGAGAGGCTTCCCTGAATGGACTTTTAGGGCAAAACTTTAGAAAGAGTGAATTTAAATTTACATTTCAGTTTCACTTATAAGTTCATTCAACTGTGAATGATGGAGAAAAACTGCAAATGTAAAGGAATGTCTATTAATGGTAAGGCACAGGTGCTAGAATTATTTGAATGGCAATAAATTTACATTGCAAATGTGATAAATCCACTGCAGTTCTAATGCTACTGTAATGACTATCAGCTGCAAGCACGAGGACAGAAGAAAGCTGTTAAATGCATACTCTTAGTGCATGGAAAATGTACTCTCTCAGCAGTTTACGTACTGCTTGATATTCATTTATGAGGGCTTCTCCTAACACAGGAACTTTCATTTCTATAGAAATTTACTTTGCAATGTTTTATTTGTAAATGACACTATTTGGTTATTAAGGCTGAATACCTCCTCATTAAGCTTCTTGGTGATACAAACATGTATGGGAGTTGTGCAGGGTACTTTTCATTCTCAAGTTACTTTTTGTCAGCTCTTTCTTTTCTAGCAGTTTCCTGCACTGCAGCAAAGTCATTGCTGACAAAGCACAAGTCAACAATACCAGTAAAAATGGGAATCTAAGAGACGGCTGATATCTGTAGTACCAAGTTCAATTGTGCATCTTTAGATAATTGTTTTATTTTACCTTTCATGTGTCCTGTTTAACAATCAAAAGGAAAAGCAAATAAATGATGCACAACATGCTTCAAAATCAGTCCTGTGCAGTCAGCAGAGCTAAGCTAATGCAGTTTCCAAATGTCTTGTATAACATGAGATTTCCCATACTACTGACTGAAACGTTGGGTTCTTCAGTAAAGACAGCTGGTATACGACTTTTTTGACATTTTCCATGAAATTACCTGCCCCAGTTGAGCACAGAGGCAGCCATCTGTACCTCATGGGAGCACATATGATTAGCTTGTGTGTGGATGCTGGCGCACTAATGAAGTGAGAGGCTTCTTAAAGTTTCCTACCCTACTTGAAACTATGGAAGCATCCTCCTCACCAGGGAGCCTGATCAGAGGTGCAGCAGAGCTGGAAGGGCTGGGTCTCGGTGGGGTCCCACTGCATCCTCACAGAGCCAGAGGATGGTCTCCTCTGCCTTTGCCTTCTGAGCTACTGCTGGCCTCTCATGGGCAGCAGCTCACTTGCACACCCCAGATCTTTGTCTGTCTGGAGGAGTCTTGGATGATGGGGAAGCAGGAGTCCTTGGAGGAAGGTCTACTCTGGGAAGTGGTGGTCACTCACCCTGTCTGCCAGGTTGAAAGTTTTGAACCTAGCCAGAGTATTGGTTTATGTGACTTGGTCTACCCATGCTGCATGTGTGTTCATGATTAGTATCTGTAAGCTTGAATCTCTTAATGTTTGCCCCAAAATGTCTTATTCCTATGTGTGGATAGTATTGATGCTTCTAAGTTTTGGACTTTCAGAAAGGTGGGATTGCTCAGCCTCTCTGGCTCATAGATAGAACAGTTTAAGTGCAGTATGGCCTTTTCTCAGACTAAAATCAGTGAGCTAAGTACCAAAGCAAGAAGCCTGGTTACCCTACCTCGAAGTCCAGTGGTTTATGACAAAGAATTTGTTTTAAGGCTGACCTGCTACTGCTGCAGCTGACAAACACCACTGTAGTAACTGAGAACCATGTGGTCCGTGTGAGTGATGAACAAATCGGACCTCAACATGCAGGTAGCTTGCTGATTATTTTTTTTCCAGTTCACAACAGTTGTAACTTCAGAGTTTTCTAGCTGGCCTTCTTTTCACTATGGATTTTCTCTTTGCTTTTTAAGACACAGTGTGTAGAAACCAGGATTCAGGCAGTCTGAAAAGGACTCTGGAGGTCAACTGCTCCAATGCCCTGCTTGTATTAGGGATAACTTCTAAGCTAAATCCATGTGTTGCATCTGTTTGTCTGAGTCTCGTAATGCAGCTTTGTAGTTCAAAGCTGCTGTCCTTAAACTTCCTTCCCATGCCTCTTCAAACTACAGTTTGCGTAAGGACTGGGGATGAGAAGACAGAAACGCTTCTTTCTTTCCTTCTGTAGGGTTGGCTCGCTTGGCATCATTATGAAAATGAGAGGTTATGGCCTTTCCCCTTCATGGGAAATGAAAGAGTTGTAACGACATGGTATGCCAATAGCTAAAGCTCATAGTGAAATACTTAAAGTTATGGCAAATTATTTGCTTATCACTGCAAAGTAAATGAAATCAGTGGCTTGAAATGCTTATAAAGTAATGTATTTCTCCAGTTAGGGAAAATGAAATAGAAAAAGACAACAACACACTTTCCCACACTTTATAGACTGGAAAAAAAAATCACACTATTAATCTTGAAAGTAACTAATGCTTTGAGTATAGAAATGTTAACCCTAGTTCTAAATTTCTTCCTTACTTCAAAAGGCTAATTCACTGTATTCACTCAGGCCCCATTTCTAAACTGAGTAAAATAGCATTGAATAATTATTCTAATGTTGTTTAATGTTTATTAAGTCTATTAAAAACTGATGCTATTGTTTGATAGTCTTGTTTTAATAAAGCCTGCTTGGTTTGGACAAATTAATTTGGGAAAAGTAGACAGTAATACCTTAGTTGACACTTCTGCAAGGATTTTACAGGCTAGGTTAATTAAAAATATGAGCCTATAGCTACTGTGTTTCCCCCATATCTTTACCATGCTTTAAAATACACAGAGATTATAGTGCTCCAGAGTGATCTTGCTATTTTACCACTCTCAGAGGCTTCCTATAATATCCTTTGCAACATAGACCTCAAATTTCCTTTATAAATATTATATAATAAGGGCTAGAGTCTTTGCAATGCTAGTATTTCCCTGATAGTAAAAGCTGTATTGTATCTGAGGACATTTCTTCATTTAGAGAAAACTGATTTTATCTGAGAAAAATAAAATGACACTGTGTGCTTCAAAATAATAGATTATAAAGAACAGAATAATACACTTGTAAAAGTATACTATGTGGCTAATTGAAGCTTTTTTCAGCATTAGAAAAAATAATTTAAAGGTTAGGTTTTGTAAAAACAAATGATGTTTTGGGAAATATTTAGGGGGAGTTGGGGGAAGATTTCAGTCACGCTGAGAAGTTTCCATGTGAAAGTAGCTCTTCCTATGTGAGCTGCTTGCAGATGGTGCAGGCACAAGCTCACCATCTACTTCTATGTCCAAGTGCAGAAGTACTCTTGTGTTTTCTCATGTACCGATTTACATGTGAGTGAACTCCGATTTGTACATTGAACCCAATTTTAAACCAGACAGCACTATGTATACGCTTTATTTACTCTGAACGTAGTGATTTGAAGCCACGCTTTCAGTAGTTAAAAATCAGACTCCTGATGTGCTGCTGAGAAGGGCTGGGTTAAGCTCTTTCTCTTTGAAACGGTGCAGGTTAATACGACGGCCTTTAGGTCAGAATGTGGTGAACCCAGAGCATGCGAAGCGCTAGGCTGTGCAATGGCAGATTAAAAAAGTATTTCTACTATAGCCATAAACCTACTGCAAAAACAATTTCACAAGAAGACAGATCATCTCAATTTTGATGTTCCTGCATGGATCAAAGGAAATAAAGGAAACACATTATAGACAGCTAACAGTATCATTGCAACAGATTAAAATATTCATATTGTCTACTCCAATAACTATGTAGTTTTTCTTTAAACTTTTGGAACTCACCCTCTCTGGGAAAAAACCAATATGTTCATGCACAATTCAACATATTTTTCCTCAGTACAGCCAGATATATTTCTTGACACTTCTGTTAAGGATTATTAAAAGAAGCCAAAAATATTTTAATCAGCCATGAAATGTTTCGCTCATTATTCAAAAATTGTCTATACTTACTATTGCTTTTTTTAATCCCATGTTTTCCTCAATGGGGAGTCCAGATCATATTTCTTTCACTATAACCATTAAAAATTTTGTCTTAATGTGAATCTTTGCTTTAAATAATATCTAGTCAATCAGAGCAAACAATTAACATTTTCATAAAAAATAGAATTAGAAGTGAATATCTCACAAAATTAAGTCTAGCAACATCTTTAAAAGAATGTATGAAGAGGAAGTTTTTTATTCTCCAAGTTTTATTTTACTTATTTTTTTAGGTACAGTGTGCCTCTTCAATGCAAGTCCATAAGCAATGCCTTGAGCAAGGATCAGAGTTCAGGACTACTTAATCCCCCAAAGGTATACCAAATGCTGAGGTATAGATTCCATCTTTCTTATTCTTATGTCTGACTCTTCAATTCTTGCTAAACTATGACATTGCCTCAACAGGTTGGTTCTCTTGCCAAGAATAGTCTGCTCTGGCAGAGTTGGAGCAGTTTGTGAGACAGAGTGATTTCTAGGACCACCTTCAGTTTCTTCTGTTTGTGGCAATGAAATGAAAACCACTCTTGAAATTCTATGTAGAAGAGTGTCCTTGTCCTAAAAAATAAAACCAGCAAGTACAATGCAAATGTTGAGATTTCATATCAGTGATCTTATTAATTATAGTTTGACTAGCTCTGTTGCTTCCCTTTGGACTCAGAAAGGCATGAACATCAGCTTTGCATCAATTTCTTGTTTCATATGTTGGTGGATTTACTCATGTCCATGAGGAATAGAGATATTTTTTTCTCCTTTTTAATGAAAGCTCAGATTCCTAAACCCACGATGCACTTAAATCACATCCTGAACCTGACCAAGTGTTGCTCTAAATTTTAAATATGCAAACTTGACAAAGAAGAATTAATGAATACTTTTATTTTCATATAAATACGACCTGTCACATAAAGTTCACAGTACTAGTTTAGGTAGGATACCGTTAGCTCTCCAGGAGGCAGCAAACAGTAGGGAAAGAAGAGTTGAAGAAAGTAGGCTGTAATGAAGAGGCTTTGGGATGCTTTAGATCACCTCAGCTGCCATAACAATCTGCAGCTGTAGTAGATTTGTCCTTATATATTTACATTCAAGAATACAGAGTTCTAGAAAAAGAAATTGATTTCCTTTTAACCTGAAAATTGCTTTGAGTGAGGACTACTCTTTCTCTTCTGTTTGGATTGTACAGCTAGTTCAGTCAATGTCTGGGATCCCTAGGTACTATTGCAGTAGAAGTAAATAGTCATTATAAGAATTACTAAATTATTACCATTTCTTTTCAAAGCTTTTATTGAAAGAATGGCTCTATAGGTAATTTGAATATGATAATAATCTGAAGAAGGGGCTAAGAAATGCAAAAATAATAGATGATACAAGAGTAAAGAGTGGAAGGAATTTTAGAATTATCACCTGCATTGGGAGAACAAATATGAACTGCTCACATATCTTATTTAAAAACTAATTTCATTTAAGGTAAAACAAATAAACATACAGTTCTAGCTGTTATTAGGGACAGCACAATGAAAATATCTATGTAGTGTTTTGCCATGTGTAGGGAAGTGCCATCACATCAAGAAAATGAGAATACAGGGGAGATGTTAGAGAATAAAAAATGCTTAAATCATTTGGATTAAGGAAATTATATGGAATTCTGACTTCAGTTCTACTTACCCTATTTCTTCCCTGATCCTCCTCACTCAAAAAAAAAAATAACTATGATTGAGACCCACAAGGTCAACAATAATTCTCATACATGGTGGACTCATGTAAACTAAAATCTGGATGAAGTGAAATAATTTGAAATTTTGTTTAGGTCAGAGGAAGGAATGCTGGAGACAGGAGATGGGGGCAACAATTAGTAGTTGTTGCAGAAAAGAAGGTCAGGCAGATACTTCTATTCATTCTCTTTTAATAGGACAAAAAAAGAAATTGAATTATAATACACATGAAAGTGTTTAAAAAGAAATCCTTTTATACAGTGTATAATTAACCCGAGGAACTTGGTGCTATAATGTATTAGTGGAGAAAGAAGCTTAGTAGAGCTGGAATTAAGAAAAGACTTTCATGGGGATAATACGGACAACCAGGATTCAAAATATTGCTGAAAATAGTTCAGGACATAGAAATGATTTTGCTTTGGGACACAAGAGTAACACTCGTCGATGTGTTTAAGAAATCTCCTTGTGTACAGCTTATCCTACACTGTGTTTTTGTGTGGTGTACTGTAAGCTGGATGCTTGCATTGCATCCAGCTCTGGAGCCCTCAGCACAGGAAAGACTTGGACCTGTTGGAGTGGGTCCAGAGGAGGGCCACAAAAATCATTAGTGGGCTGGAGCACCTCTCCTATGAGGACAGGCTGAGAGAATTGGGGTAGTTCAGCCTAGAGAAGAGAATGCTCACGGAGGTCCTTATTACTGTCCTTTGGTACTTAAAAGGGCCCTATAAGAGTGATGGGGACACACTTTTTAGCAGGGCTTTTGTTGTGATAGAACAAGGGGTAATGGCTTTAAACTAAAAGCGGGAAGATTTAGGCTAGACGCACGGAAAAATTTCTTTACAATGAGGGTGGTGAAACACTGGAACAGATTGCCCAGAGAGGTGGTAAATGTGCCATCCCTGGAAACGTTCAAGATCAGGCTGAACTGGGCTCCGAGCAACAAGATCTAGTTAAAGATCTCCCTGCTCATTGCAGGGTCGTTTGACTAGATGGTCTTTACAGATCCCTTCCAACCCAAACTATTCTATGATCCTATGAAAGCATGGAAAACATGATACTGGTTGTTGGTGGAGATGGGATGCTTAATCTCATATGGACTACAGTCCTCTTGTGATGATACCACCCTCTTGTAGATCTAGGTAGGAAGTTGTGTTGGATCTGAGAATATCTGAGGTTCTTAATCTTCATTTTTACAGACAGAATGGTGGAGAAAGGTGGAGAAAAAGTGATTGTTTGCACAACAGGTGTTTCACCATTTTAGCAGTGAAAGAATTAAGGGAATAGGAAAAGGAAAGAGTTAGTATGAAAAGGAGAAATAGTAAATAGTAATAAACAAAAAATCCCCCATAGCAAAACAAAATCAGACCTATCTCTTGAATATCTCTTATCATAGGTCTAGTTAAGGAATATATATCAATGTTATGTAGACACTGTTCCTCGAGTGCAAATATCTATTTACAGTTCTGTTCAGGTATATTAAAAAAAAAAAAAGGTACCTTGTACATCTCCTTAGCTCAATGTGGTAACAAAACTACCTAAATCATACCTGACGGGTGTTTATAAACACTTCCAGGGAGAGATTTTACTGTCTTCACTGGTTGCTTCAATCTCCTCGCTGTTTAGGGAGTTTCTTTCCTAATGTCTAATTTAATTATATTCCAAATTCTATTACATTTTAACTAGCTTCCAATTACCCTTAATTTGTAGAACTTGCCTTAGAATGAGCACTGTAGTTCAGACTGTTTCTTTCTTTTTTTTTTTTTAAAAAAGGCATCAAATATTACTGATTAAAATGGTAATCTTGTAAATATGAATACGTTGGAAAGCTATTCAGTGTTGTTTTACCCTGAATGCAATTCTGAGGAATGTCAAGTTGTCCATCCCACTCCAAAAAGGATTAACTCTGTAACAAACATTCATGATTTTAAAATGAGTGATCAGTGTTGTAGGTGCTAGTTTACAGATTCCTTGGTGCTTTTCTCTATGAGAAGTCCTAACTGGCTTTATATATCTCCTAAAATTTTTGAATGTCCTTTACTACTTTTTCAGTTATATTTTCAGTATGAAGTTCTGTAGAAAATAAAAGATGTAAAAAATGCAAGGATATCATGAAAGGAAAATTGAATATCAAGCTAAGTATTAGAATGAATATTGTTAGGTATAATATTATTTTTCCTATTTGATTCAATAGAAATCTATCCTTTTTTTTTTTTCAGTCTATCTGCCAGTTTTTCTTATTTATTACACAACAACAACACAGAATTCAGTGAGTTTGTCCCAGGCCCCATGTTTGAACTTACGATGATGTAGGTTTTGATTGTAGCTGATGATGTGAAATGTAGAAAAGCTATATGAAACATGGAATGGGGATTGAAATGCACAAATCAAGTTACCTAAAATTAGTGGATTTCATTAAATAGGGGCAGACTTATTAATAGTTTAGTTTAGCAAAAATCCCTCACTGTAGTAAACTGGGTTGCAAATGCAGCAAAGATATGTGGCCATGTCACTGTTTTTTGTGCCATCTGTTTTAGAGGGATGATTTCTGCTGAAGGAGGTGGCTGGCATCTGAGAGAACTTCTGAAAGCAGCCAGTCCTCCCTAGAGCCACAAAGACTGTGAATCACCTATTTTTCCATTTATGCTTCTCTATATAAATATTTTCAATGTGGATCTTGCTTTCCAGTCTTAATTTGTGAGACTTTCAAGCAAAAGACAACTTTTTGATAAAATGCTCACTGACGTGATAAAAGAGAATGAATTCTGCTCCTGCTCCACATAGTTGTCCTTGCTGATGATTTATTCTCTTACTGAAGAGCTTTGAACCTCTTACAATAAGGACACAAATTCTGATTCTAATCTGTTAATCACCTTGCCTGCCTGAAAGATAAAACTATCAGGACAAGAATTCATGCATGTACACCCTGAGGTTTTCCAGAATAGGTCCCGGTTTCAGCTACAATAATAAAGATGGTGGTAGGTATTGAAATAAAACACATTTTCAGTGTTTTATAGCTGTTTTGTTTTCCAGTAATGATAACTTCAAGGCACAAGCTATTTGCTACTTCTGGACATGGGAGAAAGGAGTTAAAACTCTAACAGTATGGAAAACTGCCAACTCCAGATTCCAAGCTGCAGAAAATACCATCTCTGCTGCAGTTTTACTAGAGTTAAAAGGAAAAAAAAAAAAAAAAAACCACAAAAACACCTCAGTCCAGAAAACCAATCTTTTTTACTTCCAAGTATTTTGCAAAGAAGAATTTGAGTGTGAAATGATGACAAATTGATTGTGCTTGTATAGCTAGTGCAGTATTTCATTCCACATTCTGTTGTTCTGCCTTGAGCTCAGCCATTTAAAGTAAACATGTTTGATACTGCTTGCCCACAATGCTAGCAGAATCTGTACTGAGAAGCAGAAAATGTATTAGAGAGCTGTGTGTTTTCCAGCTGCGGTATGAATCATGCTTTCAGGACTTGTGTTTCTAAACCGAGTTCAAAAATAAGCTATGACAAAGAAAGTGAGAAATCATAATATGAGTCTTTAGCTCCTAGATCATGTGAATTTCAGGTTCTGAACAGACTCTTGCATCAAAATGAAGATTGTCAGCATTTAGCTGTAGTTGGTTCGCTTATCACTTGCTTCATTCTCTGCTTTTATATTAATGAATCAGAATGCAGAGTGTTCCTGGCTTCTGTACTTCACAGTAACTAACATCCCTGACATTGTATCTCAAGATAAGATGCTCATCTCAGAAGACTGAAATGCAATCTGTCATATTTGAGCCAGCTCTTTGATAATGACCTATTCTAATAAGGACAAAGTAAGTCCATTTCTTTCCAGTTCCTAACCTCATGTCTTTGTAATTTATATCATAATTGGCATGTTATCAACAATATCACCTGAGTATCTCTGGACTTTTGGAGAGCTAATTATCTAGAGATAACTGCCCCAAGTCAACCTGGAAGAATGGGATGCAGCTGCAGTATGTGCACATTTTTAATGTGCGGTGTATTCTTTTTTACTTAGACTTTATATGTGAGGCATTTAAAAAATGACGGGGAAGGGAGCATGAACATAGCTTAGCATGGTATTTATGCTCTGTGCCAAAAACTGTGTTAGCAGTTGAATGAGTTTGTTGTCCCGTTATTCACATGGTGGTTACATTTGTCCCTTGCTAATTCAAAACAAGCAGATAAGATAACTGAATGCCACTCTATGTATGATATCAGGAATGTCAAGTCCCATTCCTTCTATGCCTACCTATCAAGAGGGTCCTGGTGATACCTGCTAGAAGCTCTTTCTGGTGGATGCAATTAGTAGATAGTTCTTTTGCTAACCATATTAGTTGCACCTATAGTTCCAAAGAACATCATCTGCAGGGTCAAGGAGGCTTCAGAAAAGCCTCTATATGCCCCTATATTTTTGTGGTGAGGAGGAATAGGAATCACTGCTGGGGACTTCTGAAAAACACATTCTCAGCCTGGAGCGGGGGTGGCTGGAAACGTTATCCTGACTGTAGCCTTAGTGCTTCCCAGTGGAATGAAAAAGGTGGTTGCCAGTGAAAAGTCTCTGGATGAGATCAAAAAAAGGCTCAGATAGCCATCCAGTATTTTTCTACTGTTGCTCCAGATTAAGTGTCCAAAGAGAATGTTCCTATAGAAAACTACTAGTTTGGTTGTTAAGAAATATTCAGAGAAAGTTTGTTTCCTTTTGTTTGTTTGTTTGTTTGTGGTAATGGTTTTCTTTTCTTTTAAATTGTTGAAAGAAGCCAGTGACTCCAAAAAGGTCCTGGACCTTCTCAAGTTCCACCTTTCACCAACATGAAGGACCTAAAGGGAATGGCGTTACAAATTCACACATGGTTTTGCAATAGCGTCACAAAAATATAAACAGACTTGCAGCAATATTTGTTTTAATTAGACAACTTTCATCTATGTATTCATTTACTGCTTTACATTGAACCACTGTTCATTTGAAAGTCAACATCATTGAGCTGACTTGAAATAAGCAGTGCAAGTGTTTTGTGTGTCCTAAACAAAAACAGTTCTGTGTTTCATTGTCCTTAGAAGGTAAAGGCAAGCTAGAGGATGTGCTGCTGTTGTCTGCTATATGGACTGTTTGCATAAATACATATTTCCAAAGAACATTCAAATTCAATGCAATTGAATATGACACAATATTCACAATATGCAATATATTCTGAATTTTGGTAGTGTCAGTGCAGATGGAGTGGCTGTAGTATCCCACAGGTGAAGAAAAAAAGTGTTTAAGGAGGTATCCTGAATTCCGAGTTTGGTCAGTTTAGTTTACTACTAAGCACTCTATTTTTTACATAGCAGAGAAGAGAATAAAATTCTATGCAATGGTTAATGGAAAGCATTGTAAAGAGTTCTGTCCATTTGGAATTTTTCTTTTTTTGTGTGTGTGAGTCTTGATGTCACTGGAGAACCTACTTCTTCTTAAAAAGTTAGAAAAGCCTAGAAGAAATTTAAAAAAGGAAAGATGACAACAATGGCCCAAATACTTGGAATAACCTAAAAATTCCCTATCAAATTACAGGAAATACATTTATATTTTCCCCCTTTTTTCTCATTGATTCAATCACCAGCAGCAATGACTAAGCTTCCTGTTAATTCTTTTGCATGTTACCATAGAGGTTGTTCGCTGTATTTCTGAAAGACCATAATTGCCCTTTAATAAAATCTGTTTGTGTGATAATGGAGAAACCAAAACATCATTTTGATTTAATTTCTCATGTGTATAATATGTCTAGGGGAGCTATTTTATTGTCTATGCAATATTCAACTTCTACATTTCTAAGATTGGGTGGTCTGCGAATGATCATATTTTGCATTATGTTTTTTTATACTAAAAAAATAAAGTGAAAATTTATGTATAATACTGAAGGGCAAAACGTATTGTATCCATTAAGAAGTGTTTCTGTAGTGGAACAACTATAGCTCCTGAATCTACTTCTGCTGAAAAGACACTTCTTTTTCCCTCAGAACGTTAACATTTTATTAAAGATTACATTTTTCTTCTTATGTATAGAGTTGGTTTTTTTCCCATGTTCATTTAAACCGTGCAGGGCTGTCAGCTGATCACAAACACAAAGTAAATAATCATAATATTTTATTTCTTGAGTTACTAGGGGTGTACTATATTTCCTGTTTTGTTGGTACTTAATTTTCTTTTCTTCCTCCCTCAACTGTTAGTTGACTTTCTATTACTTTCTGAAGTTTTCCACTGGAAACTTTAACTGCACGTAGAAACTTGTTTTGGACTGGTTGATTAACACAGGTAGAGAAGATTTAGAAGATCCAATTCCAATTAAACAAGGTGAAGTGATTTTCATACAATGCTTTCAACCAGAGAGCTATAAGACAGCATCATATATAGCTCTGGGGGTATGAAACCTTCCTTATTCATATTTATTAGATGCATCTGGCACTTCCTTATAATTTATATGCAGTAAATTTCTATAATAAATACTAAATATACATACCACACATTCACTATCCTGCTATTATGTCTTATTGATAATTTAGTAGTAGATATGCTTTGCATTTCAAATATTTTCTTATCCTGACTTTGTATAACTATGAGTGGAACTGTGTCTTAGTATGATTACTAATTGCTGAGAAAAACATTCCTCTTGGTATTCATGAAATCAGAAAGAACCTTTTGGTTTTGCTATGCATGTTAGAGGCAGCATAATGATGTGGTAAAAAAGATAAGAAAAACAAAATAATAAACAGTAAGGTATAAACTTTTTTAAAATTTATTGGAACTGAGGGAAGAGTTAAGCTTTAGTACTAGAAAAACCTATTACAGAGGGCTTCCCAGCCAGTCTTTATTAGTGTGGCTTATTATACCACAGACTCCCTGCATGACCTTGTTGAGATGCTCATTGCTGGAGCTTGCTGGCTTTATCCATTGAGTATGCTGTTTACTTATCAAAGAGACTGACTCTGCCTCTGTTTATTCCCCCCCCTGCCTGCTGTGAAGAGATGGATCCCCCCATACAGGCAGAGGTTGCTCTGAGGAGCAGCCTCCCTGAATCTCCTGCCTGTGTTCTACTTGCTGAGAAATCATTGCACAGGAATGCATTTTAGAAGCTATGGTTTACTCCACTATTGAGAGATGTGTCTCTGTATTGTAATTTCTTTGGTTCAGCAGAAAGGACTGCTATGTTTGCTATTGTCACTGTCAGCCCAGCCTTCGCTCCATGACATGTTATCAGTGCCCTTCAGGAAAGATTGAGGTCAAGCAAAAATGTCCTCTGTTTTTCCTATGGGGAAGACTCATTAGCAAAGTGGAAATTCAGGGTGCATGCCAGTCCTGCCTGATATGACCAAGCAGCAGGAACTGGTGAGGAAAAGGAGCAAGTGGTTCCTGCATACTGGACGTCTGCAGCTGCTCCTGGGCATAGCCTTGGTACAGCCCTGTTTCAGGAGGGGGAAAGCTTCTACTTCTTCCCAAACGTGTGGGCAGTGTGGGAATTAGTCCCTGACGATGCATGTAAATTAGATAGCACTGTACAGAACAAATTAAACTGCTGCTGGAAAATGAGAGCAAAGGAAGAAACAGTATTGCTTTGGGCAGTGCTAAAAACTAGCTAGCTTTCCCCGTTCTTTTTCAACAATTGAAAAATCTGTGCTAATGATGGCAGCAAACTGACTTTCCAAGTGCTTTTCTATTATGTGATGTCTGCAAAATGCCTGGTTAAGACTAGCAGGTGGAATCTGCTTGCTGCTGTATTAGCCCAGTCAGGGATGTTATTTCATCATTCTTTTATTTTTGTTCTGCATGCATCAATAACTCTGGCGGTAATAAGAAATTATTACAGAAAATCATAGTGTTGGTAGCACTGTTATCATCCTGATGTCCATTGAACCGGAATCCCAGTGTCACATTGGTCTCCCTTCTCTGAAATAGCTATTCAAGAAGTTGGTGCTGATGACATGTTCAGGTTAAGCATAGTCATATATCAGGAGCTCACCCTTTGCTAGAATGAGCAGGAACTTAATTTGAAAACAAATGGAACAGGAGACATAGAGTAGCTGTTAAAAGATGACAGAATAACTGAAATGTGTCCGCAACACGCCTAGGGAAGTGGAACAAAGGAAAAGATTGAAATCATAAATACACTGGGTGCAGACACTGATTACTCAAAGGAAGATCTTGAAAGCAAAGCATCAAATTGAATTCTTAGATTCATACTGCCACAGTGTAGAGAGCTGTTGGGTGGGGGTGTCATCAAGTTATTTTTTACCATCCTTTTTGATACTGAAATGCACGTTACTTTGAGCTGCCGACAAATGGGATGTGGGATCACAAAGACTGCCCTGCAGTAGCAAGGGGACAAAAATGATGCAACATGGTTTGTGGTTTGTTTTTATTTTTTGAAACAAACAAGTCCCCTCCCGTACCCCCTCCAAACAAACCAACCGAAGTTCAACATGCCAGTGCCTATCCAGTAGAATAAAGATCTTATGGATTTACCCTGCTCTGTTTTCTTAGTGGATACTGATTTTCAGTTTAATAAGAAAAAGCAAACCAAAAATAATGAATAAGCTTTAAGATGGATGTGGATTTTTGCTTTATAAGATTTAAATACACAATTTTGTAACTTTTATTGTGAAAATTCATCTTTCCTGATTTTTAATGCTGAGATTTTTCTGTAAAATTACATCCAAATTTGAAGGAAGGTGAATTTTTTTCCTGCAATTGGTGATCAGTACAGTTTTGTGCTTATCGAGTGCTTTTATGCAAAAAGAAAAATTAAAAGTTAATAACTTCAATATTTATTAAAAGTTTCAGATTTTGTAAGGAACACTGCCAACTGGTCTGTATGGAGAACTCTCTGGAATATGCTGTATACCCCAATAAGGTGAGAAACATATCAGAATAATGGTGCTTTTGCCAATGTAAGAACACTAAGGCTCTGGAAGTCCATAGCAGCATTGATGAACACTGCTTACTGCAGGAGAGACGAATGTTTGCATTTTGAGAAATGTCTCTTGTCTCATATGCACCTAACATGTAGCATAATATAATGTGATTCATTCTGGTCCACAGAAGCATTCATAACTGAGATTCATTCTGAAATTCTTGTGTTATCTCAGGAGGAAAGCTTCTGTTGGAAAGCTACTGTACATTTACAGCAAGGCATATTTATTTTTTATATTATGGCCCTTGGAGTGAAGTGTATTCAAACCTCTTATTCTGTCCTACATTAGGTGGCCTTCAAGACAACTTGTCCTTTTCCTCTAAATTTCTCATCTTTTAAATTTGTTTATTTATTATGTCCAGGGAGATACTATCAGTGTTTTATAATATTTCTTTTTACGGTGTTAACCAGACAGCAGAGATAAGTGCTTGAGGTGACTTGTGCAGTCATCAAGTTCCATTGTGGCATCAGTAAGAACTTGTAAATGTATTCAAAAGACTGACCACAAGGTGTACCTAAAAATGCAGCAGAAGAATACATTCATTTGTGTATTTAGTCTTCTACATTCAATTTGGAGTGCAGTTGCTACTGTTGTGCTATTTTATCTTTGTCTTTTACAATCATCTCTGTCATCTTAATTGTTTTCTAAGAAGCCTCTATTGTAAATCTTCAAAATGTACTATTTCCACTTCAACTTTCTTCATTGAAAATTCTTGTAATGGGTAAGTCTTATTAGTGTTTATAGACATCCCAAATATCACAATTTTTGATCAGTTATTTCTGATCCCAAATGGCTTTAGTTTTGCTTTTTCTCCTAGCATTTGTCCTGGCAATCAGATACTGCTTTAAAACAGCAGTTTATGAGGATCTGGTTGGAGGATCTCATTAAGTCCCCTGTTTGCAGCTCTGCATAGTGAATTTGTCTTTATATTTTATTGAATATGCAGACTTTAGATCCAGAGGTTTTCTTTTTGTCCAGCTGCATTTAGCATTACAAAAGTTTATCTGTTCATTGCTATTCTGACCTTAATTTCATTGCCCATTCCATCCATTTTATTCTTTTTGTTGCCAAGACACTGGAAGTACTGAATTTCTTTCTTTTCTCATTGCTAAGATTTTTTATTCTGCATCAGTGTTCAATGTTTAAGAGGTGAATTTTGGATGGGGACAGGGAAGGTTGATTGTGTATAAGGCATGTATATGTAACTGGTATAAGGCATGCCTGCTGATACTTGTGGTTGCCTTAAATATATATAAATATTAATTATTTCCTAACCTTTCATATAATCATATTTGTGTTACTGTTTTTTGTCAAATTCCCTAATAGACCAGGAATTACTCTAAATTTGTTCTATAAATTCTATGAAAGCCTTTATGAAAGTCTATGAAGTCTATACAGAAATAAATCCCATTCACTCATTTTTTCTTGTGACAATGAAGTAAGTGTTTGATATTTATATTTCCTATTTGAATCTGGTCTGTTTTTGTAAATTTGTATCTGATACTTTCTTTATTTTAATTGAAGGTGTAGTCAAAACCAGTATATTTAAATACTATAGTTGACCTGGAATCAATGGAATTTCTGTCTAGATATTGCATTGGTTAAGATCTGAGAATTTTCCTTCTTATATCACATTTTTCCTCTCCCTATGCCCTTAGGAATATTTTATCAAAATGTCCACTATATCCTTAAGAAGTGAGTAAGAGGTTACTATCGGAAGTATTTCCTCAGGTTGTTCAATTTCCACTCTTTAAACGCGATATTCTTCTTTACTTCCTTTCTGCTACCAAATCTGATTTAATCTCCAGATACCTCTGCTGAGTTCAGCCACATTGTTCTGCCATGTACCTCCTGGTTAACTTTTATTCTCTAGGAATGCAGTTGTTTAGCTGCCTTTCCTAATTTGCCTTTGTGGTCCTGTACTTACCTCCTGACATTTGTTTTCATCCATGACTACTGTTTTGAACTGAGGAAGTCTATGCAATCAGCTATTTTCCTATAGCATCTCTTAATTAGTTTCTAGTATTTTTTGACTTTAGGACAAGAGGAAATGGGCACAAACTTGACTATAAGAAGTTCCACCTAAACATGAGGAAGAACTTCTTTACTTTGAGGGTGGCAGAGCACTGGAATAGGCTGCCCAGGGAGGTGGTGGAGTTTCCTTTTCTGGAGACAATCAAAACCCACCTGGACAAGTTCCTGTGCAACCTGCTTTAGGTGGACCTGCTTTGGCAGGGGGGTTGGACTAGATGATCTCCAGAGGTCCCTTCCAACCCCATGTGATTCTGTGATTCTGTAAGTTTGTAATTTTTGTCATTCTCCTCTTGAATTCAGTCTTTCCTTATTTTTATTTATTAAATATTAACTTAGTTTACAGCACTCTCCCACTTCTGCTGTCCTCTGACAACCATTTTCTTTTATTTTTCAATATTCCTCTATACTTTATTTAGCTGTATTTGGCTCTTACTATACTGTACTATATGGTCTTAATCTGTATGTTTTAGTCTGATACAGGGCTGCAAATAAATGTATGTAGTATCTTTTTATGCTGTTATAATGCAAGTATCTTTGGTTTTACGTTCTCTAAAACCCTGGTTTACATCAAAATTTGGGAGCATTCACTGTTCATTTTTATGCTCTGCCAAAGCTATTAAGCTATCTAAAGTTATATATCTATCTATCTAGGTACACATTCATATATACATGCCTAAAGCCATATGCAAATAATAGCTACACACATAAAAGCTTTGGATATAGCCTAGCCATTAACAGATAAAAAACATTGACTAATATGAACATATGGCAGCTCCTGACTTCCGCAATAATCTGCATTTAATTCCAAAGTATGAACTTTCAGTGGACCTTGCACATGCGGCATATCAAATTCTGCCCTCTTCATTGAGTCCAAAATATTGCTGTTTTAGTGGGATGTGGAAAATGGTGCTAAGAGGATGTGGATCTGATTCAGATTCTAATTTTTGTCTGGGAAGGGCTGTTTCACCTAATGCAGGACAACTAGAGATTGCTCAGCAAGTGCATTAAAGAACTGGTGTAAGTAAGTGAAAAGAATAAACCTGTATTGGCTGCTGCTGTGCAGCCCGAAGTTCTCACTATCCTCCTTGCTATAAATTGATCCTCTTGGTTTTTTTAGTGTCTAAAGGATAACGAATGACTTCACTGAAGGTATGATAATTCACATAAGTTTATATTATCCCAGTAGTGACATCCGGTGGTTAGCAAACACGTTAGAATCATGTGACAGAAATTTCTCCTCCCAAAATTTAATGTATTTCTAGCTGGCAATCCAGTCTGCAAAAGACAAACTTTGTTCCCTCAAATTAAAATGCTATAACTGAAGGGAACCTTTCCAGTATGTCTTTCTGTACTCCATCACTGAAATGCTGCTTTGCTGCAAAGTTGGATACATTCAAAAGGATAATTGATTAAGCCTCTCAAGTAAATTACTTTACTGAGTTGCTTATAGGAGAGCCCTTCTTGCCCTAACCTCAAAGCATTCTCATCTAAAAATGCGAGGTCTGTGCAAGACGTTAAAAAATCTTGTACGACAAATGAATGCTGTATCATTTCAAATGTATTCTTCAGCTACGTTTTTAGGAAACACTTATAGCTCAATGCCTGCATTACCATTTGTACTTCATTAGCACCTAAAGGTCTCAAGTGAAGGCAGACCTGGAAGCACTTGCGAAATAGAAGTGCGGGATAATATACTATCCCAGTCCCAAACACCTGTTCATGTTAAGATGAAAGAAGTAGAAAGGGGAACACTGACTTCTGAAGGATGGTGCAGCAGATCCCTGCCACTGGAGAACAGGTTCCTTGAATCCTAGTGCAATGCCTTGTTTGCTAGGACATGTACTAACACATTAGTACTAACACATTCTGGATATGAAAGAAACAGAGTTTGGGTAAAGTGGAACACAGGTGCCATAATAATTTCCCCTTCCCCCAGGTGATTTTCATACTTTTGTGCTACTGGGAAAGCAATCTCATAATGTTGTATAGTGATCACAAGGATTGAACACACAGGAAGTATCATAGCTATTGTAATTTTAGCTAAGTGGGTCAACTAAACAGTTATAACCCATAACTATCTCCCTTTCCTGTGATTCAGGGTACAGAATCATGGTCATTTTAAACACCTCCTTTCTTGAGGAAATGCTTACAAGAGTATGTAAATATCTTCATCATAAACAGATCTTTCTTTGTTAACCAGCTACCCACAAAATCTGAAGTGTGCTTCATCTGAAACTGTTAAAATCTGGAGTGATGACTAAATACATGTGGAACAGTATGGTGTGGAGCATATATAAAATCCTGGAGATGCGAGGAACTTCATTTGGTTCCTGTCTGTGCCTCTAACTTTGAGAATTAGAAAAAAATACTAATTTTTACCCATTCTGCTTCTCTCGGAGCCATGGAAAGAAGGAACAAATTCTCTCCTTGTGCTCCAGCATCCCACATTTGCATTGTGGGTGTTTTTTTTGATGCAGTCACGCATCATATTTCTGACAAGGTGTTCCCTTGAGCAACTCAGAGGAAGCATCTTCATTCTCTGTATGAGGAAAGGGTAAAAGGAAGAAGGTGAAATTGAATGATGTGAAATTCAAATTCTCCTTGGAGCTGTCAGGAGTGCAAGGGGTCATACTCATGCCAATTGGACAACTGGGGAGACCTGTAAGAAAAATGTTATTGAGATTAGCTACCCATTTTCTGAGTATCTTTTTGGACTTGTTGAAGTCCAAAGGGAAGGGAATGCTATTCCTAAAACATGACTAGATTAGAAAATATCAAACTAAATAACAATGTTAATGATGTTAAATAATGAAAATTTTTGGGGTCCTTACCCGCCTCCCAGCCTCCCCCAAATACTAATCCCTTCTTTAGAGATTTTAGTGCTATTCTGGCAGTCCTTTCTAACCTTCCATTGAAGAAATGACAGTGTTGTCCTATTCACAATAGGAAGAAGTATTTCTTAGACAACTTCAAAGCTATTTGTTGGATGATGTTGTGGGGAAAAATTAAAACATGAAAATGTGCCTGACCTGCACATCCTGTTTATTAGAGCTGCTTCTGTATGATCTGAAACAACAGGGAGCTCAAACCCCAGGATTGTTTTAAAACACGCTGGAGATGATGTAGCTGTTTTACTTGCATATCAATTTCAAGTACAAAATTTTCTGTTATCACTTAGAAATTTGAAAGATGTGAATGAGGAAAAGACTACCTTTTTTTTCCTATTTAAATATATAGAAATCAAGTAGTAATACCCATAAAAAACACACTATGAATAGTTAATGGAATTTGCTAAGCCACGTGTTGTGCAACATTAGACTAACCTGTTAAAGTGGTTTTCCTTTAAAAGTTGTAACTGGGGGACTTAGTATTATTCTGATTTCTGCATAACCTTTTAGCTCCCTGTTCACATGCAAACTTACACTGGCTAGCTGATACTGAGAAACCTGGGAATAGTTATTTTTAAATGTCAAAGGAAATGCTTCCTTATACATCCTCAACTGCCTAAAATTAAATGTGCTGGGGGGTGGGGTGGGATCATGAATTTATCTTTTCTTGTTTCTTCTGTATCTTTAGATAAATTGTTGGTGTCTGTGATGAGTACTTCACCGAGCCCGCAGTCTGAGTGTTGAATAGGATTTTATCATGTGGTGATAATATTAGGTTTGTTTTGCTGTTTTTCATGAGAAGCTCATTTGGTAAGTCATTGTTTTAAAGACTCACGGTACTCTGGAGAGCATTGCAGATACATGAGTAGATTGCTCAATTTTATATCTAGATCTCTAAGTATGCTGGAGGATATGTAAAATAACTGTTAGGCAGACCACAGCTAATTCATTAGTTACATGATGAGCAGCCTCCGCTGAATTATATAGAGAATCTGAAATGTGTGGCTTCTTGTCCTCAGAGATGGTAATACATGTAGCAGAAGCCATATTTCTGACCTGAATGGAGGTCAGGAATGTGAACATCCTCCTCGGCTTCATGGCAAGGGCGGGGGGGTGTGTGTGCATGCACAGTGAGTGATGTGCACGGTGGGAGGAGGGGAAGGAGCTGCTGCCCCTGTAGACTCTCTAGTATATCCACGGTCTTTGTGCACACTGAAGATCTTGATAAAATGCCACCATTTGGAGGAGGGCAATTAGGTGCTGTGGCATTTAATGTAAGTACTGTAGTAGTCTTGGGGAACAAAAGCACTTTCACATTAACCTTGTCCCACTGTAAATGTCTCCTCATGATAAGAGTCAAGCATAAACATTGAAGTCAGCATGAGAAATGTTTTGTTTCTACATCAAGGTGAAAAGGCCTAAAAGGACAGTGGTCAAAAGAATTCACCAAGGCCATTGTTTGATAGGAAATGGAGTTTTAAACTAATCAAACATTTTTTATTATAGTGGCTTTGGAAACTATGATACATTACAGGAAAAAAGTTTGAGTGTGGCATTTGAACCACAAAATAAAGCCAGGACAAGAGTCATTAGAGCTACATATTTCCCACAAAGACATTTTTTTCCAAGAGTGAAAGGTTTAAAGTTCTTATGTTTCAGTTCTTGTTTTCTTGAAAATCGTACTTGGTTTCCAAAACAGCCTGTTTGCTATGAACTCCTACACAGGAATGGGCAGCCTGTCAGTCATGATGTGCTCATCTTTCACAAGCAGTCTGGACATGCTATATCATGTGAGTTGCAATATGGCTACTCTGCCTCTGTCATTGTGGGTGACCCATCTGCAAGGGGTAGGGAGGCAAAAACATCCACTACAGATCTCATCACTGGATTTTCCAAGGATGCAGATATGCAGGAAACCCACCTACATCCCACTGTGAGGTTGAATTCAACATCATCTGTAGCTGTGAACCCATCCAGGTCCCCTTGCCAGTAAGCTTTTTGGAGCGTGTGACATGTCTTGCAGCTCTTTGGCCATAGAAAGCAGGGCCAAGAATGACGGCTGTAGCTGCTTTAGGTCTAAAATATCCCCAGTAGTAAAATGTTTACTCTAATTAAGTCATGTAGATTTTGTTCTGATTCAACTGGTGCCTGAATTCACATGTGTAAGTTAACAGCAGCAAAAATATATGTGATTATCCCAGTTGGGATGAAGCTGCCTGAGACAACATTAGAAGGTGCTAATAAAAATGTTTTTCTATGACTTTCGAACTACAGGATGCCAAAATCTCTGAGCAAGTTTTTACAACTAAGACGTATACATCTGTATACTCTTTTCTACTGCTTTCATTTTTTCAGATTTTTTTTTTTCATGTAGAGCTTTTAAATAAATCCTTTGAGCACAGCACATGCTATTTTTACTGCACAATGTAGCTTCATAGGCTATTTAACACAGCAGGTCATGTTTCAGAGCTGGCTGGATCAGAGGAAGTTAACCAAATTCTGCATCCATTTAGAACAACAATAAAATTTACAATGATTAAAGTGGGACTCGGAGTTTGTGCTTGGTAAATTTGGTTGTCTAAGCACTTACTGATAACTGTATATTCTGTCTATATCTACTGCTTGCCTGTCACTAGGGGAGCTAGTCACTGGCAATCGTCAATAACTAAATTTGGAACTTAGCTTCAGCTTGTGCTTATTTGCACAAAGTTGTATTTTCATGTAATGTTTGCAGAACATAAACTTTGAAGGATGAGCTTAGTTATAAAATACAGACATGTTGACATACTTCAGTAAAAATACCAGTAGAGATGAAATACTGAACCAGTTCTGTAGTTCTTTGTCTCTATTTTATTGGACCAGGGCCCAAACTCTGGAGGATGAGCAGAAGGATCTTCTCACTTTTGATTTATGCAATGTTGTATAAACTTGCAGAAAAAAGAAAAATTTTTGGTTCAGGGAACACTGCAGTCCTTTCTGTCTGCTCTCCCATATCTTGAATTTTCGTAAGTTCCAGATGGAAACAATGGATGCACTATCGCAACGTGGTAATATCTGAACATCTATGTAACTTAAAATGTATTAAACTATGTTTATGTCACTTTAATAATACCCTGTGAGCTATACATGAAGAACTTCTGGATACCCAAAGGCATGAAGGCATATTTAATGGTTTGGGAACCCTCCTATACAATGCATAACAGAGTCAATATTAAGTATACAAATAGCTACATAAATATTTTAGGTGGAATGGAAAGAGAGAAATCTTGTTTTGTTTCATTGAGGTCATTCCAGGAAAACCAAAACTGACTTCAGCACCTGCAGAAAAGCAAATCTGGGATGCTGTTTTTCCACTATATCTCCAAGTAGTCTGTCCTTTTAGGATTACTGATTGTACAGTGGAGGGTTTTATATGTTGCTTTGTTGATTTGTAAACTGGCTCAATTGAGCCAGTTGTGAATTTTTTTTCCACATTAAATTAATATTTTCTTAAGACTGTATTTAATCTAGGTTAATACATGTGTCCTAGCAAGACGGAGGGTTACAGATATAATTTAGAAAATAAATCCCATTTATAGAATTTTCTACCTCCTTGGTGGCTTCTCTGTTGTTGTTATTATATATTCATTTCCATTTTGATTTTGTAAGAAAACTGAGAAAAACAGAGAAAAACAGCCTGTTTTTTGAATGGCATACCTTTAAAGTCAGGTCTTTTCACAGTTTCATAGGCAGTGTTGCCTATTCTATGGATATTATTGATTTGTGCTTCTTGAGTACAAACTGGTATTGATTCTTAAGTCTGGAGAAAAATGGTAAATATCCTGAGGCATCTTTTCATTAATCCCATGCTTCATTTTACTGAGTGGTAAAATGCAACATAATTATGGAACAAGTTACTTTAAGGACAAATCTGTACTGAATTATTTGGAGTTTGGTAAGTCGGACAGAAGGAAGAAAAAAAATTAGAGACATTCGGGTTAAATAGGAACAGAAATTTACGTGTTTGCCTGAAGTGACAGGAATCCCTGTTAACTTACCTCAAGAGACATGCTGTAGGCTGATTTGAAGGAAAATATCTATAGTATTATAGGAAAGCTATATATATAGGAAACTATACAGCTAGGAAAGAAATTAATAACAATTTTTACATTTAATTTCTATAAAACTTTCATGCTAGTTGGTAGAACTGGGAGAGCTGGATTAAATAAACATCTCAGCTCTCAGAATAATGATGTTTTAAAGTATCCTTCAGGTGACATGTAGTTTCAGAAAAATATTGATTGAATTTTTTGTAGCAATTTTTTTTTGGTAGGTGTACATTTTGCACACTGAAAATAAAGTGCATGTGGGTGTATCTAAAAATGAATCCAGGAAATACTGCATTAATTCAGAGTGCACACAGGTGTATTGTGTCGGTCTGCTTTTCTTGAAATATAATCAAATGCTGCTACCAAAGTGTCTCCCATCATTTTCCTATGGAATACAACCAGAATATTCTGTATATGCAAATACTGTAGAAGTATTTATTAGAAATGCAGGAAGCCCCTTTGTTTTTAAGGCTGTAGACAGTCTTTGCATATCTCTGAGGAATCAAGCTACTTGCATCTTTTCTTACATGCCAGCTATGTTAGATCATTATTTGATTTTTGTAGCTACAGCCCCAAGAACATGAAGGAAGAAGAGAACAGTGTTACTGACAGAAATAAAAAGATGAACTTATGTATGAAGAAAAGCTAAGGCATACATTTCAACAAGATTTAAAATACAGCAGTTAATTCAAATTTCTTAATCTATTTTTATCACTGTATTTGAGGAGTAGTTTACTCTTCAACTGAAATTAGTCTGCATGGATTAACAGCAGAAATAAACTTTTTGAGACTAAGTTAATACAGCTGTTACTAATTTTTTGAAGGAATAGCTTGCTATAATTTGCTTAAGAATTCACACCTGGTTATGATACTTCATACCTCATTTACTGTTTCTAGCTCCTATTGGTCTGTTTGGCCCTGCAGATTAAGCATGGTTTAGTTTATGGTAGGATCTTGGACTGGTTCAGTCTCAGCTGAAGCCAGTTCTCTCAAAGTTACATAGAAGGTTATTTTGTAGGGATATTCATTTTTTATGCGTTAAAACCAAACCCTCAGCGATAAATGAGAATTGAAAAGAGGGGAGGATATTACTTTCCTGTGAGACTGACTATGTGCTGGGGGAGACAAGACAATTCAAGTTCCGTCTTATGGATGGCTGTGTTTTGGGGGTAGTGAACATGAGAGCGTCTAATCATTGCTCTATGACTTACTGCCTGCAGTTACGTGTGTCTGGGGCAGCTGAGATGATAGGAGGAGGAGGTCATGAAGCACCAGGAGCTTAATCTGACATCTGTAACTGGCATCCTTATTTCTGGGGTGAGTACATAAGCTCACAAATTGTTCCTTCATCATGCGCAGCAGTGGCGTATCTTGTTTACCCAATACTCTTATATCTATTTTTCTTCTGTTGTTCATTGTTGTTGGTTTTAAACCTTTGGAGATATAATTATTCTAAATGCTGGCATGAGAAATAAGATTTTAGCAAAGAAACTGACAGAAAATGTTATAATATTAATGTGCTTTTAATGTTATTTAAGAAAGCAAAAAATATTTGTTTTCCAGTTATGTCTCCAAATGGAAGATGTTCTGTAATAGACTAAGTCAAATCTAGTGGTAATGAATTGGTTTCAGCAGGGTAAGAAATGAAAGGACAGCTTTATCTTTGTAGAGAAATTGCTCATGTAGGATCAGTCCACCAAAGTCTGTAGTGTCTGAGAGTATGAATTAACACAGTTCTTAATAAATATAGTTTAATTTATTTTTTTCCAAGGGTGAGACACTTCTTCCTCTCTTCCCCCAAATTGCTAGGGGAGAAATTCAGTTTAAGCAAAAAGAGTATGTGAAAAATTTCTGACTCTTTTCAGTAGCTGGTTTTCTTTCCCAGACAAGTGTTTCTCAATTTAAATGGTGCTTTTGTTGGTTACAAATTGCTCTAGTAACTAGTTTTCGTTTTTCATACAACAAGTAGTTTGAACAAAAAAAACAATTTTCTTGTAGATCTTGTGGTATGTTTTATCCTCGATTCAGGCAGGTGGAAAGAAAACCTGCATAGAAAACTATAGAAACAAACAGTAAATTGTTACTGTGTGGTAGTTAAGGGTTGATTGTGGGTTTAGATGGGATGCATTTTTTTTTTTTAAAGACAGTTAATACTCTTGTAATTTATTATTACCAATATGTATACTGATCAATTCTTACTAACTTGGCTACTTGCAGAGAAGCACCTATATTTTATGGGTGTTTCTCTGACTAAAATTTTGACCTGCTACTTTCTAAAAATTGTGGCATAAGATTATATCTGCTTATAGGAAAAGATAGAAATTTTGATATGATTAGTATCTTTCATCATGTAAGAAAGATACTGAAACACAAATTCTTGAGGTCTTAACGTAAGTGTGTATTGGTGACTAATGTAAGGAGAGGTATTTTGTTGTGACTTTTCAGGTTTACTTCTGTCCATTAGCCTTTATACATGGTGTTGTCAAGGTGGGTTCTAGTTCTCCAGAACTATGATCTAGGAATTGTTCATATTAAGGTGGTGCAAACCTAGTTGATCTCTTTATATATTTCAGACCTTTATCTCAAGGCCCATGGATCACAGCTAGGAGACCAAGATTGAAGTTAACAGGCCTCACTTCCTTTATTTGGGAGAGCGATGGTGAGGGCTCCTTCCAGGGTGTGCCAGGGCTGCTTCAGGAGCTGGTGCAGAAGGAGCTGGTGCAGAAGAATCTGGTGCCAGTTCCCCTTTCTCTCCAGTTGCACCACCCCAAGGTTGCGTTTTACCCCCACCAAAGGGAGCTCTGTGTTTTAGCTGGTGTCTGGAGCAAGCCTGGATAACCTGGAAACATACTGCTTGCTAGCAGGTAGATGGCAGATCACAGGGCTAAACCCTGGCCTTCTCTAAGCCTTTTTGGTCATGCATGTGTTTGGTGCCCATAACATTGATGATGTTTGTGCCTGGTGGTAGGCTTGGCCCTGGTTTCTCTGCTCAGTTCTCCAAAGCTCTCAGCATATGTATTCATAAGCTGTACAATTAGGAGTGCAACTTCACTAGTCTGCAGGTGTGGACTTATTGCTGGTGGGAATTCAGTGAAGGAAAAAAATCGCAAAGATTAGGCTGAGGAAGAGACGTTGTAGCTGATCTTGACTGTGAAAAGGGATACTGGCACAACATGTGCCATGGAAAGTATCTGTAGAAAGAAGTATGAAGTGAGAGAACAGAGACAGAACTTACAAAGCTGGATTTGTAAGGGAGAAGGTATATTTTAGGAGGGAGTGGGTGGGGAGTGGGGACAAGAAGGCAGTGGAGGATTTTAAGAGGGAAAGAATCAAAGACACATTTATGAACAAGGGGAGATATAAGGTGATGATACTGGTGGAGATGTGTTTGAAGTGGGTAAAGGGGGCAGTTGAGAGGAGATGAGAGGGAAAGCAGGACTAAAATGAAGGGAAAGGCTCTGGGTGGAAATAGTGGGGAAAGAAGAGCAAAGGATGCAAGTGTGGGAAGAGAAGTATGTGACTTTAAAAATGCCTTTAACTAATCTAAGTCTGCAGTAACCACTGTGTTAAGATGGCCAGGATCTGTGCTGATGCTTAATGTGCAAGGTTGAGAATTAGAAACAAAGGAAAACAATCAAAAATTAAGGTTCTGACATCTCATTTATGTCTTGTATAACTCCTTCCCTTTCTCCTTATTTTTATGCAACAGAATAGTGGGTATACCATTCACTTTCCCCAGTGCTGCTTTTGTGCAGGTTTCATGGCAGTGCCATGAAGTACTGGACCTAAAGTAGTTGTTTTGAGTCCCTGAGTTTGTTCATTCAACATGATCCTGGAAGTTTCCAGAAGGGTACTCTGCTGAAGTGCTTTAAACTCACTTGGAGAAGACTGGGAGGTTGAGAGTTGTTGCCTCTAGCTTGCACTTGGTGTTATAATAGCGGGCAAATGATCAAAGGTAACAGAGTGTTAACAATGTTTGCAAAACAAATTTAACAGAGAAGAGTTTAGCGCTTAATCTGTTCAATTAATCAGGTCCCTATAAATTCAGATCTGATTGCATGAGCAATCTAGGTCTTTGGGTTAGAATCATGTCTGTTGGCTCTAGGACCAGAAAGCTGCCGTAGTGACCTGTGTTTTCCCTTCCATTTGGAGAACTAGTCTCTATACAGGGCCCTTTCTTTAAGGTAATTTGTGTGGGGAGAACCTGTGTTCCTGATGCTGTCACTTGAACAGCATTGCATGGTAGTCTTTTATTCTTTGTAAACAGGACTTCTTATTTCTTTTTGTTTGTTATATGCCATTTTTTTCATGTAAACAAATGAAGTTGTAGACCCTTTTTAATAGACCTAACATAAAGATTTCCTGTGAGTGCTGCCATTTGAATGAGATCATCATGGTTCAAACACAGAGCAAACGGTGAGTCCCACACTTGACATTAGTAATGAGCTGCAAATAAAGCAATGATATCTGACTATATAATTTTCTTTGTGGTCTAGTCTTTATAGATATTAGGGTGCTATTCTGCTAGATAGTTGTTCTCAAAATGCTATGGCCTACAGGGCTTACAGAGGGAAGGAGGAGACACAGAAAAACAGAGAATTCAGTTGCATGAGATTGCATAGTAAGAAATGGTAAAATGGTACATCTGGGGAAGTCTGCCTGCTGACCCTCTGCCCAGGGCCTTCCTGGTAGGGCAGCACTGCCCAACCTGTAAGGGTCTTGTACTCCCCAGTCTTTACAAGCAATAAAAGAGGTGGGAAAATGCCAGGAAGGATTCCAAATTGCTGGAATTGAGTTATGGGCTAAGAAGGTTGTGAAGCACTGTCTAGACCACAGAGGTTATATTTATATTCCAAGTTTGTCTTGACCAGCTCCTGTAAGACAGAAACAATAAATCAGCTGTGCTTCCAAAAAAGCTGAACAGTAAAAAGAGTGAAATGAAAATGGGACCACACTGCAGTATTCAGTAGCATTTCATATTATTTCTCTATAGGAGAATAATTTCTCCTCCACAATCAGATATTTTTCTTTTTTTTCACTCACGTCCTTAAGCCACGAGGTATCGTCAGAAATATTAGAAACATTCTAATGAGATAGGTGGAAAAATTGAGTATTGACATATTTGATGGTCCTGTTCTTGTTTATGTCTTTGACTTAACCACATTTGAATAATAATGGTGCCTTCTTGGAACAGTATTTTTAGCTTTTTAATCACTAAACTGAAAGGCATTCAGTAAAATAAAAAAGATTGAAACGCACTTTGCAGTCTAAAACACCCTCAAAATCCAAAGGGAATAAATATGTTTAAAACATTTTGGGAGACTAAATGCAAATCTAACAGAATTCCAGACTACAGCCCTTTTGCTATAAAATATACTGTCTAGCTTTTGTTATTACCATTAGGGATGAGGTAAACCAAGAAAACTGTAACCTCAGTTTAAATTTTAGTATGAAGTGTCTGTATTGTTTTCTTGCTGTTTTAATTAGCATTAATTAATTAACACGGGTGTACTGACTTCTAAAAATCTAAAGTTCTGTATATAATAGCTTTGTGTCATCTTGGCATATATCACATTTGACAGCATTCTGGTACTAATTATTCAAAAGAAGCAATCTGAGTATCTGAAGCCACGCCTATATTTATATATGTGTGTGTATATAGGTATCTCACTTAACTACAAATGTATTGCAAAGTCAGTGTATAATTGCTTGTCTTAAAAAAACCCAAAAACAACCCCCAAACAAAAAATCCACCCAAAACAACAACAAAAAGCCCCAAACTCAACCAAATAAAAAAATCCCACAAAACCCAGTAGTCACAGGAACCAGTAACAGACTTCTGCTGAAATGGGAATAGTTGATACTCTGGTTATAATAAAATAAACAAACACACCCCCAAACCCCAAAGAAGACTAGAGTAGTACATAATAAAAAGGCACAGAAAGACATAATTAATGTTTATTTTGTACTTGGGAACCATATGTGGCTTTGAAATAAAAATGCCAAACTGACAAGTTGCCAGCAGGGATTGTAGCTGTTAACTGTCCTGGTTCAAAATGCTACAAAATAAAACTGCTATCTTTGGGAATTTACCAGTGTTGCCCATGTGACATTAAGGCTTATCTATTTTTATGGCTAGACACATTTATCTTTGAAGGTATGTCTATGAACAGGGGATATGCAATATGAGAAGCAGAGCTGGTCAGATTATTTGCCTCAGATAAGTATTGATTTTAAATGTAAGCAATATTTTCTGCAAACGCACTTTTGCATTGTAGGAAGGTGAGAGTTGATGATTATGCCAGTACCAGTGATTACAGAGAACCATGCTGTAGCTGATTCTACTAAACAGTATCATAGGCTGTTGATCCCATAGAACACTTTCCCCCAAACAACTTGTCCTGTCCAACAGCAAATTCAAAGCTTTAAAAACCACAGTGTGATAAAGATAGATCAACAGCTTTGCTATTCTCCCAGCTTCCTGCAGTAGGGAATTTCTTTAGTTAAAAAAACACACACACCCCCAAACAAACAAAACACAGAAAGAAAGAAAGAAACAAACCCAAACCCCTCAGCTATTTAGGGCAGATGCAATCCAGTTCCTCTATTATTTTCAAAGACTATAGAAGTCAAGGAAGTATTACCTTGGAATTCAGTTGATGTTTAAACATGGTATTTCTTTGTTAAAAGTGATTATTGGTCACATGCATTACATGACATTCATTTGGCTTTTTCCATGATGGGCATTTTTAAGATGAAGAATTACCAGTGTTAAATAATGGACATTCAGTAGAGGATAATCCAGTTGCAATGCAAACTTTCAGATGAATCATCATTCATGCTACAATCCATTGAACTCTTGGGATTCGCAAATACGCCCATGAATGCCTACTACTCACCTAATGCTCATAAATAGTGAATAATGTGGACTCTAAAGAGCAGTGTAAATGAGCTGCTTCTCAAATATTTTTTTTTTAATTCTTTGAAGAGCAGACTCTGAAGAGAGAAAAAGAACAAACAGAGGAATACCTAATTTCAACTTAGTGAATTAGAGTTAGGGAAGAACTCATTCACAAGGGAAAATGACCTTCAGAGCTGCATGATAATGTAGCTGATAATTGCACAAAATTCCTTAGTTAGATATTATTCTTCTACATATCCACTGCACGACTGCACATCCAGTAAAAACAGCGAAGTTTCATTCACTTGTGCCAACATGGGGGGCATAAGTAGATGTCATGTTACCTCCAAGAGGTTTTATTTGAAGAACAGTATTATTTGTAAAGATAGAAGACAAGACAAGAAAAAGATGGAGGATAACATTTGGGAGATAAGGGCTGAATTGCATGGAACTATAATGAAAGGGAAAAATAAGGTAACAACACAATTATTTGGTTTAGAAAGTCTGAATAGATACATGTCTCTTCTCCCAAGTAACAGGCGACAGGACAAGAGGAAATGGCCTCAAGCTGCACCAGGGGAGGTTTAGATTCGATATTAGGAAAAAATCTTACACTGAAAGGGTTATTAAGCATTGGAACAGGCTGCCCAGGGAACTGGTTGAGTCACCATCCCTGGTGGCATTTAAAAGATGGGTAGACATGGGGCTTAGAGATATGGTTTAGTGATGGTTTTTGTCAGAGTTAGGTTGACAGTTGGACTAGATGATCTGAAAGGTCCCTTCCAACCTAGACAATTCTGTGATACTATGTCAGTGAAAACTGCTAAAGTTTTAAATGTTAATATTTATTTTGCTGTAGCACTTAGAAAAATTAAAATTAAATGGGGCAGTGATAGAGACAGTATCATACAAGAGAAGATTATTCATAATCATTTCCAGATACACAAATGGTAGTATGTCCTGGATAATATGGGCAATTATGACTCGGGGAACATGGGAACTGCTAAAGCAGAACTCACCATTGGTCTGTCTAGTCTGCTGTCTTGCCCTTAACTGTATCCACATTTGTATGAGATTTACAGTGAGACCTGTATATCCACATAAATCTGTCTCTCTGGGAAATAATATGGACTAAGTGGAAAAAGTTAGTAAGTTCTGATCGCCTGAATTATAACTTGAGACAGTCTAACACTTTAAAAGACTGAATGAAAACATGTAGTTTTTCAACAATTCAAGGTGTGAACAGAATCTGAGTACAGGCACTATGGAGTATGAGGAAAAAATATATAATTTTTTTTTTTTAATAGACTATGATTGGAAAGATATTTGTTTGAAGGGAAGGCAAAGAGAGTCCACCTCTTAATATAACAGTTCCTTTGTGCTGATTCACTATCACCTTTCTGAGAGAGACATTCTGCAGTGATCATTTCATCGAAGTATCCAGTTGTCCTGCCATTTATCTGGGTGGGTTTTTTTGTTTTGTTTGGTTTGGGTTTTTTTCGAAATTAAAAATACTAGCTCTCTTGCTAACAATTTATCCCAGTAGTAGTTTGGGTATTTTGTTGATTTCTACAGGCAGCCAAAAATGTATGGTATTTCAATAACTGCAGATTTCTCTTAGTGAATAAATTATCTCTGTTTAAAATTAATGAAATTCAAAAATAACAGACAAAGGAGAATTTTGTAAAGGTGAAAGACATAGCTGAAACTTCTTTTTCTACTTCCCTCTCACGGAAGAGCTCATCTCAGCTGTAAATCAGAATACCGCAATCTAAAATCCTGCCTGAGGTAGGCATAGTTCTGTTAATGAAATCAGATTCAGCAGGCTTGAATTGGGCCAATTTTGTGAGGGCTTTTTATGCCTAAAAAAAGGGCAATGTTACGCTTTCTGTGAAAAATATGCAAAATCACTGAGAACAAGCAGGTTCTAATGGTGCAGTCTTGTTTCTGCATTTCCAATTCAAGAGGTATCTGCTTAGTACCTGTCAGTAAAATAAATCTGGATCAACCTCTCCAGCCATTAGATGGTGGTAGTTTGAAAATCTGCCTGTTGTCTTTTGCTCCCAGTGTCTGTTTTTGAGAAAGAGGGTATTCCAAAGACTTTGGCCAAGAGAGTTGCTCAGTACCCCTTGTAAAACATGCTTTCCAGAAGCTTATGTTAACTTACTAGATAGTAATATCCTTCTCAGCAAGCAACAAAGGAATATGAGCTAGATTGGATAGCTGATACCAATGTCCTGATATTGCAGACAATGGCAGCATATAATTACATTTATTAATGAGCCAACCTTCACTATGAAACAATTGGTAGGGTTGTTGGTTTGTTTCTTCGGGTTGATTTTTTTTTTTAATTATTTGCTGCTACTGTTGGACATTTCTTCCTATAACTTCAATGATGTTTAGAAATCTTCCTCTAATTTCCAGCTTTATGGCTTTCATGGGCAGTTTGTATACACAGGCTTTGTGTCTTTTAGCTTAAAGAATATCTATTTTTCCTCAGATTCCCTGGCTATTTATGATATAAAATAGTGTTCTATTGCAATGTCTACATGATGCTTAAATTCCAAAAAGGACTTTACAGCTGCTTCTTTGCACACATAAAGTTCTCTAGTTTGTTTAATATTCAAATCTGTATATCCTGAAACTTTGGTTAACATTCCATCGTAGAGGTGCCCATAGTTCTGTGTGCAACTGAGAGAGAGGCCATCTCTTCATCACACCTCACTCACAGGATGGTTAATCAAAGAGCAGATGAACCTTCTTTTTTACCTGAAATATGAACTTGTTTGTAGGCACTGCACTTCCTACCCTTTTCTAAAAGCTGAAGAGCACGTGGACAGGAAGCACAAACTATTCAAACAGCAGTTCCCCTGTTGTCACTCTCCCCTCCCTTCCTAGACTGCTGGAGTCTAGGGCTCTCTTCTCTGTCTTAAAAACAAAAAGTGCCTATAAATATCACAGATTTTGCTGTCAGTTGATGATGTTTTGCAACATTGTTGTAGAGTGATGTGGGTTGTTGATGATTTTTTGTTTGATGGGCTGTTTTAATATATTTTTCACTGAACTTCCATTGTGAAAACACTAGGACCATCATCATTTTACTGGTAAGATAAAATATAAACTGATTGTTAAAAACAAAATATCTTTATCATCTAGATGGGATTTAACTGTTCCTACAGTCTAAATCTTAGAGGTGAATTTGTGAGTCTTTATTTATTTTTAGGTTTTTTTTAACATATGAATGGATCTTGGATTTGCTCACTTACAACCCAAGAGTGGCTGCAGTGGTTCAGATGAGAGGTTTGTGTAGTCCAGGAAATGCTCTCCAACAGTCTCAAGGAGAGATGAAGGCATATGTGCAAGACCAGAGCTAGCAGACATGCCACCACACGTGACACTCTAAACATTTGCATTTGGGGAATAACTGGTGTAGACCTATTTTCCATGTGTTAAGTAAGACATGATGGACTTCTCTATGAGGATTTAAATGCATATCTGTATAAGTTACAGTCTGTAATTAAAATATTTATAATAGTCTTGCCCCTTGCCTTATTTCTGGTTTGTCTGGCACAATTACTAGTAGTGTAGGGAAAGGGTGAGGGGAGCAAATGGATGAGGTTAGTAAGAAATTATACATTGGCCTGTGGAGCCTTGACTGGTGATGTGCAGAGAGCTGGCTGCTTGAATGCATGAAGTCATGTATGGAAGGTGCTGCTTGTAGAGCAGTTCCTGATAGATGGAAGCATACGGAGCTGCAGACTCATTAGAGCTGGTTGGACATGATACCCCCAAGTTCTTGCTCTGTAAGTTGGACCTATTATGGAAAATATTATGGCTGCTTGATTTTAACAGTCATTCTGTGCTGGTTCCCATCCAGTCATGAATGAGAACAGTTTGAGAAATCTTGTATTCCATACCATCTGATCTGTTCAGTTCTACTTGATGGCAGCTTCTCTGTTCCATCCTCCTCCTAATTTTTCTTTGTTTTATTTTATTAGGGCAGTAAGAAACTATGAAGTGTAAACAAAGTGGACTTTCAGAGTTGTAGTGTCAGCACAAGGATGAAAAGCAGACTCTTCTTTCCACAGGGATATGGGAATAATATACAAAAGAGACTTCTTTCCTCTCCAAATCTGCTAATTTGGTTCTTAATGTGCAACAACTTCTCTATACACTCCAAGGCACTTTACAATATTAGGTAGTGTGATTAGAGGGGTAATTAGGAAACTGTGTCATAATGGGATGAGAGAGAACTGATGCTTTAAAGCCTGTACATTATAGCCAATGCAATTTCATTTCATTTCATGAATAAATAAATCAGATTAATTTCCACTCATAGAGATATCTCATGCTCTAAATGATGTTGGATGCTATGACTTAAAGTCAAGGTGGAGGTATGAGTCATTGTCATTATATGACTTGGAATCCATTCATTCTTTCAAAGCCACCCACAAAAAAATTCAGAATGATGTCTTGTTGTGGGTCAGCACTAAAGCTTGTAGAACATGGAAAGAAGTACAGTTACTTTTGGTAACACCGACAGCAGAGAGCATGTGTATAAACCACTACTCATATGGGAAAATGAATAAACAAACCCCATCAGAATGGATGGAAACCTTTAAGTTTCTTCATGAGTTGAGAAAGCATGAGGTTTACAGCTTGAGAAAGGGTTTCATTAACATGAAACCTGGTGGGGTTCTATCCAGAAATCTACATATAAGAACTCTGAAGGCAGATTTCTTCTGCAGTACCTATCAAATTACTTTGGGTCCTCCTCTCTCTTGGCTTTTGTACAATGTTGAGAGTGGGGTACATAAGGTGATGCTGGGACCTTTCCTAGCTGGAACTACTTTCATTACATTAGTTTAAGGATGCTTCTACACTTCTGAAGGAGACGGGTTTCCCCAGACTACTCACAGCCTATTACCTTTGCCAATCACTATCCCTTTGCCATATACCTTGATCCTCTGTTTGGGTTTAAGCTTGTTTCTGTGTTCAGATTTAAAAAAAAAAAAAAAGTGTTTACTGATCATCAGGGAATACAATGGGGTGGTGGTTGCTTTCACTAGAGATCATTCTAATGCAGTAAAAAGAATTACATTTTCAAAATGAAATAAAATCTTTTGAGGAGCTTTTATGATGACACAGTCACTGAATGTATAATGTCAACAATCTGAATTAGTGAGCAGCTCTTTTCTACTCTGCATATAACATGCAAAACATGTATAAGGCTTTTCTTACTTGCACATACGTGATCTTGAAACACATCCACAGCAACCACGGTCTCAGTTGTCTACTACAGAGGATGTCATTTAGCACATGCTGTGCATACCCAAACAGCCCATTTCTTAGTAACTGTGAAAAATCATGCTGTTGTTGACACAAGAAATCTGACCTATGGACCTCCTGAAAACCATCCTTTTGCAGCTTGCTCTAAAGTGTGAAACCTATTTACATAGTTATGAATCCATAGCATAAGGGGGTAATAAATTACAGAACATGATCACATTTACATAGGTGAAAATATCATTGCCTTCTGAGAATTTCTGAAAAATTGCTGCTTTCTTGGAAGACATTCATGTTGATATCAGCAATAGAATTAATTTAAAAATGTATGAAGTTTGATCTGAGGTCCAATTCTGTGAGTTGTAGGGTGCCACAAGCTGTTATTAGGCACCCTGAGCTGAAATTGATGTTCACCAGAATAAAAAACTCTCATGTCTCACAGAGCAGAGCTCTCGTCATCTCATTTCGAGGATCATAATGATCTGGGACACATTGTTATGCACAGACAGAGACAGTGGCAGATACTATATTGCCATAAACAATTAATGAAGTCTCTTTGCTATTATGAACAGGGAGTTGCATGCATTTTTTATTCTGTAGAACACTGAATCTTATGTTTAATTGTACTACCATCTTTTGAAAAAAAAAAACATTAAAATGAATAACAGATCTACACTACATTTACAAGCAATTATGTTAAGCTGCATGTTTGAGTTCCTACGTAGCATTTGCATTTGAAAGTTTTCGAAGTATGAACATCAAAACATCTTCTATGGTTTTTGCTATGTCTGGTACTAATTTATTGATTTGAATAAATGAAAATGTGGCTTGTCTATACACACACCATTCTTGGAACATGCATTGAAGTGATGATTTTACCAAAACTATTTCTTTTCTGCCTTAGGAACAATATATGCATCTGCATTTCCCTAAATCTTATTGATATTGAGGGCATACTTTCGATACCCACTTTTCAGCAAAAAGATTAAGCATCTACAGATGGGAGCACAGCATGCAGAGTTGAATCCCACTGATTTTACCCACACGATTAGAGCCAGTAAAACCAATGTGAGAGAATATATGAGTTGAAAATGGCACTAATCTAAAAAATAACCCAATTATCACTTGATAAATACTTTTAATACATACTGTAGCAGCAAAATTTGCTGTACAACTGAGCTAACTTTCTGTATGTGTGTAATTCTAGACTGTAGTAAGGGTAAGAAATATGAAGAGACTGTATTGTAAGAAAAGCATGTTTATTAAGCTATCTGACTGGATATTCTTAACATGTGCATGGTTTTCCAAACATCCTAGAGGGGAATGAATATTTAAAAAAAAAAAAACCACAACCCCAAAAGAAGCAGCCTCCAAAAAAAAAGGCAATCTAAGTGTTTATGAAGGTAGGGAAGAAATTAAAACACTCACAATATGCACAATATGCTTTTTGGGGGTCTTTTGGGTGTTTGGTTGGTTTTTTTTTGTCCCACCATGTGTTGCAAACAGTAAGAGTTCCTTTACTTTTTGAGTTTCTGCTTATCATAAGTAGTAGTACTTGAAGGATATTGTAGTTTAGCTGTAGTAGATCATTGCAGCTCATGTAGATCTGGAAAAACATGATGCAGAATAACGAATGACTAGTGTTTCCAATTCTTGGTTTGGTCGTTTATGTAACTCCTAAATTGCACTCTTACTGCAACATTATTTATTTATATTGTGTTAGCATCTGAGCTGAAAGTGGGACATGGATCTCCAGAGACCTTGTCCAGTTTTCTCTATCCAGTGTATCGTGGTTTCCAACTACTAGTCTCAGGTCTTACTGGAAAGACCTAAGCACATTGCAGACGAAATTTTTGGGGCCAGGATGATAAGCTATAGCTGACCTCTCTTGTGAGAGGGGTCATGAGGGAATGGCAGCATTTATGGAAATTGCGTATTCTCAATACTACAACTGGATCCCTGCTAGATGCAAAAAAATAACTAGATACTGTGTGACAAAAAAAAAAATAATAATTGGAGCCCTTTCATGTGACATTCCCTCTTGTTTTCTGGCTACTTACTTATAGCAAGTGGTATTTCTTACCAAAACACATCTTCCTTAGAGTTTTCTCTGAGTGAAGGTGGCTTTGGAGTTCACTTCAACAGGATGATTTTGTTTATGGCTCACAAGGCAATTAGCTAAGGCCCTAATTTTTACTGGCTTTAGGGCTTTCCGTGATTTAGGCAGTCCCCTGCCATTTTTCAAGACATTTTTATTTCCCTTCAAGTCATGTCACCTAGACAAAGGAGATTAGGGGAAATTGTGCACACTTGATAGTAGGTTTTACAGTCCTAAGACTCTCTCCTGGGGCTTACAGTAGATTTTATGGTATGAATGCTGTGCTCTGTCAGATCCATAAGCTTAACTTGGTGTTGATCAAATAAGGGACCTGAACAAAATCCAGGAAAAAAACTAATTTACAAGCTTTTATGTTTTTATAAATATCTACTGTAATTGTAAAATGTGTATGAATGGGCAAATAGATAGTTCTTATTTCACAATATCTTACTGCAACATCACCTGTCTTAGTTTGCTGTTTCTGGAACAGTTTTTTGTTATGCTTTATCTTCTCTAAATTTTTTTCTCTCCTATTTAATTGCCTCATAAAGCACCAAATATTCAGAATTTAAAAAAAATGCTCTATACATAGATTCTAAACTCTGTCAGTTTGGATGACATTTTAAACAGTAGGCATCTCAAGAATGAATTGCTTTTTTGACTTTGGATCAACTGAGCAAGATCTCCAAAGATGTATAAAGCAAGATTTTTTCTTTAAAAAAGAAAAAATAGAAAATTATCTGGTTACAATAGAATTATTCCCTATGTTCTTACTGCCACAGTGTTGTAAATTTCAAGTCAATACATACTATGATCTAATCAGATGAGTATCTGACCTTTTCACATTTCATGAGATAATATTTAACATGATCACTTACCATAATATCAATATTATTATGAGATATAAGTTAATTCTGCATGCTAATAATTTCGAGTGCTCATGTTTTAAAGAAAATTAGAATCTTGGTTTAGTTTACTCAGAAACTTGGAAACATATTCACTATTAACTTATTTATTGGTATCAGCAAGACGAACTCTTGCCGAAAAATCAAGCGTTAGACACATTTGCAGTCTAAGTATGTTTTAGCTATAACTTTTATTTTTATGCTTTGAGCTAAAGTTGAAGTCATATTTTGGCTTATTCCATTTACAGCATTTAATACTGTACATTTCATAAGTCTGCAGTCCCACAAATACAGAAGAAAAGTGTGCTTTTGAAATGACAGACTGCTTCCATAAGCCATCTCACTGATGAAAAAACAGAGCATGTCTTCTTGCAAAGTATAGCATTAATGCTCAAAAAGAGGGTTACACACAGCAGTTGTTTTGGTATCGCTAGCTCAGTTGTTTTGTGCACAAGATGGCAGGTTCAGTTTTGCACTGTTAACCTTGTCAGAAAATGTGGAGTGAATGTTTCATTTCATGAACCTGATCCTTACAAGCCTCTTGTTGATGCTATTTTACTTTGCTATACCCTTTTAAAGACTGGATAGGTTAACTGCTTCTACGTAGTCGGTATTTCTACTGTCTCCTGGTTTTCTTTGTCTACAAATGGCTAGCCTGGTAAACTGAACTGTTTTAATGATTCCTCCAATGATTGGTCATCTACGATCCAATCTCTTTGGAATCTTCCTGTAACTCATTATATTCAGAGAGGTAAATTAATCTGCCAGAGCTGCAAGTGGGCATTGTCTATGTCAATGTAGGCACCTGTGTACCTGAAATGGGAAGTTGGAAGGTTTCTTAAGCTTGGTGTTGGTTTCCTCTAGTTTGGACCCATTTGCTTTCAGTTTGAAAAACTCCTTAATGTCTATGTTGAAGAATTCTCTCACCAGAAACTGCCAACTCTTGTAAACTTTGCAACAGTAGTTGATTGCTTGCCTTCAGAAGAAAGAATGAGTTTTTAAGAAGAAGTTTTTTGTTAGCTTGCTGGAGGGGAGGGCTGATTCTAGTTTTAGTTGTTGATTTCATGTGGAGGTTTACACATATGAATACACATAAATCTTATGCTACCGTTCTACTAGTTATTATATAATTACTGTCTCTTTAAATATAAAAACAAGTTATCTAGGACATTGGTGTCTTTAGAAATCCCAGTGGTTGGCAATTCTGCAGTCTTTCTAAAACAAAGAAAAAAGCTTCACATTAAGTGACAAACTTGACAGGCAGCAGTATTGAATTTTTTAGATCAATATCCAAGTTACAATAAACACCTTTACAGTTTAGGAATACAACGAATTTTCTGCTTTTGTGTGAGAAGACTTTTAGTGTCAGTTGAATTTATCAGTTCAGAGGCACTGAGAACCAACGGTACATTTTATATTTTATTAGCCAAACAAACATGAAGTACTGCTGTGGCACCTTTTTGAACCAGATACAATCCACTGAGAACCCAGAGCTTGGTTTTAGTACCACTGGGTTCAATGCGGCTATCAGTATTTACAGCGCATGTAAGATTTAGTTTCCTCTGAATTCCCTATAAGAGCTTTACTCTCAAAAAGGATCAGAATCTCTACAGGAATGGAAGTTTTTAGTCCTTTCATTGTGCTTACTTTTCTTCAAATTGTTTTTCAAGTAGCTGGAAGATTATGTACTTAAACAACACAAGGAACATTCTTAAAAATAAGTATAATTTTCTAGTTAATAAGACAGGTTTTTTCCTTATTCTCATGCTAGGTGCTTTTTTTCCTTCCAAGTCAACTTTCTGCTTTCATCTCTGCATAGAAGGTCTTGCTCTGCTCCCTAAGAAGGCACAGTAGCCACAGGCACACAAGTCTGCAAGGCAGATTTAAGACCCCATTTTCCAGGAGGAAATTTGCAGGATTCAATACATAATTCTTAGAAGCCATTTGAGAGAAATTTTTATGTTTTATCTATGTGTGTTTTGAATACTGTATGAACAGCTGTGCATCCCAACAGCTGGGTATGTGTGTACAACACTGAGGACGACACTAGCATTTTCAGGTTCACAGAGGCAGAACATACCCATCTTTTGCATCCTACGTAGTTGGCTGGCTCCCAAGACCAGATTGAGATCTTTCTGTACGACACTGCTTTGGACAGTAGAGATTTATTTTAAAATGCTGCCAATGGGAAGTATGTTGAAAGCACTTCCCTACTCCTTCAGAATGACAGCTGCAAATTTATATCTGGATCTTCCACCAGCTGTTTGGAGCTCTCTGGCCTGTTCCATGTGAGAGGATCACACCAGACACACATCATGTTCCTTTCTGACATTAAAAGTTATGGACTCTATGAGATGAAAACTGAAGGTTCAGTCTAATATAAGCAGTGTTTGGTAAAAGTCAGTTAATATATGTTGCAACTGGAATTTAGACAAAACAACTCAGCTTGAAAGAGTTTGAAAATGGAATATACTAGGAATATACTAGCTACTTTTTTTTTTTACCAGGTCTGCCTTTCATCCCTTTCATCACTGTATAAGCTAGCATACTTGATAAAGAGAGATGGGAGGACAAAAGAAGGTAAAAAGTTGTGATCTTGGTGCACTTACCTAATTCCCTCAAAAATTTACTTTTATTAGGTAGTGGTCCAGGTTTTTCTTCTGTGTAATAATATTTGAATATTTTATCTTCAGTATTAACCTTACCTTCGAGCGGAGTTTTTGTTCAGTTTTTAATTGTGGAACAGCACCCAGCTGGCTACAGAAACCAAAATAGGTCACAAAAAGCTGAAAGACAGTTCTGTGAGTAATATGTTTTTCAGTTTGGTCGTCAGATACTAACCAGAGACATTTTAGGATCAGGAGACTCTTAAAGGGAATTATTTAAAATTGGAGTAGAAAAGGTGGGGTGTTTTTCTCTGAAATTAATATCTTTTGCTATTTGAAATTATCTTTAGGAAAGTTTGGATCTTTAATGTTAGCACTTTAAAAAAAAAAAGTCTTATTCTGTAGTGCTGTTTGAAACAAACTAATAGTATTTTGTTTTCCTAAACTGTCAGAATGAAATGTTTCTGTATCTTCAAAACATTAGTCTCTGTATTTTAAAGCTGAATTCACAAATAGTCTCAGTCCTTCTGAAGCTGAACTTTTTGATTGATTTGATATTGCTAAAAAAGTTTTATCCATCTCTCCTTAGATCCAAATGTACCTCTGTTCCAGTAACATTTATTATTGTTGTAGTTATCAGAAAGGCCATGGAGCCTGGTACAGAATTCTGGCATGTTGCCAGTGTTTGTAAGGAGCTCAATTCAGCAATTTTATACCTGCTAGTCCGTAGTTGCAATTGCACTTTTGCACAGAGTTGGATTCTTTGGAATTTTCAGAGCTTTTATTTAAGAAAAAGAAGCAAGTAGGATTGTGTATGTGTGTCAGAGGGGAAATGAATGTATCTAATTAGCTCCTAGCGACAATTAAAAACAAACAAAAAAACATTTTTTATGAGGTAAAGAATAAAGAGGGAAATGTTGCCTTGTGCTCCTTACAGTGGTCAAATAGGAAGCCAAATAGTCTTGTGATTGGGACTCCAGATTGTGTATCAGAGAGCAAAGTGTTTTAGTGTAGGTGACATAAGTCAGCCCACATTATTGTGTACAGCTACTGCTCTTTAGCCTGTTTCTCAGCTAGATAAATGGACTTGGTCAATTCTGACATTGCTTTGGCCATTGTATTGGTGTCTAATGTAGGTATGCTGATTTTACGCTATAGTTGTTGAAGATGGTACTAACTTTTTAATAGGAGTTGGCTATTTTGCTCTGGGATTGCACAATGGGGTTTTAGCTTGCTTAGTGCTCTTAGATACTCAGAGGATATAAAGGCTATTCCACACTGTGAAAACATATTTTTAAGGACAGTTCCTGTCGAAACATTTTTCCCTGTTCTGGTGTTCTTCTATCCAGCCTCTACTAAAATATATCAAATATACATTCTCTGAATTGAGTTTTATCAAAGGAAAACTGTTAGGCAGAAAAGTGAAAGAATGACAGGTGGATGTGTATCCCTGCTACCTATCATGCAGCTATCAGAAAGCAGAAGCAGCTAATAAAACATCTTCAGCATGGCTTTGGAGCCCATATGGGCATATAAGGTCCTCAGTGGGCTTGCAGGGAGGTACTAGATGTCACATTGTCAATCTTTTTTTTGCTGTTATCGTTATTCCTAATGGTTAGAATAATGCTAGAATGAATTTATTAATGTACATCAGTCACATTCAATTTGCAGTGCAAGTACAGCATAAAATTAATTTGAAAATTGTATTCAGAGAGAATTTGAAAACCACTTTCTTCTTCATGTTAATTTATTGACAATAATCTTTCAGAATTATTAGAAACAGATTTTAAGCCCAAATTGTAGGGATTTTAAATTTTTTAGTAAGTTTTGTTTAAAAAATAAAAAGGATTTAAAATTTTTGCATTCAGATTTTACACAACAGTTGCTATTGATTATTTCTAACTTTGAACGCTCCTTTCCATCTCTACATACCAGTTTATGTCTATTCCCATAAAATCCAGCAGATTATCAAGATTCTTATGACAGAGAGAGCTACAAATCTTCACTGGAAGTTTTGGATTTTCTTGTTTCACTGTTGGAAGACCACTCCCTCCTTCCTATAATCCTCAAAACCTGTTCACCTCAATCTTCTTTTAACTCTTTACTTAGACTTCATTAGATCAACTGTAGTCCGGTCAGGGATGAATTCCTGTTGGAAATTCTTACACCAGATCTCATTTTTTCTGTAATCACCTAGTTTTTCTGCTGGGTCAAACTGATACAACAGTTTTAATACAGCCCTTCTCCTCTGTCTTTTCATTCTTATGCTATTTAGAAAGGTAGATATGTGAAGAATTAAAAATTTGAACCAGAACTTATGTGAAATTAAAATAGAAAATTAATAAAATTGTATATTAGTACATTTTATTAAGGCTAGGGAAATACTATCTCGTTAGTGTTAATTTTATTCTGTTTTCAGCATTAAATTAATGATCTTAATATAAAAATAATAAAGCTAATACGATAAAACTACTGTCATCAAAGTGAAACATTTTGTCACATGTGAGTCAAAATATTTTAATTTTTCCACTGAAAATGTGATTTAAAAGGTTATTTTCCTGTGAGGTGTTACTTCAGTGACACTACCTTTTGGAAGGAAACTTTCCACCAGAAAATAAGACAGAAAATAAGATCTGCTGTGAAACTTTTTTGGAGAATGTCTTCTCCATGGTAGACAGTGTAATTCAAAATGACCATGTCACATTTGTTAGTCCCTCCCCAGATTTGCATTCCAGGCAATTATTTCAAACCTGTTGACACACAGGAACAGACTGTTATTAGTTTCTAAGATGAAGGGAAAGAGAGAAATTTAATCCCACACTTAATTTAGGAGCCCACTTCTCTTGATTGAATTAAGCTCTCTCACTTCTGCTAATTCCTGTGAACTCCTAAGTGATTCTTGATGCATTTTTTTTCAGAAATTTAAAGTGTTTTATGTGGCTCCCTGCTGTGCTTATGCATCTTGGAAAACAACACAAAAAAGTGAAAACCCATTAAGAGTCAGAGATTACTAACTTTCAATGCTCAAAAGGAAGAGAAGTATGTAGGTAACTTTTTTGAGCCAAGGGAATAATAAAAACTGAGAAACAAGTATTGTAGATCTATTTTCCTGCTTATATAGCCCTCAGCAGTGATCTGAACATGTTGTTTTGTATTTAACACTACCAACTTCATCTTTGGTTTCTGTATTCTCAAGTTCCTTTCCATTTGGTCAAATAATTCAAATATGTTAAATTGTATTAGAGGCATTATGAAGGTTAGAAATAGGTCATGTATCCAATTGTCTAGAGCTGAAGACTACACGAACTAGTCCCATTTAGCAGCTGTGTTCAAGGTCTTCTTGTTTCCTTTTTTCAATTACAAGAAAAATTGAAAGATTAATTTATGGATTGTTTGGTGAGTTGCAAATTGTTTGTGTTTACATTTATAGAATCATAGAGCCATGGAATAGTTAGAGTTGGAAGGGACTTTAAAGATCATAGAGTTCCAACCCCCCTGCCATGGGCAGGGACACCTCCCCACTAGACCAGGTTTCTCAAAGCCCCATCCAGCCTGGCCTTGAACACCTCCAGGGATGGGGCATCCACAACTTCTCTGGGCAACCTGTTCCAGTGTCTCACCACCCTCACAGTAAAGAATTTCTTTCTTCTATCTAATCTAAATCTCCCCTCTTCCAATTTAAAACCATTACCCCTCGTTTTATCACTACACTCCCTGATAAAGAGTCCCTCCCCATCTCTCCTGTAGGTCCCCTTCAGGTCCTGAAAGGCCATTATAAGGTCTCCCCAGAGCCTTCTCTTCTTCAGGCGGAACAACCCCAGCTCTCTCAGCCTGTCTTCATAGGAGAGGTGCTCCAGCCCTTTGATCATTTTTGTGGCCCTCCACAGGACCTGTTCCAACAGCTCCATGTCCTTCCTGTGTTGAGGACTCCAGAGCTGGACACAGTACTCCAGGTGGGGTCTCATGAGAGCAGAGTAGAGGGGTAGAATCACCTCCCTTGACCTGATGGCCACACTTCTTTTGATGCAGCCCAGGATGTGGTTGGCTTTCTGAGCTGCTAGTAAGCAGTGCCGGCTCATGTCGAGCTTCTCATCCATGAGCACTCTCAAGTCCTTCTCCTCAGGGCTGCTCTCCAGCCATTCTCTGCCCAACCTGTATTTGTGCCTAAGATGATTGCCATGTCCCAGGTGCAGGACCCAGTGGTCTACCGTGCCACACAGCTTGGTTTCATCAGGAAACTTGCTGAGGGTGCACTCTATCTCACTGTCCATGTCTCCAACAAAGATGTTGAACAGCACTGGTCCCAGTACCGACCCCTGAGGAACACCACCCATCTCTGGCTTCCACTTGAACATTGAGTGTTGACCACAACATTCTGAGTGCGGCCATCTAGCCAGTTCGTTATCCACCAAGTGGTCCATCCATCAAATCCATGACTTTCCAATTTTGAGACGAGGATGTCATATGGGACAGTGTCAAATGCTTTGCATAAGTCCAGGTAGATGACATCGGTTGCTCTGCCCTTGTCTACCAATGCTGTGGCAAAATCATAAAAGGCCACCAAATTTTTCAGGCATGATTTGCCCTTGGTGAAGCCATGTTGGCTATCACCAATGACCTCCTTATTTTCCATATGCCTTGCCAGAGATTCCAGGAGGATCTGCTCCATGATCTTGCCAGGCACAGAGGTGAGAGTGACTGGCCTGTAGTTCCCTGGGTCTTCCTTTTTTCCCTTTTTGAAAATGGGGGTTATGTTTCCCCTTTTCCAGTCAGTGGGACTTCACCAGACTGCTATGACTTTTCAAATATAGAGGAAAGAGGCTTAGCAACTTCATCCGCCAGCTCCCTCAGGACCCAGGGATGGATTTTATCAGATCCCATGGACTTATGCGCCTTAAGGTTCCTTAGATGGTCTTGAACCTGATCTTCTCCTACAGTAGGCAGTTCTTCATTCTCATAGCCCCTGGTTTTTGCCTTCGGTGACTTGGGCAGTGTGGTTAGAGCCCTTGCCAGCGAAGACTGAGGTGAAAAAGTCATTCAGTAACTCAATCTTTTCCATATCCTGGGTGACCAGGTCTCCTGTTTCCTTCCAGAGAGGGTGCACGTCTTCCCTAGTCTTGCCTTTATCCCTGACATATCTATAGAAGTTTTTCTTATTATTCTTGATATCGCTGGCTAGATTTAATTCTGTCTGGGCTTTATCTTGCCTAATTTGGTTCCTGACCACTCGGACAGTTTCACTATATTCTACCCAGCCTACCTATCCTTGCTTCCACCCTCTGTAGGCTTCCTTTTTGTTTTTGAGCTTATCTTGGAGCTTCTTGTTTATCCATGCAGGCCTCCTGGCTTTTTTGTCTGACTTCTTCTTTTTTGGGATGCAGCTCTCCTGAGCTTGGAGGAGGTGGTCCTTAAATACTAACCAGCTTTCTTGGGCCCCTCTCCTCTCCAGTACTTTTTCCCATGTTACCCTGCCAATCAGGTCCCTCAAGAGGCCAAAGTCTGCTCTCCTGAAGTCCAGGGTAGTGAGCTTGCTGCGTACCCTCCTTGCTGCCCTAAGGATCTTGAATTCTACCATCTCGTGATCACTGCAGCTAAGGCTACCCTTGAGCTTGACATTCCCCACCCACACCTCCTTTTTGGTAAGGATGAGATCCGGCATCGCTCCTTTATTCGTTGGCTCCTCTACCATTTGAAGAAGAAAGTTGTCATCAATACATTCCAAGAACTTCCTGGATTTCTTGTGCTCTGCTGTGCTGTTCTTCAATAGATATCGGGATGCTATTTCATAGTATCTGCCTGTTCACTAAGGGATGTAGGGAATCTTAATAGCAAAAATTCTGGGTAAAATAGATATCATTTATGTAGGGGAGCTCTTCTGAAGGGTCTTCACCTGTATCTATTGAATTTACCACTTCTGGATCATGGGATCAATTTCTTAGTGGAATATTGGTGACATGTATGATCCTAATCATGGAGGAAGATGATTGTATAGGGAGCTATTATTTGATTTATTTCACTTGAGTTTCTAGGATGTCAGATTCTGAAGAAATGATTCAGCTTCTTAAACTGAACATCTAGTGCTATTTTAGCTGTTCCAGTAACTGCTCAGATTTCATCTGCCTCGCCAAAAGAACGTGGAGGTCTTGTAGTTCCTTGCTCATATCGGTTGTATTTTGGATACCCTTGGGTTCTGGAAAGACGCTGACAGGTGGTTAGTCACCTGTTTCACACTGTGTTACTTCCTGAGGGCAGATGCTGATGAATTGTTCCAAGAGACATCCAACTCATAACTCTTTGACATAGCAAAAAAAGGCTTCTGGTGTTCAACACCTTCAAAAATAAAGCCAGGAGAGTGCAGTTTTCCATTTGTTTCCTGAATGGCATTTCTCTGAGTGAATTAGTAATCAAATAAGCTATTTTTATAGTTTTGCATGCAAGAGATATTTGCACATTCTTACCAATTTATGCCTGCTTAGTACTCAACAAGTAAGGTGTTTTGTATTCAATAAAGCTGCTATGTAAGACCTGGTAAGATACTAGTTAGAAATTCTCAGCTACTTTAGGATTTTAAAACTTTTTTTTTTTGCTCTGATCGTAACCTCAGTTGCCCTTCCAATCTCTTTAAGGAAGAAATTCACACCAAAAATCAAGACTGAATGGCTTTACTTAACTTTCTTAAGGTCTAAGCAATACTTTAAATAGATTTTTATTTTTTTTTGCCCTCCCCCTCCCTCCCCTCAATGAATTTTTCCTGTCAGAATAATTGATTCAATTTCAATTGGCCTATATTAAAAACAGGTTCAGTTGATCAAAGTAGAGAATCATAGACTAAGGATTTAACAGGATAATCTAGAATACAGGATTTGTATATGCATAGCTGGAATGATTCTTCTTATAAGAAGCATCAGGAATAAATTAATTCCAGCTGCTATAATGTAGCATATATTTGAACCAACATCTAGACCAAACAGTTGCTTATGTGTTTTCATGACAAATAGCAGGATTATTAGTTAGTGGAAGTAAATATGATGGCTATAACATGATGGAGGTGTATGCAGTATTTGATCAAATGTGTCTGGGAAACCAGGTCCTTGAGAAATCATTTGATACCTTGTTCTATTAAGCTCCTTTTCTTAATTCATGATTGATAATTTGAATCACAGGTTCCCTGAGCTATGGCTCATAAAAACCTTGCTAGTGAACGGAAGTTGCACTTATGTTCAGGAATTCTGCTCTAATGAAAACTAATTAGAACAAAGTATCATACTGCTGCTCCCCTTTGTAAGCAATTACTAACCCCCATAAAATATAGTTGTAGACATTTTGCCATTACTTGTAGCAAATTACATAGAGTTAAGAAGGCAGATGGTCTGTGAGATCTCACAAACCACAGCCCTGAAGTTTGAGAAAGATCTCTTATTAGTTATTATTTCATCTTTTTATTTCGACTTTCCAGTATGCACATTATTACATAATTATGTTCAGTATTCACTAGTTTACAAACGTTTTCTTCTGCCCTTAAACTCCTCCTTTTATGCAGGTAACTTGCTTGGTTTCATAAACTAATATTCTAAAAAAAGTGTTTTTGATCCTGCATCTAATTAACACCTTTCATTCGTTTCAAAGGGCATCCATTCACTTTGCCTTGTCAAAGCAAACATTCAAGCAGAAGCAAAATTGTAGCTTACTAATTACTTTTTTATTCCAGGTGGTAACTATGCCTCCGGGCAGTTTGAATGGTTATCTTATGTTTTATCCACACTTCCCTTAATTCACTTTTATTTACACATCAAGTCAGTTCATGATGAGTCAGCATTTCCGGCAATTGGAGACCCATTGAAAATATGTTCTTGAGTTACTTTTGGATAGAATTGCTGAGCTCTCTTTAAGCTACATCCTGATTATGTGAATCCATTTCCTGTAAATACAGACTTGTGTCTCTGGGGATTACATTTATTTACATGCATATGTTTTTAAAGCTTTTACGGAAGTATGCCCCTTTTTGCATTTTCTTTATTTACTGTGTCTTTGATTAATTTATCAATGAAGTCTCCTATTTCTTCTGCTGTTTTGAATGTGTTCTAGAACACTTGCCTGTACATCAAAACTAAAGAAGTCAAAGAGGTATTTTTGAAAAGCCCATGTTTTTGCATAGTTTATTCCCAAGAGATAGTTAAATGTATTCAAGTTCAGTATGTCTTCATTGTAGTGAATTAATGAAAATCCACTGTTAACATTCCATCTCTCTGAAAGCTTAGAGTCAGCTGAATATTTGGTTTTAGTAAGACTTTGCATAAATTTATTTGAAGTATTTTCTTATTTTGGTCTCTCTGATCTAAATAGATTTTACTTTCCTTTATGGATTATGCTGTATTGCTTTCTTAGCTCTTTCTTTTTAATCTACGCATACTATTTGTACTTTGTTCAGATCATTACTGGCTGCAATTGTTGTTTCCTTCCAGTGAGTAAATTTAGGTGTTTATTTCTGTATCTGTACTTCCACCACATAAGTGACAAAAGAGTTCCTTGTATGTAGAAGACAAGCTACTAGAGAGATAAACCTAAAAATATTTTCATTTTCCCTTTCTCTTTCAGAAGACCCTTTCTTTTATATGTATTCCTTCTTTCTCAGATATTCCTGATCCATCTTGTCTAGTATTCATTCCTTATGCATTCTTCCAGCTACCATCTTCTATGGAGCTAGTCTTCTTTCCTAATTCCTTTTTCTCATGTTCTTCTTGTATTGCCTCTGTGCTGCCTCTAGCGCAATCCAGCAAAGGTCCATCGGAAAAGGAGAGTTAGCTACAAGCAGTCATCTTATTTTTCACCCAGCATAAACACATTAGGTAATCATATGGGCTGCTCTGACTAAGACCAATTGTCAGAAAAAGAAACTAGAACACTCAACAATAATGTTGCAGAATATTGTAGCTTCATAAAGGCATTACTGGTGAACCCTACTGTACCTTTGATATATATTTTTAACCAGTATTAATTTTAACCTAGCCTCAAACAGCCTGCCAAACAGTCTTTTGCTTTAATAACATTTCAATATCAGAACAGATTTTTAAATATCTTGGCAGAACTGATGAACAAAAAACAGGAAGGAGAATAATTTAGTCAGGAGACAATGCAATATGCAATCACACCAACTCGCAGTAAATCCGAGCCGTTAAAATAAACTTGTCTGATCCTGGAAAGAAAACCTCTGACTTAAAGCTTGAAACTGAATGGCACTGGGCTTGTTAATCAGAGTGACTAGGACAACAAATCTCTTTCTGCAGAGTTAATAATAACTGGGACATAGAAGATGCAGCTAGCTATGAATATGGGATGCCCAAGACATTAGGTTTAGATGTCCTTAAGATTTTATTAATGAAACGAACCACCAGTCACTTCTACCAACTGAATTTGATGGAGTGTTTGCAAGTGACATATCAGCTAGTTTTAGCTGCACAATCTTTCTCTAACTTTGAATTATCATAGACCCTCTTTCATGGATCCAGACATTCTTGATTGATTCAATTCCATAGATTTTAAGTTATTGCGTGGATTTTTAAGTGTGATGCCTCAGTAATGCAGGCTTAAAGCAGGAAGACTCTGTTACAGCTCTAGGAGCTCTGAATGTTGTTATGCACTTAGAATAGTCTAATATGACCAATATTAAACTTGTTGATTTTCTTCCTTTTGAATATAGATCTCATTGTGATTAGTCATACCTCAGCTACTATACTTTGCTCCACACGGAAAATGGGAAATCTCTGTTCATTCCACATGGTAAGTAGCCTGTGTTTTGTTTTATTCCTGTGCCTTGTATGCATCTTGATGCATTGTATGCATCATTTCTTACAGCTACAGCACACCAATGGCTTACAACCCACACCTGATTAATTCATCCAAGTCCTTCTTCTAATGTGTCTTATTCCTCTTTTTTTTTGCGGTGCATTGATAAAAGAAATTCTTGGCAAAAATCTGCCTTTTTACTTCACTCTTTTAATTTCATATAATTTTTGGTATTGCAATCTTCAAGGCTACTCAGTTCTCTAAACTATATCTCTACCGCCTTCTGTATTGATGATGCCTTCCAGATATGTGTTGTCTGAGTGTATAATTCATAAATGTTAATTTTTGGGGTAAAGTAATTAATTAAAATTTTGAATCTGACTAAGGAACTTCAACAGTAATTTCTTAGAAGCCCAGAGTCACCTGGAAAGAGTCATCTGTTTGCCAGAGATCAGGACATCTCATGGCAGGGAAAATTACATTGTTGAAGTGCAGAAGATGCATTTCACTGAGCCTGAAGAAAATTTTCATTATCTCAAGTTTACAAGAGAGAAAATTGTGATGAAGTTCACATATTGTGTAACAAAGGAAGGACATTGTGCATAATTAAAAAAATATATACTCAATTGGACTTTATGTCCTAAATGATGAGTAGGAGAATCTTTGTGTCAGTCCCTTTCCTACGTTAATTACTCAATGTACTATATAACTTGCCTGTTCCTGTATAGATGCACTATAAACTAGAAAATCTGGAATTAACTGGAATTGTAGACAGCAGGCAAGAGTCAGAGAGCCACATAGAAAGGAAAGTCTTCATTTCAAGAAAGAAGTATTGTACTGTGAGAGATCAAGTGCCAACAAAGGTGCAAGACATAGCATTTGCTGGCTTGTGATGTCTTAGTCCCATTCCTACCCTTTCTTGAAGTCCCATCCATCTTTTTGCCTCCTGTGATCCCTTGGTTCTTTCACTACAGTCTGCTTCCTTGATCAGCCAGTGATTTTAACCTCTCTTTGCCTAAAACTCTGCTTGATGCAAGTAGGGGTAGGCACTAAAGAATTGGAAGTTTATAAGTTTTTCAATAAGATAAATTGAAATAATGATCTGGAGTTTGGTTTTTTTTTTTACAGTTTTATAAAAAAAGTCTCCATAAATATTTTTTTTTTCAGTTTCTAAAACCACACAATTAAGTTTTAGGAAAATAATGTATGGTTTTTGTCCCTCATAATTACCTTATTTCTGAAGAAAAGGCAAAATACTGCCCTGTAGCACAAAGGAGATGATTTATATTGTTCCGTGCTTTTGCTCTGTTCTGTGGCTTCCAAATCAGTCGTGAGTTCTCTGCAAACTCTTAGTAGCATGGGACCCCTGTAACTTATAGCTTGCTTCTTTTCCAAACTCAGATTAGGAGCTGTGATGAACAGGGGTGCTTTGACCCTGTAGGACATGAAGAGATTTTTTTTTTTTTTTTTTCAGCGTATCTTCTCCTGTAAGGATTTGCTCCTCCCTGGAAAAGCACAAGGCAGAGCTAAGAGTTATTCCTCATGGCACTTTGTCACACTTATCCCTTCATGATTGTTGTCTTGTCACTGGATGCTAGAATTCTCGTGATGTTGTATCCTGAACACTACATACATTTGTCGCTTGGATTTGTCATTTTTTTCAAAGGAAGCATTTCCAGACAAAAGAAAGAGTAGGAAAGTCTCACTTTCCTTCCCCTCTCCAGTAAAGAACAGTTGTAATTCTAAATTATGCAAGGGGCACACCAGATGGACTGTGGAGAGTGCCTTAGGAGTGCATGCAATAATAATAACACAATTAATAATTAATAGCTATGCTGGACTGCTGGGCCTTCCAGCATTGCTTTGTTTGAAACTTACCAAATACTTCTGAATAACATAGGTTCACTTCAATATCCAGCATAATGTCAGCTGTAAGCTTATTATAAAATTGGCTCAAGTTGAAATGGGCCTGAAAATAAATGTGATGCCAGTCACCCCACCAGTGCTATAGGGAAAAAGTCAATCAATTTTCTTTGAGAGTCTGGAACAGCTGCTGAAATTAGAAAAAAAGTGATGTGTGATATATGATACCATAGATAACCCTTAAGATTCTTCTCAGTTGTTACTGAATTAAGGAAAATCTTAGTGTGAGTCTGAGAAAGTTTATTGGCCAGCTGGGAATCTGTGGAGTTTTTGACCCTCTTAAAGGCAGGCATAGGAGATAGAAAAAATAAAATAAAATTCAAAAAATTCAAAAGGCCCTGAAACATGCCTAGGCTTTCAGTGCTCTGCACCTGCAAAGGGGGAGGAAAATTCATCTTCGTAAGTCTCACAAAATATCAGCAATTTATATTCTAACAGACATTAATCTGATGCATACTATGTTCCAGTTACGATTGCAAGGATAAAAGGACTTGTTTAATCTCTGACTTTGGGTTGCTTCATCTATTTTTCTTGTGGTTAGTAAAGATCTTTTTTTGCTCTAGCTGAGTGGCTTAAATTTTATTACTTACAAATTTAAAATTGGTCACTATAAACTTGATTTCCAAAGCTATTGCAGAAGCCTGCAAGTTTCCCTTGTGCATTGGTTGGAAGTCGGGGGGCATACTGGACTTTTTGATGTTGTTGTTTTCTTGGGCTGTGTTTTAGCATTATGCCAGACAATTCTGTAAGCCCTAAGGAAGATATATTTACCTTCTACAAATCTGAGTCCTGGTTGAGCAGCACTAGTTCCTAAGAAGATCTAAATGTTGTTTGATATTTTCCCCACATTTGGGGCATTTATAATGATTTTGCCCTTCCAGAGTCTCTGATATCTCATACACTTCTGCTCATACTGGAAGACTTCCCTTCAGAGTGGAAGGGTCATTCTTCTTTAACCTCTGGAATTTGAGTAATGCAATTCATTTTAGGTCTCTTTCTTGCTCTGTCAGTTTGGGCTTGTTAAATAGTTGTGAAACTATTAAGAGACACCCAGGAAGTATAATCAAATAAAAAAAATCCTCACAGGAATTCTGGTTAAAAATCAGAGAAAAAAGGTTAGTATTGATTAGCTTAATGGAATCTGTTTTGGGGGTTTTTTTGTGTCCCGTCCCCCCTGCTTCTCATTCTCAGTCTATGGTCTGTGACTATGGCTGTCTTCACCATTTCTCTTCTGCCTAATGACCGTAGAACCTGATTACCAATTTGACCTGGGGTGGAAATTGCCAAGATCTTTTGTTCCTATTAATGTAATTGCAATAGATGCCCAGGTAAACTAATTCTTCCACTAAGCAAAAAGATGTACTCTTTATTATACATCAGAGAATCCATATTGGAAAGAAAACACAGAAATGTGCTTGTTTACTCCTGCTGCTCATAGAATAGGTTGCTTTTCTACCAGAAGGAAAGAATAAGAATTTTTTTTTTATTTTATTTTTTTAGCATTTGCAATAAAAGCTAAGGGTCAGATTCATAAATGTGGTGGCGATGTGCTGTGTTTAGCAAGAATGAATTTTAAATAAGGTCCTCCCAACTTTAGATCTAAGCACTGCAATTCAGAAGCAGCTTCAGTGTTTCAGGCTCGTGCATACTTATAGTGATCCCTGCAAAATAAGCAAAGACAACAAGAAGGAGCAACAATTCTGTCTGGAAGCTTCACTGTGCTTCGAAGGTTTTGTTTATGAAGATTCATTTACATCTGTATAAGCATCTATTTATATGTGGTTTGTTAATATGAAAATAACCTAATCAGATGTCTAGGAATAGATAGTAATTTTTCTGGTCTCTAAATTCAATGCAGTTGTTCTGCACTGACAAAGGCTTCTTCAGTCCCACTCTCAGCACATAGGATGCCTGTTGGCACGTGCTGCTAAGCAGCTGCTGAATTACTGCAATCTCAGGTGACTGCTGTGTGCAGCAGCAGCATCCAAGTCAGGATGTGGCTTTGCCAATCACTTGTGTCGTGCCATTGATGAGGAGGAAATTTAGGTCAATTCTTTCTTACACAGGGCAGCCTCTGCCTTGTTGGTTCATCAGGGCACAAATCTGTAGTATGGTTGCTGAACCTCACTTCTTCTGTTTGCAATTTCTTTTATGTACTTTGGGAATGAAAATGAAAACCTATATTACTCCAATCATTTGGGTTATTTTGTCATTTCAGAAATTGTTTTATATAAGAACTTATTCATGCTTCTTATTACTGAGGAGCTGTGGCAAAATGAAATTTTCTCATGTATTTTGGGGCTATTTGGAAGTACGTACAATGGAAAGATATCCCGTGCACCATCCAAATGGCATTCTGCTGAAAAAGATGGCTTATTTATTCACATTTGTTCCACAACCAAAAAGTATGTTCGTTGTCTCAAAGAGCCTTTCATTTGGCAATTCTAAGTGACTGGTGCATTGTCTGTGAGATGGCACTTGCAGAAAAGTAGGGGTTTCACGTTGTTTTGAGGGAGTTGGATAACTTTTTCCCTCCATATTTTCATTTGAAATATCTGTCAAGTTCCAGTCTTCTTTTAACTTTTATATAATTTATGTCACTTATGAATGTGGTATGAACTAGAACAAGCACATAGATATGTTCAGCTTGTATAATTTTTCTAATAAAATTTCAAAAGGACCTAAAAAAAAATTAGGCATTCAGTTCTCATTGAGAGTGAAGGAAATTAAGACCCTCTTTAGAGGAGTTAAGGGAGCTTTTGAAAATGCAGTATCTTTCCAGACTGTGAGTGTCTAAAGCTTTAGATTGATTTTAATAAGGGAGAAACAGCCCAGAAGACTGAATATAAAGATTTCTGAGGAACTGTCCCCAAGAATTGTATGCTACTGTGACTATACCTATAGGTTATTGTCACTTCAGATTTGTTCAGTGCCTGGAGAAAAATCATGTTCTCTTCTCTAAGACCTTTTTTATTTCTAAAGTGAAACGGACACCTCTCTGAAAATCAGAATTTATGAAAGTTTATTTCCTACAGCTCTACTTGTGCTGGTTGTCTGGCACCTAATAGCGTGGCTGAGATAATTCTGCAACTTTTCCCTCCTCTGAAGGCATTAATATCTTTTACCTAAATGCCTTTTTCCCATAATTTTCAGCAACTTAATGATTTTGAGACATCAGTTCTTCTCATCAGTTTTGATTGAAAGTGGGGATTTGAGAGACAGACAGGTGCAGGTCCTAAACCTCATGTCCTTTGGAGACCAGATTAAAAAGAGTAGCTAGTGTTTGTAGAGAGTTGGAAAGGAGAAGAGTAAGGAATGCAATAACATGAGGTTACAGTAAACATGAGAATTCCAGAGGACCCATGACCTAATACATATTCGGTAGATGAACCAGGGATTTTTGGTAATATTCTTCCTGTATGACTAGACACCATGATTTTCCATTTTTCCTTGGGATCTTTATTTTCCCCATTACATGAATTTAGGATTGAAAATAGCACGGAATATTTCAGCACTGGCTGGTTATTTTACATGGGGAATTTGCCTGAGTAATAGTGACATGGGCTTGTGATTTTCCCATATGTTTTCTAGATGAAGACTTGTCATATAAACAAAGATAAATGGAATGCACCTTAAATTTATGATTTATGTATGGTACTCTGGAATAAGTTAGCTAATTTGTCATCTTGTTACCCTGCGAATTGATATTATTCTGCTATGCTTCCATCAAGCAATGAAGGAGAAAAATTAAGTTATCTTTTGTATCCAATAGTTAGTTCTTATATTTTCTAGTTATTTCCTGTTTCTTTTTCATTCTAATTTTATTTTGGCAAGTAACTTGTAAATGCTGGGGGGGTGGGGTGGATGGTTGTTTTGGTTTTGGTTAGCTTTTTTTTCCTTCTTGAGATTTCCTCAGGGAAAAAAAAAAAAAGGGGGGGGAGATTTATTGTCCATGGGTTCCTTTAGTCAGTATCATTGAAGTTACTGTTTTCATAATAGTGACAAGGTAGCACAGGGTGAAAGGCTATTGTTCTTGGCTTCAAAAATGTCTCAGGAAAAGCTACAGTCATGTGACAGTGCCGGAAAACAGTTCAGAGGGCCCAGGGAAGAAAGGAAGAACTCCCATTAGGGTGTTCCCAGCATATCAGAGAAGGCATTGATTTGGAAACTAAATGGTGTACAACCAACCAGGTGGAAAAAGATCCAAGAAAAATTAAGGGCAACTCTGCTGGCCAGAAAAGTGTCCAGAAGAGCTCCTGGTCTCAAGACAATCTTTCAGTCTCATAAGTGCTAAATGGAAGTACATTGGGCCAGTAGTTTCTCTTTCAAAGTAAACAGTGGTGGTGAAGACAGAGCAGAAGATCAAGTTCTTTCCTTTCATGATTTTTCTTTGTGTGAGGAAAGGATGCTCACATATGAGTTTATGGTTTGACATTGGCTTCGTACATGGAAAAAGTAGAGATGATCCAGAGAAATGTGTTCTGTTGTGCTGTTTCCAGATTTGCTTTTGATATTGCTAAATAGAGAGTTAATTGACTTGCAGAATGATTGTAGCTCCCACTCAGTCACCTACTCAAGCTGAAACTAATGACATGAATAATAGAAATATTTAAGAAATACGGTCCATGGGAATGGTAAAAAATATGAAATCTACAACCTGGTTAGCAAACCAGTTTCCTGATTTCAAGATCCTCTTTATTGTAATTGTTAGCCTGTCAATAGTAAATTTCCTTTCTGGAGGAGGTATGCAAAGTAACTAGCTAGGGGTTGTGTGTATGTAGTGTGCACATCAGCTGAGAAATTTGTACATACTCAGTCCTTAGAGTAAGAGCATGCCATGATACTCTCATCATGGCGTGGAACATGACATGTTTTCATAGGTGTGAAAAATTCCTCATAGACTCATGTACTCGTAATCTCTCACTGTTGGGAATACGTGGAAGTGCTGGAAGAAGTTAGAATATTTTTTCAGTGGTACTCCTATTTAGTCACGATGTACATCAATATAGTCATACAGTTCCCTGGCTATCTGTAAGTTATACGTAGCTTTACAACACCGTAGCTTGAAAGAAGAAATAGAAGCAATTTGAGGGAGTGCACCTTGTTACTGAAATATACAATGGTGATGATGCCACTCATGCAGATGGTATCTCAGGTATGCTTAAATAGTTTTGAACTTTTTGAATTACTTTCCGAACTAGTTTCTGAGTTAAATGTTAGGGATGTTGAATCTTGACAAGGACTGCATATTGACAGTTCCTGCTGAGGTATAGCTAATGATACAGCTCTTCATGTATATCTGGTCTGACTGTGCATTCACTTCTAAAAATATCACCTCTAAAAGATTTGCATGTCTGTAGAAGCTATTTCTATTTATACAATATATTGTAGGAATATACATTTACTTATCTAGGGTTTCTAAATAGATTACGTTGGATGATTGCATTTATCTTGGTTCTAACTGGAGGCAGAAATTCACATTGGATTGCTCTGCTGTAGTAATAAGTAGGACATCTGGGATAAATGTTACATGCACCAAACATTACATTTTTATTTATTTAAAGAAATAAAAAGAAAACACACCATTGTCTGGTTTGATTCATAGATGATTCCTGAACTTGCTTCTTACTGAGGTAAGAGTGAAGTTTTGATCTTTATCAGGCTGTCACTGAACACTTTCCTATGTATTGTCCCTGGGTCCCAGTATATTTGTTTGTTATGGATGTCATCACATCTAGATTGTCAGCAAGTTTATGTGGCAATAAATTAAAATATTTTGTTAGTGTTCTGGATGTAAATAAGGGCCAATGAAATACTCATTATAGATCAGAGATACTGAAGGCTTAAATCATTATCATATAAACTGCTTCATTTTCAACATATTAGAATGAAACTTATATTTGCTTAGATAAAGTACTTCATATAAATAAACACAAAGAATTTCAGAACAGGAGTCAGGGCAATAATGCAGAACCTCTAAATCCCCTTTCATCTTGTGGATTGAATCTATTGATAGGCAAAATATCAAGCTTTTCACCACAAAAAAAAAATAAGATTGTAACTAAAAATGTAACTTGTAAAAAATGTAAAAATGCTAATGGATTTTTTTTGCCTCCACAAACTTTTCAACATTAATATTGATATTTGAAAAACAATAGGCAGAAGTAATCATGGTGTTATAAAAGTAATTGATACAGAAAGTACTGGATTCTTTTAAGTGAAAAAGCTGCCATTGTTTTCAGTGGAAGCCAAATTAAGTCCTGAAGAAATATTTTCATTTATCAGCAAGTTCTCCATAGGTCAGTATCCACCACAAAATCTGACTTGGGCTTCCTTGTAGGAAATGTGGAAGCCTAGAATGGGTCTGCAGTTATACACACCTTTTATGTTTAATTACCTGTGTATATGCAGGATCCAAACAGGGTCCCATGGGTAGGGATTGAAACGCTTCATTTCAAAGGATTCAGCACAACCACCTTTTACATTTCATAATGGAGCCGTCTGAGAAACAGTCATATGCATCTTTTTCATGATAGACATAATTAGAGCATTTGTGTTTGCACATTAAGGCTTTTTCCCACTGTAATTAGGCTGGGGATCAGCAAGAGGCTGGAAAGGAACACAGCCTGGACAGCTAACGTAAACTGACCGAAAGAATATTCCATACCATGTGATGTCGTGTTTATCAATAAATTTCGAGGAAAGGAGGAGGGAGTAGGGGATGTTTGTGATTATGGTCCTGGTCTTCCCAAGTGACTGTTATACGTGCTGAGGACCCAATTTTCCAGGAAATGGCTGGACGTCTGCCTGCCAGTGGGAAGTAGTGAATTAAATCCTCTTTTTTTTTTTTGTTTGTGGTTTCTTGTTTTGTTGTTGCTGGTTTTTTTTTGTTTGTTTTGTTTTTACTTCTGCATGCAGCGTTTTCTTCCCTTTTTAAACTGTCGTTATTGTAATGCCAAGTTTTCTTGCCTTCCTTCTATTTTGTCCCCCTCCCATGGGAGAAGGGAGTGAGTGAGAGGCTGGGCAGGTGTTTGTCTGTTGATAGGGGTCAACCTACCACACCTGGTTTCAAATCAGTTCTCCCAGGATTGTTTATTCATTTTGTTCAAGGTTGTTTTAATGTGAAACGTACACATTATTCTGAATAAGGGCTAGAACCAGGATACCCTTAGTTGCCCTTTCTGGTGAGCCTCACGGACATCAGACTACTGGAGTTGTTCTGTGTCTTGTGAAAAAAAGCCCTCAGTCTATTTATAACCCGATTCATCTTTAGGAGGGAGAGTAAGGGGGTTTGCGGCTTGCTGCAAAGTCATGAAAAGAATCAGACTTAAATTGACAGTGGGATGTGATTCTGGCAACAAGCCTCTTTGTGTGCTACCCGGGGGTTTGTGTATCATTCAGCAAAGCTCAGGCTTAATGAGAGATGCAGCAAGTACGTCTCTTTTGCATTTCCTCTTGAGGCAAAGCAGCACTCCATGCTGATGCCAGAAGGAAATAGTCTATCCCTTCTGAGTTTCAAAGGGAGAGCTTCTTTTCCTGATTAATGGCAAAAAGGAAATAAAACTTCCATTATAGATAAATCACTCATGAGGTTCAGGCATTTAGGGAGCCTCATACTTGCATTGCAATAAATACAAATGTTTTTTCAAATTCTTTTTGTCTTCAGTTACTAAAAAGTATCATTCAAGATTAATCATGTTGCATTAGCAGCCCTATTATAGATGAGAAGTCCAAAGTACATAAATAACAGATTTACTTGCTTTAATTTGACCTTGAAAAGAATAATTTTTGTCTCACTTGAATCTACAGTAAATAAGATCGTATAACTTTCCCATTTCTATTATATTTTGATTCTTCTGCTTCCAAACAATTCTGATGATTTTAGATGTTATATTATTTTTTCATTTTAGTGACATTCTCATGAAAAGAAAATGTTAATGCAAAGAGGCAGCTATTATTCTTAGTTATTTCCCTCAGTCAGGAGTACTTACCAAACATTAATAATAAATTTTTGCATCTTGAATAAGGAGTCATTAGGCAAAAATAAATGTATCCAAGAGACACATATGCAATGCTAATTGACAACTGTGTACACAAAGAGCTGCCATTTATTTTATTACAGTCAAACATAACCTTTGTAAATGTCAGCTCTGTGTTCTGTTGACCAGCATTTTAATTTAGACATATTGTTCTTCCTTTTAAAGTGATTATCATTTTATTGCCTTCCAACACATGATTCATTCATATTAGTTGCCATTGCATATTTCATGATTCTTTTGAAAGTAACAATCAAATTATGATTATTTTATGGGGCAAATTATGGGGGAAAAAAAAAAAAACAAAATGGAAAAATGTTCTTTTTAAATTACTTCAGTAGAGGCTTTATGGTGGTTAAGGTCACAGAGGATGCAACACTTTCAGTATTTATCTACAGAGTCCAAAATATATCTTACCATTGAAGAGATAATTGTGGTAATAGCAAATTACCCTAACAACAAAGAGGTAGTGAACAAATATGGAACAGAGTGGGCATTTCAAACTTTATTACTGTTTTCAAAACACGACTCAGGAAAGGTAACAGATGTGAATGGGTCCACGGTGTTCAGAACTGTCAAAGTCCTTGTGACTCTTGATGAATCCTTCTTTGAGGGAGACCCAGGTGGCGGATATGGGTAACAGCTATTAAATGAGATTTCTTGATCTGAAATCACTTGTCCTTGGAAAATTTTGCAGGCTAAATAAATAAATAAATAAAAAATCAATGTAACTTACACAACTCAAAGACCATTTACCACTCTATACTGGCAAGCTCCTTTCTTGCTCTTACTGCACTGTATCGTTTATTTCTCCCAGCAAAGGGGTAGCTGGCAAAGTTGTCTTTGTATGCTGCTTCCACTTTTCACAGGGAAACTGTGTATTAAGAGTCTTTGTGCAATACAATACAGGTGCACATGGAAGCAGAGCCCCTCCCATATTTTACAAGTCATTCAGATGAATTACCATTTGTTGTGATGCTGAATTGCCATTGCATTTGATGAGAACTTCCATGATATTAACAAAATTTCTGACCTCACATTTATGGAGAAGAAGAAATGTTTCCCCTCTTGAGTTCTGGATGGCAGAGTGCAGCAAAGAAATCTCCCTTTTTAATATTTAAAAAAGAATACTTTGTATTCCGTATTGTAGGGCTGGAAAGACAAGTTATGTGAAAAGGAATTTCTTCAAGATTTTTATTGTAATTGGTTGTTTTCTGGTAAGATGATAGTTTGAATGTCACCAAAGCCATCTTTTAGACCCAAGTAAAATTTGAAGAAGGCTCTGAGCTAACCCTAAAGAGAACAGGCTCCAATTTCAAATGAAAATACTTCTGTAATGAAAATATGTTATCCTTTCTGTCATTTATACACTGAATATGATTTGGCTTTTTTAAAGACATATAGGAAAAACAAATTCTGACTTACTTCTGAGTAGTTTGTGAAGGCTGGTTGATGTTTTAACTAGAAAGGCTGTAAGTATTGAACAACCACAGTAGACTCAAATTCAATATTATTACAGTAGCCAGAAAGCTTTTTTGAAAGACATCAGTATTTAACCTTCCAAGAGAGCAAATTGTCAAGCTTGCATACTGTTCGCTATTCAGTAGGGTATAGTGATCAGGAGACAGTACAGAGAGTTAACTCTCGAGTTCAATTAACTCACTCCTGAAGAATATTGTGAGGGGTCTAAAACTGTAACTGTGTTCAAAAAACCTCTTAAGTAAACTCATAACAGAAAAGTATACTAAAAGCTATTAACAGGATGTGCAAATGACCTCTAATTTATTAAGTCCCTAAACTGCTGGTTGCCAAAAGCTGAAAAGGAGTACTTTTTTACTCTTTCCCTAGACATGAACTGTTAGTCATGCTTGGAGAGAGGACACAGGGTTAGAAAGACCATTGGAAAAGCTGTGCTAGTGCTCTAAATTGCAAATGTTCAAGTAAAAATTCAAGTAAACGGTCGTAACTTTGATATAGAGACAGCTAACAACTTAAAAAAATTAAATGGGAAGAAAAATATTAGAACAATAATGGCTAATGATTTTTCTTACTATGACTGAGCATTTTTTTGTAAGTAGAAAATGCAGTAATAAATGCTAGGCCTTCCAGTAAGGCAACAATATTTGTTTTATGCATTACATTTTTTACAGCAGAATATACTAAATATTTCAACACATTGTTTCTAAAAGTTGATAAGTAACATTACTCAGTGTGGCTTGCTACTCCGTGGTATAAAATGTTAAATCATTTATGGGATAGGATTTTGAAAAATATTTTTTTAAAAAAACCTATTTTTAAGCACTCTTTTGTTCATTAACATTGAGGGTCATACAGGTGTTGGAAATACTATTTTCAGAAGTTTTAACGAGGGAAAGTGACCACAGTTTTCACATTATAAAAACTAAATCTAAAAATATTTTTCTTTTTTTTTTCTCCTCTGTAATTATTTCTCACACATGGAACACATCCACCCACACAACACCCCCATGCCCATTCAATCAAGCTATTTTGCCTCAGGGCTTAGCAAGAGGAGAGATGATAATATAGTTTTTTCTAATTTAAAATGTTGGAATTACTGAGGAACTCAACTTCATTGAAGCATTTAAATAGGCATTAGACAATTTTTGTATAGTTGGCTGGTGTGGCAAATCACACTGAAACTTTTTTGTTGCTTAATTTTGCAAATAACCCTCTATTTTACATATTCAGTAGCATTTTTTTAAAATTCGACCAGTAAATGGAGACCTTCAAATTTGAATTCAGCATTGAAATTATTATGAATTACTCTAGAAGATAAATGTTGCAGAAAATGAGAGCATAGAAAATGCATTTGAATTGTGTTCTAAAAGAAATATTGTTGTAGCTATAGCAGTGTAAGAATGTAAAAGGGAAAGTGTATCCAGAGAGATAATATGATTCAGTAATATAAAATCTAATGCCTTTTCTCAGACAATATGATATCACTGAAGGTGATGGTAGGGAATGAAATAAAGCCAACATGCTCTGGGCTCTGGCTGGCTTCTGTCAGGTCCAAAAAGAGGTCACAAAATCCACCCTAAATATCACTTAAACACAATGCTTTCATTAATGTTGTTATTGACTTGCCTCACCTTAATTTCTATGAACCCATTAACAAAGTTTTTATGACTGATGTACGACTGTTGCTTGTAATTTTTTGAGTAAGTGCCATAACTTGCTTTAAATTAAAAGTACATCATCAAGGTTATGCAGCTCCTTTGTGATTGTAGGATGTGGCAAGTAATTGACTATGTTTTCCATTAACATTTCTGAAACCAAAGGATAAGAAAGACTGTTCTTGATAAGAACAGTAATCGTACAGGTCAATACACTGATTCCATAAAGATAGGTGTGCTTCACCTTATGCAGGTCAGTAACCTTGCATTAGGCTCAGAGGTGAGGTCTTATGAGATGCTGGAGGCTGAAGCATGTGGCTGAAAACCTTGTGCATACAGCTCAGCCTTTAACTGCCAGCATCTTGCTATTTTGGTCATAGCTTTTTCTAACTGTAAATTGGGACTCTGAAGAGATCACAAAACTCATTTTCTTTTGGCCTTGCTTGAGTACAGGTTTCCAGGGGTGAAAGGCAAATGCAATCCACTGTAAAGCTTAACCTCTTGCATTCCTTCCATTACCCCTGAAAACATCACTGATAAATCATATACTACTGTGATGAGGTCTGCTTCCATACTGTCTCTCTCCTCTCTCCCAAAACCAAACCAAAACACCACCCTCCCCAAACAAAAGAACTATAAGAGATTTTCTTCTAAGGAAGGTAGTTCTATTTTATATGGGACTGCAATTTTAATAAGTAGTAGTTTCAATGAATTGTGCTTAACGCTACTAAGAAATATACCATTTATAATTTTTAAATTCTGTACCCATACTTCTAGTGAATTTTCAGGTGAGCAATTCTTGAACTGCAACTAGTTTGCATTGTATTGTGGATGATAACTCTTATTTGTTTACTTTATGGGTTAATTATCAAAAGCATGGAATAACGCTGTGGTTTATTTCTGGACTGCTTATTTGTAGCAGGGTGAGAAACATAAGAGCCATGATATTTTACTTAGATGGTATTCTACTTTCTAAAGAATATATTTTTTGGGTAAAAGAAGTCAGGTACACAGGTAGAAAAAAGAAAGTGATCTTCTTATGCCTAGTAGTCTTCTTCCATTATTACCTTAGAATGGATTTGTGATACCCTGACTATTGCTAAATTACTTTGAAAACAAGTCTTAACCTTCTCATTTAAATAAACTGACTGATAAAATTCATGGCTTTAAAAATGAAATTTAGACTAAAAATCATTCCTTTCTAATCAAAAGTCACAAGCTATTTCTTCTATTTTTTAACAGTATGAAACCTCAACTACCATTGTAATTTAAAAAAGAAAAAAAACCAAAAACCAAAAAGAAAGTCAACTTTTCTAAAGGAAGATGCTGTTTCTTTTCCTATCCTCTCATTAAATGTAGATGGGTTTACCTTTCCTGCAAGGTAGTGCCATGCTGCATTTCATTCTTTACAGGACACAATTCACACTGCATCTCCATGTCCACTGAATATTTTCCAACAGCTGTTCATATTTCCAGAAGAATGTTTTTCTCTTACACTCCCCTGCCCAGATATTACAAGAAGTGGTGGCTTCAGGAACTCCATTGCAACATTTCTTTAATAGGATGGAGGTATTATCGACAGATAGATACACATGCTACCACACTTAAAAAAAAATAAAAAATAAAAAAACCCCAAACTTAAAATTGAGAGCTTCTATAGCATCCTAAAAACTTCTACCGTGGTCTCTGTTTACACATTTCTCTTCTTGCTTGCCATGGAATAGAAGATTCCACATGACCAGAAATGAAGGCTCTCTCATAAAGCAGTAACCCATTAAGCTGTTGTTACTTGTTTGCATGGGAAAGTTTAAACACGTCTCATTCAGTAGCTTAGTTTGGGATGCCTTACAAACAAGAATGTGTTTAAGGAATACATTTTAGGAATAGATTAAGTACAAGTGAAAACATAGGACAGAAGGTGTGAAAAAGTCAAAAATGAGAGAGGGTATTATGGTCATTCAAAATTACTTGTAATTTTTCTTTGGAAAAGAATTCTAATCACCTTGTGTTTCTTAGCAGAAATTTGAAGTTAAATTTTTAACTATTTCTATCAGAATAATCTGATAGATGAAAGTGACATTTTTCTTTCATAAAATGTCTTTACACGTTGAAATAATATCATAGTAGAAAATGTGACTTTCTTGGAATACTGCTTTTAAATGACATTAAAATTTGCTTCTCCTGATTGGAAACCAAAGTTAATTGAAGTCAGCAAGAGAAAATCCTGATCTCAATGAAACAGCCTGATGAAGAGCAGTGAGATTTGAAATTTTTACTTGATAGACTGGTTTGCAAAGGCAGCATAAATTTTCTGTCACCTGAAGATAACATGTATTGTTCTATATCGCAAAAACAGAAATCAAAAAAGGCTACACAATTTGCTAATGTTTAAAGTATTTAGTGTCTACCAATATATTATTTCACTATTATCTGTTCCTATTTTTAAAAAAAATTGAGTTGTACGTTTTCAATCCATACTGAGAAAAAGCTAAGAGTACATTTTTGAAGTAGCTTAGATATGCAGTGACTGACGTAGAGATGCTACATGACAAGTATGAGATAAGCAGTTATAACCTGTCCTATAAATTCAATAGACTTTAATCCTCAGTTGCTTACAATGGCTGTGCTGAGGTAGGTCAATGAGTTGTGGGAACACAGGAGAGTACAATTACCCCTCTGCAGACAAAAGCAGATCTTTTCACTACAAGGATAAGATTTTTTTTCCCCTATAACTTCACTCTTAGGTGTGATTGGAAGTCTATTATTTCAGAAAAGTAGACAAAACCAGTTAAATATCTGGTGTTTATTGAATGGTTTGATCCTTCGGATGAAAAATGCAGTATCATTTAGCAGAATTTATTTTTTTGACTGACACTTTTCTTTCTTCCTTGGGCTAAAAACCAGACCTTGATATGATCAGGGTGACACATAAATACCCTAATTGTCTATAAAATATTTCAAGAAATGATGTACTGTCACCATAGTTGAACAAAGGGACACAGGTGATACGCTTGTGTGATTTACAGGATTACATTATCTAACATACAAGATCCTAACAGAAATATCTGATTAAAATGGAAATCTCTAATCCAAATATAGAATATGAAGAGATCTTTACTTTGCCTTTAATTCAGTCATGCCCAAGATTTACCATGGACATTTTGAAAGAAGGAAGGACAAAAATAACCAGATGACCTTATGAATGATTTCTTGGGGCAAAAATGTTACGTAATTATCAAAAATATTTTTTTCTTTTTTTTGAGCAGTTTCCTGTTTAATGTTATTTATGTGCAAATCAGGGGGGAGAAAAGCTGCCAGATAGTTATTATGAATATAAAAATAAAAAATCACTCATATTGGGAGTTAACAAAAAGTGTTTAGCATAATGAAATGTCCAGCTGCAGTGCAATTTAAATTGACTGCTGCGTTGATAACTAACTCTGTTCCTGTAACATAGAGTAGCATTTCTGTGCTAACTTAATTCAGTCAGAGATGACTATTAGATTCAACCAGAACAAAACCCTGGGGAACTTTGAATTATTTACTCAAGCTGGTAGACAAGTTCTGACCTCTATATCCTCATGGCTGGTCATTCTTCTTTGGCTACATTATCAATTGTTACCTTTACATTTTCATTTAGCAAGGTATATATACACTTTAAAAAGAGAGGCAATCCTACCTGGTCAGTAATGAGCACATTTTTGTCTGCTTTACCCACAGAAAGATGGTAGCTGCTTTGGGTCAAACAGTGGTTTGGTTGTAATTTTGCACAAATAATTCCTAAGTCTTGCTGCTTATACATATTTGTTAACAGTCTGCTACTACAGCTGCCTATGTGTGCTCGGGGCTGAACCAGACATTAGGCTGCTACCACGCAAAGGGTTAGCGATAAGGTATGTTGGGCAAGGAGAAGCTTTTGATTACTCTTTTTCGCTTAGGGAAAATGGAAGTGGCCTGCCGTATGAAGCCATAAAAAGCTGGCTTTAGGGAGAAGTACTGCAGTTCCTTCACCTTTAGAAGTGGAAGGCAGAATTGATCTATGTCAAAAGGGGGCATTGCTAGCAACTGAAAAAGCTTATCTTTCCAAAGCCTATTGAGTCAAAATATCCCATATATTTATAGTTTTGTTGAGATAAAAGAAACAAACTTTGGAAACAGAGAAATGTACAGCACTTGGCTTGAGAAATAGTTCCCGTCTAGACTTTATTTCTAAAGGTACAGTAAAAGAGTTGTGTTGTGTTTGGTTTTTGGTGGGTTTTTTTGAAAGAGCAAGAGAGAAAGAAAAGATTATTTCGTTCATTTCAGGGTTTTGCTTCTCATCACCTTTCTTTGGGAAAAGTGATGTTAGGTCATGAATATATAGATACATATATGCATACATTAATTCTGTCTAGTATCAATCATTTTGGTTGGAAAAGACCTTTAAGACAATCCAGTCCAACCATAAACCTAGCACTGCCAAGTTTACTAACAAACCATGCCCCTGAGCACCACATTTACAAGTCTTTTAAATACCTCCAGGGATGATGACTCAACCACTTCCCTGGAAGCCTGTTCCTGGGACATCCACCTCTCTACAACCTCCTTTCACATAGTTGTAGAGAGCGATAAGGACTCAGCCTCTTTTTCTCCAAGTTAAGCAACGCCAGTTCCCTCACCTGCTCCTCAGAAGAAGTGCTCTAGACCGAGCGCTTCTTTGGATATACTCCAGAACCTCAATGCCTTTCTTGTAGTCAGGGGCCCAAAACTGAACACAGTATTCAAGGTGCACCCTCACCAGTGTTGAGTATAGGAGGATGATCACTTCCCTAGTCCTGCTGGCCACACTGTTCCTGAAACAAACCAGGATGCTGTTGGCCTTCTTAGCTACCTGAGCGCACTGCTGACTCATATTCAGCTGGCTGTTGACCAACACCCCCAGGTCCTTTTATCCTGGGCAGTTTTCCAGCAATTCTTCCCTAAGCCTGTAGTGCTGTATGGGTTTGTTGTGACCCAGCACTTGACCTTGTTGAACGTCAGCCCATCAATCCAGGCTATCTAGTTCCCTCTGTAGAGCCATCCTACCCTTAAGCTGATCAACACTCCCGCCCAACTTGGTGTCATCTGCAAACTTACTGAGTGTGCACTTGATCCCCTCATCCAGATCATTGATAAAGATATTATACAGAACTGGCCCCAATATTGAGCCCTGGGGAACACCACTTGTGACCAGCTGCCAAATGGATTTAACTCCATTCACCACCGTTCCCTGGACCCAGCCATTCAGCCAGTTTTTTACCCAGCAAAGAGTACTCCCATCTGAGCCATGGACAGCCAGTTTGTCCAGGAGAATGCTGCAGGAAACGGTGTCAAAGGCTTTACTAATGTCAACATAGACAAGATCCACAGCCTTTTCCTCATCCACTAGGCGGGTGACCTTGTCATTGAAGGAGATCAGGTTAGTCAAGCAGGATCTGCCTTTCATAAACCCATGCTGACTCTGTCTTATCACCTGGTTCTCCTCTACATGTCATGTGATGGCACTCCAGTTTATCTACACCATAACCTTCCCAGACACTGAGGTCAAACTGACAGGCCTATAGTTCCCTGTATCCTTCTGCTGGCCTTTCTTGTAGGTGGGCACCGCATTTGCTATCCTTCAGTCAACTGAGACCTCCCTGGTTAATCAGGACTGCTGATAATGGTGGAAATCGGCCTGGTGAGCACTTCTCCCAGCTCCCTCAGTAATCTTGGGTTGATCCCATCCAGCACCATAGACCTGTAGCAGGTTGCTAACCATTTACCCTTGGATTATGGTTGCTTCATTCTGCTCCCTGTCCCCGTTTTCCAGCTGAGGGTACTGGGTACCCCAAGAACAACTTGCTAATAAAGACTGAGGGAAAGAAGGCCTTAAGTACATCACCCTTTTCCTCATCCTTTGTCACTATGTTTCCGCTGCAATAAATAATAAAGGATGGAGATTCTCCTTAACTTAATGGAGTTAGTGGAATAAGGAGATGAGTCATGTGAAGAGGCAGCAACAATTATTTAATATGTGAAAATTCGCTGTAGAAGATGCTTTGTTAAATACTGTGGTAGCCAGATTAACAACTCTCTGCCTTTGACATAACCCACCTCCCACCACCCTGCTTTTCATTGCATTTTCCAATGCAGGCAGAAACTACTAAGAAATGCGTACCCTTGACCCTAATTACTTAGACAGAAATAAGTTTAGAGAATAGATTGGTCCAGACTAGCATTATATATTGGCAGACTGTCTCCATTGGCCTCATTTATTTATGTACATAACTTTTCTTTGGAACAAAAAGAAAAATAACAGTGAAATATGCATTCACAAAAAGAAAATAAAACTGTGCAAGTTCATTGTAAGACATCTTAGCTAAAAAATACAGTCAGCAAACCAATTATCTTTACAGAAAGAAAAATTCTGATCATCATTGTGGAGTAAGCTGGAAAAAGGAAGTGTATAACAAAAATATCCATCATCAACTAGAATACACAAAAATATCTACAAATCACGGAACATGGATTGACCTTAGGACATTCTATTAACTTGAACAACAAAGTAATAGCTACTAACTTCAACAACACAGAAAAGAGAATAAAACAAACTTTTGCTGCAAGGTTAGCAAACTGCTCATAATAAAGTAAGCAAGAACCCATAAAGTGGTTTTTCCTCCATCAGAGGAACTAAAATGTAGAAATGCAGCAGAACAAAAAGTTCAGTCTGAAGTCTTACTAGAAGTTACCTCTGACTCTTCCTCAGTGGTCCATTTATAGCTGAAAAATGCAAGGAAACAGGATGCAAATCAAGAGTAGTTTATAAACTAGTTAAGTATGGTCCTGTATATACAACTATAGGTCTCTTTATAATGAGGTCTTCATCTTTGAAATATCAGTAATTTTAAAAGAGTTTAGAAGTATCTATTTGCTTAGCACTTACTCATGAATAGTTTCCTAGAAATCAGCAGTTCTTTAGTCTGATATTCTTCATCCCACTAAGCTAAACAGTCTAAAAAAATCTTTAACAAGTGTACAAAGATTAATATACTTGTTTAGTAAAGTATTTCATTATATTACCTGCGAATAAAGAAAGAATAATACGTCTTTGTCAGCCTTCTGTTTTCCCAGTTGATTCTGACAGTCTGGAATATTTCTTTAATAGGTGCCAATTTTCAGATGTAAATTCAAGTCAATGCATTTGTTACATCATATTTCATGTCTCCTTTTTGTACATAGCTGTGGAGAGTGGGATTTAATGACAATGTGCTTTGCAATTCTGTGGAGTCTTTCCTTGCAGAAGCATGTGGAATTCTCCTCCAAAATGGTATTTGAAGAAGTTATAAGTCCTACTAGTAGCCTTAGTAATTTTTGCAGTTTAATAAGACCAACAAAATTTTGTTCAGTGAGTGTAGGCTATAATGGGGAAAGCTTACAGGTCCCCTTGATCCTTTGATGACACAAACCTAGGTTTCCCTGCATTAAGCCTCTACTTCTGTTGGTACTGTGCATGATCCTCCTTTTATTGTTATTTTGCTCACATTTGCACAGCATTCAATTATTGATTTTCATTGTTCTCCAAGGTTTTACGTCGCAGTCTAGTTTATTGATTCACTTTATAGATAAACCTTTTAAATTGCTAGGCATTTTCACAATCTGGCCCTCTACTGTATCTACTATTTTGCTAACTGGTATTGATTTGTAATGATGGGAAAAAACTTCATAAAGCTTTCTATAACATTAAAGATTCTGCATCTTCTATATGACCAGTGGTTGATTTTTTTCAACAGGTTTAATGCTAAAGGCAGAAAGGGGATGCCCTTGGATTTTCCTCTAATTATTTTTCATAGGGCATTTGTGATTTTTAATAGAATTGTTAAAATATTTTGGTGCATGTATTTTATAAATTAGTAATAAAAGCTATAACTATTCATGCCTAGGCCTATAAAATCTAAAAGAGAGAACAAAGAGTAGTGCTGACATGCATTAAACTTCCCTATGTTTATCTATAACCTACTAATATACTAATAAGATTGCACTGAAATTGTTCTGTTAGAGTGCAAGCAGTTCCATTCCTTTTTCTGTTGCATAACTCAAAAGATCTTCTAGCTCTTCTAGTCCAATCCATGTATGTTGCAGATGCTGCAATATTTAACTGCTATTACAGCGATCAACCATGATACACCTCCCTTCCTCTGAATCACTTTCTTTAAATGGACACTGTTTTGCAGTATCAAAGTGTCCTATTAATAATTTGTATATAATCTCATTGAGATGGTGTCATACCAAGAGACCCTATGGCCTTGAAAACACAGTGTCTTTGCATAAAAGTTCTCTTAGAACTTGCTCTTATAAAATGCATAGATTTTTCTCAAATAAAGTGAAAACTAATTTTATTTTCAAGATTGGGAATCAAAACTGCTCATCAATGCTATTAGAATTACAAATAGGATGATTTGCCTCCAAGCTAAAGAACGTTGTTTGTGTTGTATTATACCAATGTTGGAGTACAGCGTTTAAAAATCAGAATTAGTAGCCATTTCAATGTCAGATACTGACTTTGCAAAGTTCTTAGATTTTAACGAGTGGAACTGAGTTCAAAACTTGTTCCCCTATATTTATATAAGCTATGGTCTTGTTTTGCTAAACTGTGGTTTAGAAACTATTGTGCATTTTCTCTCCGCTTCACAGAGATCTTAACTGTATGTTAAAGACTGCTGGAACAGAAGAATGAAAGAGAAACTCAGCAGAAGTAATCATTTTGCTTGTTGTGTAATGAGGAATGCTCAGTTAATATTAAGGAGACTATTCCAAGAGCATTTTAATGACTATAATTTGGAGTACAAAGTAAAACTCCTTAGGCGTTCAAATTATTCAATATGAGAATCCTACAGTATTTAACATCTAACATATGAAATGTTTCTACATCTGTCTGAAAATGAATTCAGCCTATTTTCATGGTGTTAATCACTTTTATTGCATACACTACTTCACAGTATCCAATTTGTCACATAGAAGCTTGTGTTTTACAGTGTATGGTAGATTCAAAATAGAAAAGAACCTTTCTTGGAAGGAGAAATGTATTAATTTCTACCAATTTAACTACCATGTAATTATCCTCTATAATACTGTCTGAAAGGTAAAAAATGATAAATGGCTGCAATAAAGAGATATCACACATACAGAATGAAGGTTCAGAAGGGCTCATTCAGCCTCCATTTTACCGGCAGTTTGTTTCAGCCACTCAGCATTACTGATAGATTCTTAGTATAATCTAGATAAATGGTTAGAATAATAACTTATGGTTCAAAGCGACTGAAAAGAGACTTTAAAAAAAAGGACATGCCTCAAAACTGTGGTGAGATTCCTGGCTGTGGAACACTTAGAAAAATAGAAATAGTGATTAATAATGAAAATTTATTTTCCATATAGTAAAATATTTACCATCTTTCTTTTTCTAAAAAGCCAAATGCCACCCATACATTCTTGTATGGTGTGGACCATTTAAATCACAAATATGGTTCCGTTTTTCATAAAGAATTATAGTTGTGAGAATCAATTACTGTAACAACGATATAAGATTTTTTTTCTTGCCCTCTTTGTTCTCTCGACCACCTTGTGTAATGAGCAGTGGAAAAAATAATGATCTTCAACTCTTCTATAATTTACAAGAAATTTCCATTCATCCAAGTTAACTACTTGATTTGCAGTTGGACAAGGGAAGAGATAGAGATAAAGATGAATGAGAACTGTTAATTTAGAACACTTGTTGCCACTGTGGAGATCCTAAGTATACCACTGCTGGTTAAAGAGAATGAACATTAGTTATGCTGATCTTAGTGGCCCCAAAGTCCTGCTCTGAGGGAGGGTGACCTCTTTAGTGCTATAATAAGTTGAATGGGAGTTTCAGGAGGCATAGATCCACCAATGTGGGGGTGAACTGCTGGAGCTTCTCATCCCTCCTTAGAAGCAAGATGGTTTAGTCCAGCCTTGTGTGCAGAGGAGGAGCCATCCTTCAGGAGTGCTCTCTCTTTGTCAGGTTGAAGTTTAACTCCTCAGTGACACGTAGCAGTTGGAGCCATCGCCACTGGCTTCTGCTGCTGCAAACAACAGCCCCTGACAGCAGCAGGGGCTACCACTGTTTTCTGCCACTGTTTTCTCTGTGGCCAGTTGGGCAAACAGTGAAGCCCTCCTTCTCTTGCTGTGAAGGCTGGCTGCTTACCTTTGCACGTCTAGACTGAAACAGGGATTTGGTCTTCTAGGAATCACCAAGCAACTAGACTGTGAGGAGTGTTTCAAACTTATTGTGGCTCCCTATTTCAAGGGAGAAGGTCACTTTTGCCTGCACCTGTGCTTTCCCTTTTGATTTGGCTACAATGACAAAGAAAGAAGTGTCAGTGGGGGCAGCACAATTAATCTTTTCTGTACAGCTAGAAACCCAGCTATACTGTTCCTAACTGCATGGAGGGAAAAGCAAGCAACTTCTCTTGGATTATACTCTTCCCCATAGTGCATGATGTGAAATAAATATTCAGCTACCAGCTGAAATTATTTCTCACCATACCTGAAAACCTAGGATAAATGTTTCACTCTCATAGTTTTCATTTTTGCTGCTGCTGACATGCAATGTTTTTTGCTTCACTTAGTGTTCCTTCAGTCATTACATCATTGGTATGAACTTTGAGTGTCAACTAAAGGGCACCATGTCTCCATGAAGAACAGTATCTTCCCATTGTCACGTCTGTTTACCTCTCACGGCCATGAAAATTTTATTCTTCCCTACAGTCACTAAATGACCTTGTTTGGGGAAAAAAAAGGTTGGAGCTTAAAGGTTGTTTTTTACATGCCTGTTTTACAACTTAGTCTATCTAGTAAGTATGTACAAGCCCATTTTGGCTAATAAGGCATATGTTTCGTAATCCATGTTTTGTGCTATGGAGTTTTCACAGGCATGAGTCTGATATGGTGGCATTATATATGAATGGTGAAGAAACGATAGACAGCATTGTCAGAAACAACTAGTGCTTTAGGGAATACTATAACATTTTTATTTTTAGAAAATGTTCATTTAAACATCTGGAAAGGAGATAAGGTCCTACTTCTGAAACTCTGTCTCAAGGCTTATCTTTCACATACCTGGCTAGATTCAAAGGTTTATTCATAAGATTAAGGATCTGCAGAATTTGCTTTACATTAATTTGAGTGGTAAATAACAGGAAAAAGAAAATTGTTTTTTCCACAAACATATCTTAGGTTTCTGAGCCTGTGCATTGCTAATATTGCATTATGAAATGAAAAAATATTTTAAATACTAGATAATTAGATCTTGAGTGCTATTTATTACCTTATAACAGAGCCTAACCTTCTATTGGCCATTCCTATATTGTATCATCATAATAACTTTCCAGTGTGACAACTAAACTGTGATATTTTTTTTTCTATTCTCCTCTAGACAGTTCAAAACACTGTCCTATTTAGAAGAGAAATCTTTAATTGCTAAACATAACTTATTCTACAAAGGACATTCTCCAGTGAAACTTAAGAAATTGGCCTTTGAAGGAGCTGTTCCTATCATCCTTTAAATAAAAGACGACACTCTGTATCCGTTCTTTGATAGCTTGGACTCTAAAGTAGTCCCTGTTTCATAAACTTCAGTTCTAAAGCAGCCCCATTCAAATGTTCAGGACTAACTAGGATGTTACTCAAGCCAAAAATACTAGATCTTTGTGCATTTCTATAAATGTATGGCAATTCAGTTTTTCAGCTGATCATTACTTAATTTCAGCAGAATTTTTTGAAACATGTTAATGAGACTTGGAGACATGAAATATCTTTGGTTTATATGACTAATGTGGATGCTATATGCATATATATGATATTTACTCCTGTGCTTTTTCACATATATTTTTATTCTGGTTTCTGTCTAGAAAGCAAGCAAGTAAGTTTATACTTGCCTTGTAATCAGTTTCTCTTGCTCAGTAAATGCCCTTTTAAGAAAGCAAATAAGGTCATGTTAACCATTTATGGAACCAAAGGGTCCCCACCAATAATTTGTACAGTTTGTACTTTGCGTCTTAACCTTTTAACAGTTGTTCAGCTTAACCTAAACTAGTTACAAAAGTTCTTTAAAGGCTTATGATTTATAGCTTAAAGACAAGGTCTTTTAGCTTATAGCTTTTCCTTAAAGAATATAACAAGAATTAATGTAAACCAGGTTAATATTGATTGAAGTTCTCACACCACCTAGCAAAATGTTTTAACTAAACTCCTTCCAAGTTATACTTTTCTGTAGACCAGTGTGGTTTTGTACGATGAGTTATCAGACCCTGCAGCCCCCTAAACTGATGGATAATTACTATCAGACATGTTACAGCAGGTAGCTATCAAATGGTTGACTTAATATTAGCCATGGGATCGGTGCTAGGGCTAATAAGCTCAACATAAATAATGTTATCTGAAAAGATGAAAGACTTGTTCAAATAGCAGAGATACCTGGGTTTGGTTTATAGAGTCCTCCAATAAAAAGACCTAGGAGCAGGTTAAGTTTGATTAATTTTTTTTTTATACCAAACCTACAAGGAGGTGAGGAGGGTAAACTTTGACCATATGCACTATGTTGAAAGTACTTAAGAATTTTTACCTGCTTTTGGTGAAAATGGAATAATTTGTTTTTTTAGGAGCCTGAAGCTAAATTTTAACAATGTTTGTTCCTTGATTATCAGAGTGGTTACTTTGGATTATTTAGTATTCGGCTTGATAGAAGACGAGAGGAGTCTCACTTAATCTGCTGGGCCATTTGATGACCAGACTTTACTGAATTTGGAACCACTCCATCAATGTCTTATGGGCTGTTAAAATTTATGTTCAGCTCGGCTTTAGATGTGGACAGCTGGCTAAGGGGAAAATACAGGAGCAATTGCCTACTAAGAGGAAACCTTTCTAAAGCCAAATTGCTTGGTAAAACAACTCAAATAGCTCTTAGGGAAAAGCCTTAAAGGATTTAACATGACTTAAACCAATAATGTTCTACAGAAATTACTCTTACTAACCTGTAGGACTGAATACAAAGCACTGTCCTGTCTGATGCACTTTTTAATCATATGCTTAATATTCTACAGAGAAAAAAGCAGGTTTTTTTCTCAAATTACATAAAGTTTTCCAAAAAACTTCAGAAAAGTAATAATTTTCTTGCTAACAGTAATTGTGTCTTCCTGCAAGTATACTTCCTGCTTAGGGAAAAAGAAAAAGGAAAGAAGAAACAGAAGAAAGAAACTGCTATTTATTTAAACTACCAAGTTTTTACACAAAGCTAATAAAAGGACCATCTTCTGAGGCTGTTTCTTGATCCCCATTGAAAGGTTCTGTTTTTAGTTACTGACAATTTTACCAGAAGTTAGCCATTTTGATTGAAATGTTCATTACAACATATTTGCATGAAGCTGTCTGAAAATATGACAGTCAAAATGGTTCACCAATTCCTCAAGTAGCATCAAAAATTATACTGTTTCTCAATGGCACACAGGATAACCGGAAAAAAACCCAACAGACAAACAAACTAAAAGCTAGTAAGGGTGGAAGAATTTGAAACTGTATCAGGAAGAGAAGAGTTTAGTGAAGGGAAGGAAGATGGAAGCAAGATCTAAGGAGCAAGCTGGGACTAACTATGTAAAGCCTGGAATGAGAAGAGGGCCTGTAAACTTGGTCCTATATTGCAGACATGTGTCCTGTGACAATCTGTTTGTTCCCACAGTGGGGGCCCTCTTACCAACACACCACAAAGTCAAAGGAAGTTTATATTGTCTGTTACATCATAACTACAAGTCTTGACCTCAAAAACATTGAAATTATTTTTCTGTGATTTCTTTGGAGTTTTGTGTGTGCGTGTGTGTGTCGTGTGAGTATTTAATAAATATCTAAGACTGAAAATTATTTTTGTGCCTAAGGTCAAAATGAGGTTTAGGAGTGTAAAATAAGTGAAAAAGCTTGCTTCAATGTAAGATGCTTATACTGGCTTTGGCTTATTTTTCGTGAGCCTCTGTTTATACAAGGAGAAGTACATAGAATATTCTGCAAATTACAAAAAGCTTCCCCTGAAGATTCTCCTGATGCTACTTTTAAGTAAGTCATAGTTCCCTTGTCTTGTAGGAGGGAAAACTGAGATCCACAGTAAATAGAAATCTGATCATGCAAGTGATATTGAAGATCTCTGTAGCATACATATCTTGAGATGTCTGCCTATCTCTTCCAATGGGCTGAGAGAGAACTGTGATTGCAAAGAAACAAGAAAATCAAACAAAATGTCAGTTTAAGTAATGTCATGCTAGCCCAATCTGGATGCCCAACTTTTAGATCAAGCATTCAGTTATTTGAGAAACTATGCTAGCTATTTATGAAAGGTTAAGATGGAGTTTTGTGGCAGAGCACAATGGGAAATCAAGTGTCCTAATTCCTAATCACATGTTAGTACCACAGATTCATCTTGTATTATGATTTATAACTGATATGAGAATAATTTCAATTGTTATTGACCACTCAGAATGAGCAGTCTCCTTTATATACTCTCTTGTTAAACAATGGATATAGACTTCATTGTCATTGTATATGGGAAAGGTCTTTGCAATCATTTGTTCAGCTCTTTTCAGAGAAAACATAAGAAAATCCTTTTATGAAAGAGAAGTCTAACAAAGAGGCTGGTAACAATACCAGTTCATTTCAAAGGGAAAGAGTAGAAAAGCCACTGATTGCCTTGCCTTGCCTTGCCTTGCCTTGCCTTGCCTTGCCTTGCCTTGCCTTGCCTTGCCTTGCCTTCCCTTCCCTTCCCTTCCCTTCCCTTCCCTTCCCGTGTTATAGCTAGGGAAAAAAGGATATTCTGACTGTTGTGTGCACTATCACATTGTTGCTGTGCTGTATCCAGAGACTTGATTGCATTTCACATTCTCTGAGATTTGTTTTTTTTCCGTAACATTAAGTAGCAGTGAAATCAAGGGACAAAAACACAAGTGATAGACAATTATGGAATACGTAGATCTCTTTCATGCTATGAATTTAAAGTCTCATTTAGACTTTGTTAGATCATATATATAAAACACTGATCTGAAAAGGAGTCTAGGTGGTCTACCTTGCATACCACGGTGATGGAAGCAACTGTAACATGTACACAAAAGTACTTTTTATATGTCATTTGTGCTTCATTTTTGTACCAGGCTTCTGAATGCTAGTTTGTATGAATGTATTTAGCCTTGTAGAATAAGGGCTTGAAAGCTCACTGATTTCTCATCAGTCAGTCTCCAAGAAAGCAATGTGAATATTTGATTTGGCTGATGTCAGTAGCCCAGGGGGTATCTACATGTTGAATTTCTTTGTTTACTACAATTAATGAGATGGCATGTATCTCTTATTTTTATATGGTAGGAGAGAGAACAGACGGTTTATGTTCTTTGACACAAAGACAATAAAACCAGATGTTAAAAGAGCGAGTGCGCGAGAGGAAAACATGAAATAAGATGAGAAAATGTATCTGCCATCTTGCCCCAAAAGAGGTGATGAGATTTAATAAGCATAATGAGTTGAAGGGGCAGGAAGACAAATATTAGGAATGGTAGCATAAGTAGCTAGAAGGCTGAGGATTTCTTTGGAAATGAGATAATTAACCTTAAGGCCACTATTTGTGCCATGAGGTCCCTTTCAAATGGAAGGCTCCTGTTCTAGTGACTTTGCAGACACCGATATTGTTCCCAAGTACTTAGAAACTAAGACAGCACCTGTCAGGAGAGAAAGAGACATGCTATGTAGATATTTAACATATCAAACCATTTATTAGAGAAGAACAAATCGTTATGAAAAGCAACAGTAAATGGAAAGTAGTCCCTTAACCTAGCCCAGAATTAAGTTGGTTGACTGCACGACCTTTGTTATAGAGTTAGTGTTTGATGTGTCTTTAAGAAGGAAAAGGCAGGAAAGCCATGAAAAAAGCGAAGTCAAGGAGCTTTATTTGAGCATCTGGTCAATGAATGGCCAAGGTAGATGTGACCAGTGAAGATTACAGCCTCTCTCCAGAGGGGGAGAGGTGACCAATTAAAAAAAACAAAAACAAAGTAGGTAAATGTAGACCAGAATTTAAAGTTCCAAAGATCCTCGAACTGGAATGGGATGCCCTGGAAGAAGAGCTGAGCACTCCTTCACCAGGCATTCTCCCCTTCCCAGCTGGTCATGTCTATCCTTGAATTTTCTGAAAAAATTCTTGACGCCAAATGCAAGGTAGCAACCTATGGGAATGACTGCTTGTTCCTTGGTGTAACCTGCTGATCTCAGAAATAAGCAGACATAAGAGTGAGGTGAGAAGGATAAATCTACCACAGTACAGCTCTGAAGTCCTCTCTGTTGAGGGAAAAATACAATTCTCTCTTCTTCGTTTTTCCTGGACCTCTAAGTCACACAAGAAGTTGCCTGTTCACATTTTATGGTGGTGTTGATCAAAGGGGACACAATGGTTATGACTGACCAGAAAAGCAAGCCCTCTTTACTCCATTATTTCCTAAAAGAGGAGCGAGCTTGTAACTCTCCAGCTATTTTCTGGTGTGTCTAATGGATCTAATGCACCTCTCCTGTTATTTTTAATTAGTAGGTAGCAGTTGCCTTTGCCAGTCAACCGATGTTTCTGTAACAGAAGAAAAAAATGTTCCTGATCCATTAAGGAGATTTTTTTTTGTGGTACTGTGTATCGGGTCTGGCTGGGATGAAGTTAACTTTTCCCACAGCAGCCCTCATAGTGCTGTGTTTTGTAAAAAGAATGGTGTTGATAACACACCAACGTTTTGGCTACTCTTGAGAGTGATCACACAGCATCATGGTTGCCTCTTCAACCCTCCCCAAGTCAAAGTTAACCCACTACAGGTTGAGAATGGAAAAACTCATTGTCCTGGTTTCAGATAAAACACAACTAACTTTCTTTTCAGTAATTTTATTTTTCAGTTAAGCCTCTTCTAACTAACTGAACTCTCTGAAATTAATGGCAATTTTTTCGGAGAGTGTCTGCTTCCAGAGTGATAATACCTAATGTTTATAGTTAATTTGAAGGGGTGGTGTGCAGAGAGGCTCCTGCTAATACTTATTGCTATAACAATCAAGGTCAGATAACATTGTTATATGTCCTGTTGGAAGGTTTTATGCCCTTTTTTTCAGAAGTGGAAAAGAATAGAGGGGTCATGCTTGTGGGGAGGAGTGGACAGGACAGGTGACCCAAAACTGACCAACATGGTATTCCATCTTATCTGCCTCATGCTCAGCTTTTATAGCTGAGGGATCAAAGGGGTCAGCCTCTTTCTTCAATGGTCGGCATCTGAGGAGGCCTATGTCTGTTCTTCTGCCTTTGATGTTGATCTGTGCATTTCGGAATCCAGATCTGGAATCCAGTTCCTGTCCATTGCTGAGTCCAGTCTGGGACTTTCCTAGTGCCTGCCAGTGATGTGAACGTCATCCCAGGAGCTCAATACTGGTATTGTATATACTTCATTATTTTCTTATTAATGTTATTATCTTTCTCTTATTATTATTTTATTATTAATATTTCATTAAAGTAGTTTAGTTTATTGTAAACTCATAAGTCTCTGTCTCTCTCATCCTTCTTTCCCTGAAGGGAGAGGTAGGGGAAAGCATCTGTTGCTCATTTCAGTGGCCAGTCTGGCCCAAACCATGACACCCATCTCAGTCAATATGGCAGTACAAGAATCTAGGATGGGTAAATTTTCTGTTGATAAATACAATTACTAATATATTCAGCAGTTGTGTTTGCTTGTGGAGAAATGTTGGAGCAATTCTACCCCATATGAAGCGCTAATGAGGAACAGTACTGCCCAGCAGCATTTCAGTCCCAGCAGATGGGGATCATCTTTTATTTGTGTATGAAACTGTGAATTTATTTTTCCTTTTATTGCCTTTTTTAGTCCTTGATCAACTATTATCGGTTGTTCTGTAATATATTGTAGAGAAGGGAAGGACTACCAGTATGGTCAAACGTTGTCCATACTGTATTTCAGATGTTTTCCTATCTACTTATGCTTTTTAAAGCTACCTAACAGCCTGATATATATGGTAACTCATCAGTGAAATAATATTTCAGAAATATTTGTATTATGTAGCGGAATGCATCTAAAGCATACATTCTGTTTTGAGTTTATATGTATTTTTAAATTGACCTAGAGATTTATTTTTTTTAGACATAATAAACAGAATATTTCCACGGTTGAAAAATAAGAGTTACTAAACTACTGACAGATCTCAAAAAATAACACTGCTTCAGCTGTAATGTTTAAAGTAATAATCTTTGCAATCTGAGGAGAAATGGCACTGACTATGCTACATGAACTTAACCCAAATAAATCAGAACTTATCTGATCATACTATACTTTCAAATGTAAATGTTTTCAGCTTAAATTATGCACAAAAAAATACTGTGACCTCCTAAGGATGCAAAAAGATGTGGTGCTAATTGCTATCTTCCTGCCCTGAAAAATGGTGGGAGGGCAAATCTCATTTAAGCAACATCTTATGCTACAGCTTCCTGGAATTTAAAAACTGGACTTTAATTCAGATATAATGCAGATATTTAGGACAGAGGGAAACATAAAGCATGTTTGCTGTTCAAAATGAATCTCATTTAAGCCATAATGAATATCTGTTGATGTAGTATCAATTTTTGATACTACACTAGACAACTCAAAACCCTTCCTACAGGATTCCTATGGGTATCATGCTATTAAAACTAAGAAGTTTCCAAAAGCATAAAATACCTGCTCAAGTCTCCTTCAAAGCATGAAATACAGGTTCCTTGTAAATGTCTTTATGAGGGAATGAAGAGTCTTGATCTTCAAGATACAGGAGGAGCTTATTCCAAAGTCTACCCCCTCTGTCCCTGGGGAAATGGAAAGGTCTGCTGACAAGTTTATCTCCTGGGCTCTCTGGGTGGTTTAACACAGTAAAGCAACCTTTTCTGATTAAAAGACTTGGTTCTTGTGCCCTTTCTGCAAAAAGGGTAGCGCTGAGTCAGAGGTGAGAATTGGAGAATCCCATAACCTCTGCCTGTGTGTCTGATTAGATGCTGGCATATCTTCTGCTTGAAACAGGCTGAAGCATGCCAAAACCCACATTAATTCTTTCATGCTTTATAGAAAGCCTCTCATCGCATTTGTACTACTGTAAACACAGAGTAACTCCACTGGAAATATACTGGTGTCTCAGAGGTTAAAATGTTTAAAATTAATCTGATCACTATTGTTGCCTGTAACTTATATAAATTGCCGAATGTCAGCTTGCATGGCTTCTGTGAGACTGCATCTCAGTGAAGGAATAAAAGGTGGATAATTTAATAATGGATTGCACAGGATATGATAGACAGTGAACCCAAGTACATAGACTATTACTTTGACGAGGTACTTTGGGTTTACATGCAATGAGTCTTCTGTAACACTAAAACAATGTGCAGGACTAAAATTTCCTAAACCATGTAAAATGGCTGTAGTGTAATCCCTTACCTTCCTGGGGGTGTTTTCCTTAAACTTTTGCTTTGTCCACATATATGTATACTGGCATCAAAACCAATACAAGCACTCATTTTTGTAACTTGTGTGGCTACTGCACTGTTAATCCAATGACAAAATGTGGCCAGGAAACCCTCAAGTGAGAAATCGAGTACCTCCAGTCCCTTCCTATATCACCAGTAAGAACTGACTTGATGTTCTCTGAAATGCACTTGGAATGGTTACCTTCACATTACATTCTAAAGCTAATCTGCTTGTTTTAATTATTTGTATATTTTTAAATACCTGTCATGTTTGAAACAATGAGCACTTTTCTTTGGAAAAACATAAACCAGAGTGAAGTCATTTGACTATAAAAATATGTAACAATATTGGTGTGGGCTGAACAAGTTGCATGACTTCAGTAATATAAGGATAAATGCAGAAATGTTTAAATGTATAAATCTCTGGTGCCAGTGGTCCTGAAGAAGATTAATTAATCTGGGGAGCAGCTGTGAATGAAGGAGCTCATGTCGGTCTTCTCAGAGGTTTAAAGTAAGGGTATGATTCACTGTGGAGCTGGGCTGGGGTGCTTACACCGCCAGATGTTTACAAAAAAGTCAAGATTGCCACATGTGGCTGTCCTTATAGAGAGGAAGGGCTGATCTTTCTGCATGACAGCAACTTTCCCCTTGCGTGTTTCAGGTGAGCCAGAGAATTTTTCCATAGAAGGGAAGGAAAGAAGAGAGAGTCTTCACAAAGACTGGTAAGTGGGAGGCTGCTCCATATTCTATTGTTATAAACACTGTAATGTGTTTGGATAGTTTTTACATCATAATACTGTTATTCTAATATATAATATTTTCCTTATTAAATTAGATTATTGTATTCTCTGGTATTATTGCAGCTGAAATAAAAGTGAAAAATCATTTTTTTTACTAAGCTCTTTTGCCTTTCAACTTATTTTCCAGTCACACAGTTAAACATCACGGAGAAAACACATGTAAACTGCAATTTGTATAGGCTGGTCATTTCTGAATGCAAAGCCATTAATAGAAAGCTTAACAGATTTGTAGCCACTTCCTAACAAAAGGTAAAACTCCTATAAAACTGTTCTTGAAGTCATCTTCTACAGCTTTGCTTCATGTTACCTTGAACCTTAAAAAATGAGGAGCACTTGTCAAGAGAGGCAGTCAATGAGCCAGGAGCACTATACCTCCAGTAGTATCACTTTTATCAAGTACTTGTCTTGGGTGCTAGACAGGAACAGCAAGAGAAAATCCAAAACATCCCCCAAGAAAACATCCCTAATAAGATGTGCTGTACTACTAGAGGACATTTTATTCCATGAATACTCAGGTTTTCCACACGTTAGTGGGATTCAAATACACCTGTGGCTAGTAATTTTTTGTAATTAGAAAGAGAATAGCTAGTTCTGCCCAACAATATTTAGTTGAGCACAGGAGGGTACACCCCAAGATCCTGGGCATCTTTACCCCGGATCCGGTTTCACATGAGAGCACAGTGCATCTCCCTTCTGCATCCAGGCTTTCTTCCTACAGATACCAGGGCACAGAGGAGATGGAGCAGTACATGGCTTAGTCTACTTCCAGCATGTAGGCAATGTGAGCATCTGAACTTGGCCATTGAGAAGAGTTCCCAGTCCCCACCTTTTGGATGTAACTTTAATGTTTTGCAATCAAGCTCAGATTTTGCACTTGAAGCCAAATCAACATCTTTATGTACGTCCAGAGCCCAAATACAGTACTTTCATCAGAAAACCACATTTCAAACTGAGTGAGCGTTTCACCTTCTCTTTACTGTCTCATCTCCTGTGGCCCCAGAAATGAGTTTCCAACTCCCCACTGATGTCTGCTGATAAGAGACAGAGTAGGAGCAACATGAAAAAAAAAATTGTGAGCTCCATTTTAAATCAGCATCTCTAAACTTTACTAATCACAAAGTATAGGATCTGTTGCACTGCAGATTTATAGGCTGTGTTAGGATTTTACTGATAAAGGTCACAAAAGTTTTAAAATGGTGTGACTGCTATTTGTTGATATACACCATACAGTCTCATTTCAGAAGTCTAAAAAAATTTGTAAAGCACGTGTTTACTTGCCATGCATTTAGCATTCAGTGAAGACTGAATAAGAATCGAGCTGTCTGTTCCTATTATATTGGGATCACAACTCGCAGGGTCGGATTTCTCCATCCTTATATCACTTTTATAGCAACATAACTCCATTGATTTTTATTGGTTACTTGCACATGAAAGGAATGAGGTGTAGCTCTGTAGAGTATTTTGTAAGGCAAGGTCTTGTCTCTCCTCTACCTTGCATGCACACTGCTCAATCAGAAAGAGTCTGAAGTCAGTATAAAAACAGCAAAACACCCACTTTTCCACACAGCCTGAAAGCTAATCATAATGAGCTGAGGTGAAAGCCAGAGGTGGCTCTTTGGAAGCCACTTCTTTAAAGGGATAAAGCTTCCCTCAGTGTTTTATTTTGTTCACTTTTGTTGAAGTGCAAAATGCTCCTTTAAAGGGTTTTAAGGAAAAGAAAAAAAGACTTATAACTCCTACTTTGCTCTAAGCAGATTTTGAAATTGAACAGAAGAAACAAAAATCTAGATATTCACTTGATATTAACAAGTTTATTCTTTGTTCCTTTGCTGGTGAAAAATTGGTGATGTCTTATGTCCAGAAATTAATTTGCCTACAAAAAATAAAATTAACTTAAATATATCCCTGATTGTTCTGAAGTTTCTAAAGGGGTCATTTCAAAGTTTAAAAAAAGCTAAAAATGAAAACGTGAAGTCTGCCAATGTGATTCAGAAGGAGCGCTAACAAAAGTACGGTAGATCAAACTCTTCTGAAATCAATACGCTTGTCTTTATTGCTACAGTCAACACAACTGTACAATGGGAAACCAACCGCTTAATATCTCTGTCTGGAGTAAAGGCACTCTGCTTTGGTTAGCCTTAACCTTTGTGAGATTTCAGTTCAGATCTGCTTTAACTTGAAAGGCTTGAACTGGAAAGGACAGATGGCTGTTTGACAGAGTGATAGCGGAGTGGAATCTGACATTTTCGCAGCCCCGTGGCATTCAAGTTGCAGCACCTTGTCATTCAAATTTCCCTGATATTCAGCCAACTCTTGCTCTATTATTTATTTCTCTGAGAGTTGATTAAAGTTTGAACAGTGAGGTGCAGGAGGATGCCGCCTGACTTTTCACCTTACCTCTTGGTGAATTCTGCTTCTGATCTCTAGTTGTCAGAAACTGTATACGCACCCACAGTCCAGATGTAATGAGAGGTGATTTTCTAAATATTGCTGCAACCCCAAATTTTGGCACAAGAAAACACTAACTAATTTCTTAAAAATTTATAATACAGCCAGTATAAATACGAAGTAAAGGAACAAATGTATTTTTTAATGACTTCCTGCTCTATGGGGAAAAAAAGCTATTGAAAACAACACCCTTGCTAGCTGTACTATTTCCTTTTAGAAAAGCATCAGTGTCTAGGCAGTATAGTTTATGGTTTCAAGGCTGTGGGAAGGGACTACTGATATTTATTATTTAATTATGAACTATCTCAAAATATAAAATAATACAAAAAAGAAAGACCTAAAATCAAGGGAGCTATGGTATTTTAAGGATCAGCCTGCAGCATTAAACCATGACGTCACTTTTGCTGAGGCAATGCCACAGAGACAGCTTTTGTGCTGTGATTTAAATGTAAAGCTGTCAGTTGTAGCTCCTACCTAGGTGTATCAGATGTAGCAGGGTAGATAAGAAAGGTGCATTTATTTTTTAGTAACATTATCAGCCTGCTGTAGTGTGTATTTAGCCAAACTATAGAGACAGTGTTGCATCCAACAGTGTGCAGCCTACTAATATCTAGTACAATTCATAGTAGGTTTGTGTTATGTTTGTATTAGTAGCAAGTGTCCAGTAAACTTGTTTATCTCTTGCTTCTTATTTTCATGAGCAGTCACAGGAGGCACAGACATGGGGCTTGGGTTGTAGCATCATAGATGGCCAGGTGACACCAAGTTTTCCTCAGGCTGAGTTGACTCACCTTAAATGTTTTTCTCAGTGACCAACCGAAGTTCAGGCTGATTAACTGGAGGCTGATTAATTCACAAACAAGACAGAAGTGAACCTGGTGATGCCAGGGAAGTATGTAAATAAGGGTATTTTTGTCCCATTTTAAAAATTATTTCTTTGTCCTTAAAGCCAGAGAATACCATCTTCAATGTGCCTCATAGAGAGCTGGAGCTTCAAGCAGCAAAGTTGTTCTTTGCTTTGCTGAAATTTATTTTTGTCATAAAATGTCTGATAAAAATGCATATTTTTGTCTTTTCAGGTGTTTGACAATGAAACAGACCTTTTTGACTTGGGATTTCGAATATTGCAATGCACTTTGAAGAGGGCAACACTTTGACAACAAGAAGTCAAAAGCCACATCTACAAAACATTCAGAAGGTGGCTGTTTATCTGCCAGGTGGGATGAGTGAGAGGGAATGCATTATACAACACTCCAATATTTGCACTGGCTTCCCCTTCTTTTCTGGGTACAAATCAAAGGATTGCATTTGATCTAGCCCTACAGAGGTTTAAAGAAGGATTAAGAGGATGAACAAGTCAGTTGATGGAAGTTTGCTATTGATTTCAACAAGGCCAGGATTTCACCTTCAGTGACTACCTTCTGTAATCAGAAAAATGTGCCTCCTCTTGGGCCCATTACAAAGGACAGGATCAAGAGGATTAAATTTTTGCAGTTAAGCAATCAAATGTCTAGAAGTACCAAACTTAACAGCATATATGAAACTATTCCTCCCTTCCTTTATGGATGTGAATAGCAGAGAAGCCTCTGACTATGTAACTGCACAGGGTGGCTTGGTATGCATGAGGGAGAGGAGATGTGGGACCCATGGGCATGGAAAGAAGACGAGTGATGACCCTTGCAGTGAGCACCTTCGTTCCAGAGAGGAAACCCCAGCCCAAGTCAGTGTTTGAGTAGGAGTCCTTGGGCTATAACAAGGGCAAGTGACAGCAGATGAAATAGCCTACCTGATAAAATTTTGGGAAGAATCTGTAGCAGAGAAGTACAAGAGAGATCGGAGTTATTGCAAACAGCTAAAATCCTCCTTTGCTTGTAGGACATGGCACTGCTTGGCATGCTGCACTCTTGGCAGCTGCTCAACACAGGGGTTTGTCATCCCAGAAGCAGAGGAGACAGAGCAATCTCATCTCCACCTGCTGACAAGCAAGAGAGCTGTTTTCATGTACAGTGAAGACATGGCTGCCAGGAAAACTTCGTGGATAGTCCCAACTCATCCTGCTGAAGGGTAGCATCATTCTCTTCTGTTTTTCCTTTCTTTTTTTTTCCCTGTGGTGAGGTGTCTCTAAGGTGGCACCAAAAAACACAGCTTCTGATTGTTCAGCCAATGTTTTGTCCTAACTACCCTGATCCTTCGAAATCTGATAGTATTTTGTCCTGGGTCTGGCGGGGATAGGGTTAATTCTCCCCAGGACCTAGCAGGGACACAGGGATTCCATCCCACTGGAGCCATGCCCAGGGGGTAGCCGGAGCCAGCCGGGGAAGGGGAGGGACAGGAAGTCGTAGGGGGAGGAGAACAGTCCCCCCCGGGGAGCAGAGGGGTCGGGGGGCGTCCCGGGTCCGGTCGGCGAGTGGCGGTCTCGTACTCGTGGTTGTATATTCCTCTGTCGGTGTTATTGTTGTTGTTTCTTGCTCCCTTTGCTGTTCTGTTAAATTGCCTTTACCGCAACCCACGAGTGTTGCCTTTTTCTTCCCATTTTCCCCGCCCGGCCGCGGTGGCGGTGGGGGCTCGATCTGTGCGAGCGGCTGCCAGGTGGTTCTTTGTTGCTGTCTGAGGCCAAACCACGACATATTTTACCAGATATGTTGTGTTGCATTTGGATAACGGAACAGCCATGTCTTAGATTATAGTGTTACCTGATATCTCAATTTTATCACGTAACTTTATCAAATAAAATTTGATTTTTTTAAAGCTTATCACAAAACCAGAAAAAGATTAGTTAAAATAAGGTGGGTTTAAATGGGATGACTGGTCCTTCTGATCAGTTGTTAAATTCAACTGTTTTAGATTTGGAGCCAAAAGAGACTGTTTTTAAAAACCTACAAAGAGTTTTCTTTTTGATGTTTCCAAAGAGAGAACATACATTTCTGTTTATAGAGAGCGCATGGAATCCTGGTTGTACTGAAGTTGGTGACAAAACTTCAAAAGACATAGGTTGTACCTTGATTTAATTAGATGGCTGGCACTATATAACTTGCAGAGTAAAGCCTTCTTTGTCTGATTGGGATAGTAGTTTTATTAGCTTTTTATTTGCCTTTAGTTTTGTTGTGAAACATTTCCATTTAATTTGTGTGATACTAGTGTTGTGAGGAAAAGTCCTCCTTGTCACGGAGAACTAAGTTATTTCTTTAGCAAGATGGCAGGGAGAAAACCTAGTTCATTAATTTTTACCTTCTAAAGGAGCACTTGTCTAATTTTTATTCGTTACATAACCAAAGAACGACACATTAATTGAATATATTGATGGGTTAATTTTCTTTATTTGTATAGTAATAAATTAAAACCTAATTTTTATGTCCATTAATGGAAATTACAGTAAATGTACTTTCAAATTTATAATGATGTCTTTATGCTTTGTTGCAGATTTCTTTCCTTCATTATGTATGAAAATTTTCTTTTAATGCAAAGCGTTAATTAATTCAATAGAAAAGGATTATTATTCCATTAAAGACAAATATATTTGGCTTTAAAAGAACTTTGTCATCATATTATTGAAGCTTGTCCAGGTACATGGTGTATGACATAAGTTCTCACACATCCTTCTAACTCATTTTCTGTAAATGGATTTAGAATTTTCTAGTCTCATGATTCTTATATGTAATTATATTGCTTTGTAAATCTAAGATTAATCCCTTTTTCTAATTGTGGCATTCTTTGCTCAATTCATTGTATTTAAAATGAGTAAAGATTATTACCAAAGCAATTTATTGCTGCCAGTCTTGCAGCCTGTGCCTGTGGTGCCTGTTACAGCAAACTTTATTTGACACAGATTTTTCAGAAATGACTCTGATTTTATTTCATTAATTTTTCAATTGCTGATCAAGGGTTAGATTAAATAAAAAGTCTAACTGGTTAGAGAAGGATTTCCAAAAATATGGTAATGAGAAGGACAGGCATATACCCTCTATAACACTTAGGAATTACAGAGGGAACCTCTGTGTAGCTTTATGTATAGCTGTCTCAATGCAGTTGAAAATCTAGGCTGCACATTAACCCAGCAAGCTCTCACATCCCAAGGTCTCTTTCTGAAAATGAGACTAGGTCCAGATCTACAGAGGCATTTTCTCCTGACTTCAATGGAAAAAAACCCCACAGGTAACGTATGTGGTAAAGATTAGTCAAGGTGCATTGGTTTTGCTAGGAGAACTTGATGGAACTTTTGGCATTGAAGTATCTCAGTATCTCTGTGGGGCTGGAACTTACAGACTTTATGCACAACTAGTTCTGGGGACACAGTGGGGGCCACTAACATGCAATTTCTGCAGTTTTCTCAGTCCCACTTAGGCACACAGGCTTTCATGAAATAGAATGAAGACATCTACACAACCCTGTGATCTTCACGTGGGCTTCTAACATTACTTTGAATATGCTGTGCAAAATTAATCAGCTTCTTTATTTTATTCAAATTAGCACTGGAGGAATTTGACCTCACTTTTATGAGATAACAGAAAGCCTGTCTGTTCTTTAAGACCCTAAAGCTCAATAACTTTCACTTTTTCTTTGAGTTATTTTTATAAATGAAATTGTGTGAGAGAAGAAGGAGGCAAAACACGCTAGAAAAGTTCAGAGATAAAACTAGTAATGTAAAGACAACTTGTTTTTCTGCCACTGGAAACTGCAGGAGGCAAGAAAAAGGGCAAGAGGATGAAGGAAACAGCTGCATCGGTTTCATAAGGACTTTCCCTCTAAATACCGTGGGAGCCACAGTAGAAACAAGTCTTCAGCATGTAATTCTTTGTCTCATTCATTGAGGTCAGGAGAAAACAGCCAGCATGCTGCACGGCAAATAAGTTAAAACCCTCAACAAAATCACATTAGACAAATTCATTGCAGGGAGGGAAGTGTTTTGAATTGTCCATTATCAGGCAATACTGTGGAAAAAAAATGCTATCATACTTCTCATCCAGTCGCATAATTCATAGCTACCGGCAATGCTGACAAGTAATGCTACTGTCTTTGCAGAAATCCTCCCTGTGCCTTCCTGGATCTTGCTCTCATCCACAATTAGTTACCTGCTAAGACAAGTCAGAGTTCTGTCATGCCTCTGTGAAAGTCTCAAAGTCACAGCTCCTTGTATTATTTAAATAAATGAATTGGCTACAGTAAAACATGAAAATAACTCCTTCTGGATACTCTTAATACAATAAATCATATGAGCTGTGGGGTTTTTTTGGCATGTGATGTCATCAGAACCCTTCAACAGAATTATTTTGCTGTATCTCATCTATTATTCTACATATTAACAGAGAAACAGCAGCCATTCTGATGAATATCCTGAGGGCATTCAAAATAATGGCATATGAAAGTATAGCCAAAAATACTTGGCATCAACTGCAACTCATTAATGGAGTTCAGCATCCTGATCAACGTTTAATGAATTATGATCAATTTTAAGTGACCATTTATCATCTCACATTGATTGGCATGCTAAATCTTCAACAGAATAGCAAAACAGGCCTAGTGCCAATCGTTGCCAAAGTGTGTCTTTGGCTGAAGACCCTGAAATAGTTACGCTTTTAACAAAAATGGTGGCTCACCTCTTTGCACAAGTCTTTTGAACCACTCAAGTACAAGAATCTGGACTTGGAACAAATACTTGCAAACCAGTTCAGCACTTGTTTTCATCCAGGTGTATATCTATAGCCTATAATACTAGATTAAAGCTAGACAGACTCCTCAGTGCAAATATAATGGTTCAAATGCTCTTATGCAAGCTCTTGACATGGTAGTGATTTTTATTCATTTTGTGTGTATATATATCATAAAACTTATTAATGAGTAAGTTTAGATTTTATATCTTTACTGAAAAAACTAAAGCGAGCTAAAGTCGGAGTGCAGTTATCTTGATACTATTGCAGCAAGTCTCTCCAAGTTGAAGACTGATGATGGCAATGATTTCTATAGCACTATTTGTGGTTATGAACAGTCATATCCGAATTCCAATGTATTCACACTGTGCATGCCCTCCTCGAACCCTAAAAAAACCTTTTTCTAATGCAGTATCTGAAGCTCATTCTTCATTGGTCCCAATGGAACTGATCCAAAAGGAGTTTAATATTTCCTTAATGTTATTGCCAAAAAACCCACCACCTTCCTAAAAAGAAGTCTTTATAAAAACTTTAAATGTGCAAGAAAGCAGACTGAAAAGCAGACTTCAAAGAACTGACTTATATGTATATTTATTTGCACAGCTCTTAAAAGTGTAGGAAACACCATTCAAGATGAGACAGTCTAGCCAAAAAAGCCTGCCTGAGAGGCCACCAAAAGAGAAGAAAAACAGCGGTAAGTCCCCTGATTCCCCACTGCCAGTAATAGGCACTTTAAGAACATATTTGTTTATAAGAGACTTCAATGCTTTCTTTTCTCCTGAATTTTCTTACTGCAATTTAAACTCATGTAAATGTTTGGAATCCACAATATATTTTGGCAATGAGTTTCTATGAAACAAACATCATAGAAAAAAATACTACTTTTCTCTGTTTGTAACCTGTTGCCTCATCATTCACGTGATGTCCCTTTCTTCCTGCATTGAGTGGACAGTGATTAACGCTTAACTTCTCTTCATATTCTTTATGTTACTTGTAGTTTTATAGCCCTTTAATCTTCTTTTTTCCTCAGTTGTTGATTTCCAGGCAGACCTCTGCAGGCATATTTTTTGTTGCAAAATCAGGCAGCATCTCCCTGGTTTTGTTTGGACGCAGTAAAACAGTGTGGTAATGGATCACTATGTGCAGGTTAGCAATACAGGAGAGAATTTCTTAATGCACGACCCTATTTTCTTGTCCTATAAGCCATCAAAGATAAGCTGTGGCTCTGTATTGTACTATTGGTTTTGACATTGTATAACTATTACTGCCATCTACTGCACTGTAAAGTTCTTTCCCATTAAGGTAATACATCACTGTGTCAACCTGAGGAGGCTGCCGTAGACTTGTTAAAATATCCATTACAGCTTATTACATGGAAAAGCATGTGGGCCATAATGTTTTATTCAGCAAAATTATCTCACAGGTACCTGGAGTTTGGACAAGGTGCTTAAAGAGGAAGATTTGCTTGCTAACAAATATTCTTCCTTTTTTGTGTGTATTAAATTAATGGGAACCATATGGTGAAGTACAGAAAAAAACCTGTGTTAATATCCCTTGCTAACTACAGCCACCTGTTATAATGGTCAGACTAATAACAGGCCTGTTGGTTGTTGCTATTAACATATTCAGAGCCATTCTCAGCTTTTTTTGGCAGTCGTATATAATTATGCATCACTCTCCTCAAAACTCAAAATCCTGTCGTTAGTTGTTTTACAGATCCTGAAGGCCGATACAGGGCAACCATAGATAACCTTTCCTACTTAAAAACCTGCTTGCTTAAGTTTTCAATAACCTAATGATAAAGTACAGTCCCTTTTTGTGTTTATATGCCACTCATCTTAGGATGCTCATGCCCACTAATTCTCAAGTTCTGACATAAATACGTCATTGTGTTGGGTTTTTTTCACCATCATCGTATTTCAGCTTCTCATTCTCTGTGCCCCATTCTTTGTGATCCTGCCTTAGCTCATTTGATTCTCTAATTTCAGTTGTTTGTCAACATGTCTAAAGGAAGTACAAGTGGATCCACAGTAAATTAATAATTGAAACATATTGAAAATATGAACTCATCCTTTATAGTCGCATCTTTTCTATCAGTCTTGTTCTTGTGGTAAGTAGGCTGCAGAATAATTCTGTGTAATGAGTTTCATGTAGTAGTGAACCATTACTGTTAATGTAAGCAACGCCCTCTGCCATATGTATTTGAAACAGTAACTGTACTTCTCTTTCAGGTTTCAAAGTCACAGGAGTGAATCTGTGACTGAAAAGGGTAAAACCAGCTCATAACTCCTTTTTATTTCCTTGATTGCCTCTGCTCCTTAAAGATCCACCAAAATATATTTTGAAAGTAAAGTAAAAAGCTAGGAATTGTTAAAACTAACAGGGTCAAGAGTATGGTTGGATTTCAGCCTTGCCAGTCATTAAATTGCTTCCCACCCAGACACTACACCCAGTGAGCAGAAGCAGTCGGTGCCAGTATCGGGAAAGGAACATTTCAGTCACTGCACGGGATCCAGACGAAGAGTGAAGGAAGTGGGATCATATTTTCAGCAAGACCTGAAGTGAGGTAGTTTTCTGGTTAAATATGAGATTAACCCCTGGAGTTAAGTTTTAGGTTTGGATTTTGTTTTCTGGACATGAATGGGTTTCAGACAGAGTTACAGATAGATATTTGACTGTGTTGTGTTCAAATTTTCAGTGTTAATTATTGGCTGCCTTTGTTGTTCTCTCTTCATCATGCTGGAGACTGCAGATATCTTTTTTGGCATGTAATTCTTGCCTTCTAACGTACAGAGGTGTTAGATGCTTGACTCAGGCACATGAATTCCACTCAGTAATGAACATCCCTGGGCTATGACCCCTTTTTAGAGCTGTCCCTCAGTATGTACTAGTACCATTTTCCTACCTTAGAGAGTTATTATGTCTATAAATACATTCAAGATAGTGAATTGCTCACATAATAATAGGAGCTGCACAACAGAATGAGTATCTAGAGGAGAATTGGATGAAATAATTTGGCTGTCATTTTTTCATGTAATAAAAAGAAATGAACACATCTTTGGTGATGATGAAATATTTTCTGAATTAATTTCAAGTCACTGAAGTGTTTGTATTGTGAAAAAATGCAAAGTTTGAAAGGTCAAACTTCATTTTGACATTTCCAATTGGAGTGTCTAATATACTTTTAAGTTGAGAAGTAGTCTTTTGTCTTCCAAAAGTTTCAGTGCTGTTTGAACCAAAACAAAGCGTAACAATCAAACAATCTTCTTAATCTGAAACAAGTTGTTGTTTTTTTCTTCACCTTCTCAATTTTCTGTATTTTTTAGGAAAGATAATTGTTTCAAGTTATCTGCAAAAAAAATTTTCATTTCATTTTTTTTTTAACTGCTAGGGAACCAAAATATATAACATATAGTGAACCCCACTCTGTGACTGACATAGTTTGACAGTTGTGCTGTGTAACTTGCTGCTCTTCTTAAGGTCTATTACTTTCTCTGTTTTCAAGCATGTGTATTTGTAACAATGGCAGATAACTGCTAAGGACAGATAATTAAGAAGAGAAGAGTAAAGTGTCACCCCTTCTCATGAGAGTTAGTTATATTATATTCCTGCTTCAAGCCAAATTCCCCAAGGAGCACTCAATTTAAGACAATTATAAGCTGAATTATTTATAAGTGTAACTGAGGAACTGAGTTCCTAAGGTAGTTTATCAACAGTTATCAAGATACAAATATGGTAGATAGCAATATTAAAATTTTTTCTCCAATAACATTGTATATAGTTTTCATTATTGTTATAAATTCAGTTCTGCTTCTTTTTATATATAAACAGAGCATTTTATAATATAATATTTTCTTCAGATATTGCAATATTTTTACATGGGTTAGTTTTAAATGTATATTTCCGGCTTCATTTCATCATCAACCTTGTGTATGCAGGCAGAGACTATTATTACTGCTTTCAATTTCTTTGCTATTTGCTTAATAGCAGGTTTCAGTTGATGTGACCTTTTACTTGATAAAAAGAAAATAGAGCATCAATGGATTGCTATCATCAATAGGATACAATTAACCAAGCAATGATTTAATGAAAGAATAATGTCAGAAGAACTGTGTTGGAAAAGCTATTTTAAGACTTGGAGACAATTTTATGCAAAAAGCAGATGCAGAAGGTAGTGATTTCATTAGCATAGTGCTTAGAGTTGACAGCATCCTTGATTTTCTTCTCTTTTCTCTAATTTTATGCTTAAGTGATCATTGAGGTAAGTGATGTGGAAGAAAGAAGTACTTTGTCTTTAAAAGATGAAGCAAAATATTTAAAGAGTAAAAGGAGGCCTCAGTCATTTGCCTTCCCAAATTACTGTAGCGGCCAAATAATGAAAGCTGTGACCTCCATTAAATTCAGCATGATCTTTGCTCACTGGCTAGGTAGTACCTCATCCAAACAGTTCTAAGCAGGTAACGAAAAGATGACCTGAGAATTGGTTTTAAGGGCATTAGTTTCTAAACTGCATGACCTTTTATTTTGAATAAAACAACTCAAAGAAAGTAACCAAGGGTGTCTTGACAGCAATGAAAAATGAAACACTATTGTTCATCAAGAGCTTTGTTATGGACGTACAGAAGCAAGCCTACTTCTGTCCCAACTTCATGGGCTATTTGTTTTTACTACATGACTCATGATTTTATGTAATTGTTGAAGAGTCATTTAGAGTCTAGTTTACCAACTTAAGTGACAGATCCTCTTTTTTTTTTTTTTTGTTCTCTTTCCCTTCTGCTACTCTATGTGAGAAAAGAACTATTGATATCTTGTTGATAATTCATTCAAGCCTGAGAAATATCTTCACAATTCTGCTTTCCAGATCAAGCCTCAGATGAAAGAATCAGGTAAATTATTAAAACAGGTAGACAATGTCTTCTGGTTTACATTCAATTTTTTTGTTTGTTATTGTCCATTTTTCCATGATAGATTCCATTCAGCTGGAATTTTATATTGGACACCACATGAAATATCATCTGCTTACGGAAACACATATTTTGACACTATGTTGACATTTGCAAAGTATCAATAACCAGCACAATTGACACAGACCAAGGAGTCATTAAAAGTAAGTACTCAGCATGTTACTAAATAAATTATCCAATTATTCTTTCATACTGTTGTTACATTCCCGTGACTCTTGGTGTCAGGTGAGTAATTGTTTACTTATGACTAAAAAGGAAGACAGAAATTTATAGTGTGTAGAGACTTTGGGAAGAGAAGGGTAAACTTCCCCAAACTTAGGGATGTAATTCAAGATACCTAAGTTAAGAGACTAAACTCTATGGGCATCTACATAATTAGCCAGGAGAGAGAAAGGCTGCAGCAGTGAGTGATTCAGAGCAGGATATTAAATAAGTGTCTCAAAAATACACCATTTTGGTTTTATTTTTCCATTCTAATTACTATATATACAAAGTGAAGTGACTGCATTTTTATGATGGTGTTCTTTTCTCTTTCTTTCTAGTGCTGTAATTTAAATATGATAATATTCCATTTTGTTTGCTTGTAGTCCAGTGGGAGAGGAAGACAGGCAAATCCTACATAAATTTTTACCATATTAAGAGCCACAGGCTCTCTATTGAAGCTGTGTGTTCCAAATCCCTACTTGACCTGGAAGAACAGCTTGTTACTGAAGTGGAACAAATGTAAATTCCAAATTTTAAAAAAGAAAAAAAAAAGGCAAGGGGATATTTAATTATCAAATTTGCTTCTGTTTGCTTGGCTTTTTGTTCTCTGAAAAACCTGCAAAAATTAGATAATCCTTAATCCAAAACTAACTCCTTTTATTTATTCTTGCTGCTTTCCTCCTTGTCTTGAATTTCTCCGTTTTACTGAGTATTGCATATAAAGGATGTGAGAGGCTTCAACCCCAGTTCTTTAAAACAGGAAGTGGTTCTAACTTTTATAGCTAAGGCATGAGAGCCCACTATGCCAGGGACAATTAAGTGATACTTTATGCTAATCTTGGTAGCCTGTTGAAGGAAACACCATATACTCCTATACTCATAGAATCATAGGATCATTTAGGTTGGAAAAGACCCTTAAGATCACTGAATCCAACTGTAAACCTAACACTGCCAAGTCCACCACTAAACCATGTCCCTAAGCGCCATACACATCTTTTAAATACCTTCAGGGATGGTGATTCAGCTGCTTCCCTGGGATGCCTGTTCCAATGCTTGACAACCCTTTTGGTGAAGAATTTTTTCCTGATATCAAATCTAAACCTTCCCTGGCACAACTTGAGGCCATTTTGTCTAATCCTATCACTCACTACGTGAGAGAAGAGACCAGTGCCTGCCTTTCTACAGCCTCGTTTCAGGTAGTTATAGAGAGCAATAGGGTCTCCCCTCTTCCTCCTTTTCTCCAGGCTAAACGATCCCAGTTCCCTCAGCCACTCCTCATAAAACCTGTGCTTTAGACCCTTCAACAGCTTTGTTGCTCTTCTTTGGACACACTCCAGAACCTCAATGTCTTTCTTGTAGCCAGGGGCCCAAAACTGAACACAGTATTCAAGGTACAGCCTCACCAGTGTTGAGTACAGGGGGACAATCACTTCCTTATCCTGCTGGGGACACTATTCCTGATACAAGACAGGATGCTGTTGGCTGCCTTGGTCACTTGGGCATACTGCTGACTTATATTCAGCTGGCTGTTGACCAACACCCCAGGTCCCAGGTTGGGATCTTTTATCCCAGGCAGCTTTCCAGCCATTCTTCCCCAGGCCTGTAGTGTTGCATGGGTTTGTTGTGACCCAAGTGCAGGATCCAGCACTTGACCTTGTTGAATCTCATACCATTGGCCTTGGCCCATCGACCCAGCAGTCCCCTCTGTAGAGCCATCCTACCCTCAAGCAGATCATCACTCCAGCCCAACTTGGTGTTGTCTGCAAACTTAGGGTGCACTCGATCCCCTCATCCAGATCGTTGATCTGATAAAACTAACTCCAGTACTGAGCACTGGGGAGCACCACTTGTGACCAGCTGCCAAATGGATTTAACTCTATTCACCACCACTGTTTGGACCTGGTAATCCAGCCAGTTTTTTACCCAGCAAAGAGTACTCCTATCCGAGCTATGGACAGTCAGTTTCTCCAGGAGAATGCCGTAGGAAATGGTGTCAAAGGCTTTACTGAAGTCCAGGTAAACAACATCCACAGCCTTTTCCTCATCGACTAGGCGGGTGACCTTGTCATAGAAGGAGATCAGGTTAATCAAGCAGGACCTGCCTTTCATAAACCCATTGTGACTGGGCTGATCCCCTGGTTGTTCTGTACAAGCCATACACCTTTAATATTTTAAAATAATTTAGAAATTTTGTATTGACATTTGTCTTGATGTGTCCATTGACTCAACATACTTAATAAAAATGTTAACATGCAAATTCCCATTTGAATTATGTACTACATTCAAGACTGGCAAAGTAAAAGCAATTGTCCATCAGGAGGAAACTGATTTTTTTCCAGGACTTTGAAGGATTCCTGCATTTACTGTTACAGACAGGAGCTCGCTCCAAATTCCCATTAATTGTTTCAGTCAAAATGTCATATTGGTGCATGACTCATGGAGTTCATTTGGCATTTACTGTTTAAACCTCGTGGGCATGGAAATACAGGGGAGTTCTTGCAAAATGAGCTGAACTGCATGAGATGATTGAAAGGCTAATGATCAGATTGTCCAAAAGTATTCATAGTAGGGAAAAAAAACAAGAAGCTTGTTATTCCCTTTGACTTCATTACTGCAAAACTGAAGTCAAAACCCCATAAAGAACTATAATAATTTTTAAGTTAAAAAACTTTTCTGAAGAAATTGCCTTTTCTTAAAGCATATACCTAGAAAAAATAATAACATTGAAAGATTAAATTTGATGCAGATCAATTTCTGTATTTTTTCTTTAGTAGTTCATCTCATATAGTTCATCTCTTTCCTCTGAAAAGACCCACTGTAACCCCTGGACAGGAATAAATGGACTATCTATAGGGTATTTTGAAATGACTACTTAGTTGTAGTTAACACACAGCTCCTTGTCAAATCCTGTTTATTTTTGCATTTCAGACAGTGGAAACTGAATGCTCTGCAATCCTCAGCACATTTTTCAGCAACGAAGAAGGATGTTCAGTGAGTGAATCAAGAGTAAAGTATTTTGCCAAGCATTACCTTCTTTCTTTGACATAATTATGGGATAAGGTTCATGTACTGTTTTTTAATCATTATTTTAAAATCCAAGTATTCTATATTGCTTTCCCATTACTTCTTCTTACTTACCTGTTAGCACATATACCTCTGCTTATGAAATTATCTCTCCACCATCTGGGGTATTTATGGGAGAGAACTGTTTTAGGAAGAAAATTCATTGTCTAATTATTAAGATGCCAGTAAAGTTTATTTGGAAAATTTGATTATATGAAAGACATAATTTGCATCCCTGGAAGTTTCTTAAAATATTAAATCTCACTGCAGATAAAAAGATGCCAAAATTTCATTTAAAAGATCGTGGCTGCTTTGTGTCATTTGCCTGCATTGCTAGAAATAACGTCAAGGATAATTTTCTATCTCTCTACAACATTACTAGCAATCATTAACTGTAAAATGTAATTTCCCTTAATGAATATATATGATGATATTATATGATTATATTTTTTTAGTTCAGTTATAGCTAGTGTAATCATAATTTTAAACTTGCATTTGTAAGGGATAGCCCATGATTAGAGGTAATAGCAAGTAATGGTTCTTGAGCATTGTAAATATTTATCCCCAAGGCCTCGACTCAGTAAAACATTGTTCCAGACATTTTCCAGCAGTTCTCCATTTTCGAGTTCTAATAAGAGCTTTTAGAATCTCATTGAAGCAAACCAACACTTGTATGGCCAAACCCCCAAGTTCAAGTCTCTGGCTGTCATTTAATTAAAAAAAAAAAAAATCCAAAGCAAACAAGAAAATTGCAGAAAAAAGTTTAAATTGTGGTTGTATTATCCAGGTAATATAAGCCAATATTTTATAATCAGTATATGGGGTTTTCCATTCCAGCTTCCATGTAAATGATATTCTACTACACAGCAGCTACACAAGCACATAAATATTGGTCTGGCTTCAAATTAATAAAGACAGCTATGCATTATTCCTTTTAAGGAGGTAAGCAGATAAAAATAAACAGTGTAGAAATACTAGGATGGGTTTAGTTAAAGGATTCCTTGCTTTTTAACAGGAACAAAGGCAAATCTGAATCTAAAACATCTTGCAGGAAAGAGTGGGTTTTAATCATTGTTAAACTATATTACTTTTTAAAGCTAGTCATGTCTTATTTGATCCTTCTAGAATGAGAAGTTCATTTTTTCAGTTCTAACAATGAATGTATAGGATAATGTTATATTATTCCAGCTGAAAATTTCAGCTGCATTTTGTAAACATATAAGAAATAACTGGTCAAAATCAAACAAGGAATGAGAAACTTATTTAAATGGCATGCTATTATATTTTTGATATTTTGACTTATTATTAGAATTTGAGCTAATTATATTTCCCAGGGTTAGGCAGGCTTTTTCTTCTCCTGCTATCAATCTGTGATACAGAAAAGTGGGGGCCATGGATTTCTACCTTTTTTGTAGATTTAACAGAAGGTGTACCGGTGAAGTGGAGGCAGGAAAACAGGTTTAAAATGCAATTTGAGGAACAATAGGACTGTATTTGAAAATCAAAACATAATTATCAGAATGTGTTATGCATTAAAATGTAAAAATAGAGAAACAGTACAACCTTGTCCATGTGCATCCATTAAAGCAACCTTTTTTTTGTTGTTTTCTCAGCCCTTTATTTGCTTGAGGGGGAAAAAAAGTCCAAAAAACCAAGGGAAAATAGTTTAAATTAAAGTCAAATTGTCTGCAAAAGCAGAGCTTCTCTCTAGTGATATTGCTTTTATCAGATTCCAGTCTTATGCCTTCAATTTTTAGTCTAGGTAGTGTACAGATACACTAGAGTTTCTTGAAATCAACTGCACTGTTTCTATCCGTGAAGAAAATATTATTCTCTGAGGTATAGACAAACTGACATAAAGCAAAGTGAGGAAAGAAGGCTTTTATACAACATGACCACACTGCTGAATGTATGGCAAATGCTTAATGGATTAGCTGAAGACAGAATTTTTTTTAGACAACATACAGTGGAGATGGCGGAAAAAACTCAAGTGTTTAATGAATAATGAAAGTTGAACAATTTAGTGGTCCTACTGCTCAAAATACCTCTGAAAACCCGAGTCTGAAACATTTGCTGAACCCAGGCTCAAGGGCCAGGTGTTATTTAATAAGAAAAATAAATACTAAGGTGTTTTCTAGGTCTCTCAAACTGAAATAGGATATGTTATTTTATTGATTTGATTATCAAAACAACATTGATACCTGCTTATCTGTAGGCTATAAAACCTGATAGAAAGAGCTCCACCTGCCATTGCTGTTCAACGTCCCAAATGATCTTGTAAAAATCTATACCTGTGAACGAGGTAAGGGAATGGAGAGGTAGAAGGCTCTCCAGGCAGAGGGAGGGGAGAGCACAAGGTGGATGACTCTTGACCTTCCTTATACTCTGTGTTAGTTTGGAGAATGTTGTGCAGATTTCTTTCACCTGCTTTATGCCCTTTCACTGTCTTAACCTTTGCAAGTTTGACTGTAAAGTCTTTCAGGACAGCCAACTGACCCGATCTAAAGAATTTGTGCAATACCTAGGACTATGGAGCTCTCCGATTTTCTGTGATAAAAATTATGATAGAGTTGGGGTGGAAGTAGTCCAAGAAGAGTAGGCTAGTTGCTCTAACCCTTCTATCTGTTAACATAATCTCAAACTTTTGTTTGTTTTCCTTCTCTTCTATGCTGAATACTGGTTTGCTCACGAGGGAAGTGTGGCTACACAGTTCTCCTGTGTGGCTGACATCTTACGTCTCCTGATGGGGGAAAATGTTTAACTTCTTGCACAGCTGAAGTTATTTTTGTGGACTGACCTAAGGTGAAACAGTTTTAAAATAATTCTGCACTTCAAACATAGGCATGAATTGCACAGCTCTCACTGGAAGTTATAGGAAAATATTTCCTACAGTGGCTTTTCCCAATTAGAAGTGTGGTAGGCTTCAACAGGAACCCAAGGAACTAAATCCTTGGGAACTAAATCCAAGCTGAACACCTTGACTTAGGATATGGTGGGATGCTAGACACCTCATTCAGCACTTCCAGGTCTCTTCCAAAGCACGCTGAAGACAATGATTATGTTCTCATTAACGCAACGGGCTTTGAACTATTCTCTAAATTTCCTTCATTTAGTTCACACTTTGACAGCTCAGTGGAAAGGAAACACCTGGACTTTTATCTCACCAGCACAGCTGTACAAAAAAGAGTTTTACTCTGAGAAAGGTATAAGTGACATTTTCTCCTCCTTTCCCTAACTAGTATGCCATTTGTGATTCACAGCATTTGTTCATAAATCACACACAAACGTGCAGGTCATGTGGAGTGGAGAGAGACAACCTCAGAAAGCAGAACAAAGTATCATGGCTGATGGTGTGCAAATTATTTTAAATCTGAAGTCTAACAAGGAGACTTTAGAAATAATGATCTGTGTACTAGTTTGATGCAGCTTTTAGCTCAAGTTTGCTTTCCTAAATTTGTTCTGTAGACCAGAAAGCAAAGATGCAAAGAACAATTAAATGTAAATGCAGATTTATTGGATCTGGCAAGCTTTTTGACTTGAAACAGTAAGCTCAAAAGCAAATCCTTTCTTAAGCATTATTGTCAATCAGTCACAGAGGAAGCTATCCGAGCCATTGTTCACCTTAAATGAACATCTTTTAGCAGTCCATTGAAAAACAATTCTGTTTTCAAGAATTTCTGTCAGTAAAACAACAGCCCTGAAACAATGTCCAAAAGATGTTCAGAAGAACAATGAGAAAGAATAAATATATGGAAGATGGGGAACAATATAGCATTTAATGAGCAGTACAAATCTTTAGGAAAGAAAACTGTTTAACAAAGCATTTTTTAATTCTCACTGTATCCTTCCCAAGATGTAGAGGAACAGTGAATTTCCCTAAAAAACACCGCATTAGGTAAAGTGCTGCATTTTTAGAATTGTTTGGTGTGCAAATTTCACTTAACAAATTACTTTATCTGACATGATTAAAAAATGTTCTATTCATTTCTTCATTAAATTTTAGGTTAATTCCAAAGTTACAAAACATATTTTCTTACTGAGCTCTCCTCTGCTAATCCAGGCATTTGAATACGAGGTGGTGGAAAGAGACAATTTCAAATACTGCAGTGAACACGTTTGTTTTTTTTTTTTTATGCACAGTCCTTCATCGGTGAAATTTGTTAGGAGCTCTGTAGAAGAACATAATGGTGAGTATGTAGTGTCACAGGCCAGGGTACTGCTCCTGTATACTGATATAAAGACTTCTCTGAACTGTAGCAGTAGCTGGTGTAGGATATGCCATATGCTGGTGGTGCTGTTGTTCTGCTTACATGTTATGGTGTTACAAGCTATATTCTTCATATCATAGGCCTGTTAATCCCTAATCCTCCTTGCACCCCGCCTTCCACTCAGTTCACCATCTAAGCCTTATGAAGTGTTATGCACTCATCCTATGCAGGAATACCCATGACTTGCCCACTGCCAGACCCCTTTTACGCCAACTGCCATTAGTTCCTGAAGGCTGCATCTGGACTACTGTGAAATGACCTCAAAGAATAAAGTATGAATAAAAATTCTGATCAGGCCTATCAAAAATGGCTAATGGTTTTGGGTGTGTAGACTGCTCAAACTCTTCAAAAGGGCTTTGAATGAAGGATGAAAACTTTAGATGCTTCAACCTGGCAGGTTTAGTAGTTTTCCATGAAACAGGCAGGTTTTCCTCTTCATTACCTACAGCTAAGACATCCCGGAAAGGCATTGTATGTCAGTAGTCTATGTTAAGAATATACTAAGGTTTTATAACATTTTGGGAGAAATGGTGTATATTGCTTTTCATGCAGAAAGCCAACTATTAACTATTGAGAAGTAGTAATATTATGTCCTTAATATTATGCCTTTGCGACTCTTCCTGACTGAATAGCAACACAATTGTAACGTATTTTTGTAGTAGTGCTGTTACAGTGCTTTTCAGCCCCACGTTTTATAACCATAAACATTTTCCATGGATTTTCTGGACCTGTTAAAAATGTTCTGTATTCCCTTTGTCAGGTGCTTTAGTATTTCATGTCTCTATACCACTGTATCTCCTGTCCTCGGGAGAAACACATACTTAAAACCTGTGGCCTGAATGTGCTGAATGTTTTCTGAAATTATAGTTGTGAAACCCGAAACTCTGAAATGTCTTTTTTAAAAGAATATTTGACTACAAAATATTAATTACGACAGGAAGATCAAGACACAATTTCAGAAGCAAGCGGACAACTGAATTCCAAACTACTTTGAAGATCCTACTAAGGACACAGGCACCTCTTATTTCGTGAGCTGTATCCTGAACAAAAAATGTTAATCATAAATGGTTCAACGATGCTTAGTAACAGATGTAAGAAACCTATTCTGTCTGCTAGTGCTGATTCATCACACGTGCAAGAAACTATTAAATCAGTATATTATAAATTTCAAATGTCAGTGAAAGTTCAGGCATGTATCACGATCATCTTCATAGACTAGATCCATTGATTTAAGCTGTACAAAATTACTCTGTCTACTTTTGATCATTTACTATGACCTAATGCTGTTTTAGGTTCTGTTGCAAAGCTGGGAAACTAAAAGTAAAGAGAAATGTTCCAAGACGAACTTTAGCCATGTGAGAATGATTTTTTTTTCCTCCAAGGCTAAAGATTAACACCTTTAAAGTAACATAGATGTTAGTGTTTATTGACATTTTGTGTTTTCTCTTTGGAGATACCTATAATGACCTTGTTGCCATATTTTATTGTAATTACTACTTTTCCAGTTCTTAAAAATGCCTGCTTTTCCAGCTGTCTCCTCACTCTTGCCTTCTTCCTCTTGTGCTCATTTCAGTTTGGTCCTCTCTTTATACTTCTTCAGTGATTGAAAGTCAGAGGGAGAGAAGAAATAAAAAGGTTAGAGAAAAGAAACAAACTCTTCTGGAAACTATTCACTAGGTGAAACTATTCACCTGGAGCCATTCAAGAACAACTGCTTTGAATTCCTTTGAAATGCCATTCAAACTTTTAGTTGCACTCACCTCAGTAAATAATGCTCTTTGAAGCCAGGCTCGGGGCACAGATGAACAATGGAAGAAGATGGCACCAGGAAAAAAGAAAAAAACTGTCAGAAGCAGAGAAGGATAGGGCCGGAAGGGATCATCCAGGCCATAGATGAAGATTTCTTTCCACTGCATGCAGACAACTCTTATAATTCTATTTATACACATTTGAAAATTTGATTTTAAAGTCTACTTAGTTTCACGTCCCCATCATTTCTATTAGAACATAACTCTAGAGAGTCATTTGTTTAAAAAAAAACAAAAAAAACCCCGCAGTAATTTCCATTATAGTTTTTATTCATTCCTAACAGGAAAAACAGGTGTATGACTACACCACACTTGGCCCCTTCTATTCCACCAAGTCTTCCATACCCTCAAATGCCTGCACACAGTGCTCATCCCATGCACACGTAATGAAACATGAACATCATACTATAAACACCACTCTGGAGGGCTAAAACAAAGCCTCCATATTATTTTGACACTTGGAGCTGGACCACCTTCCCCCCCCTGCTCCCCAAAGTAATAATTGTGTTTAAGCTCCACAGAAGTACTCCGTACAGCCAGGAGGAGACTAGGCTGAACACCAGGCAGTGGAGACATTGCCAGCCTATTCCAGGGGCCCCAATCTCTCAGAGATGCCTCTCTCTTATCCCTTTGCCTGGGGACTGAAGTGACTAAGTGGAGCACCGGCCTTTCCAGGGTAGATACAGTCAGAATGGCATCCAGCTACTAGAATAACTGCTTCTAAACTAACACACAGCCTTCTGTGCCTCCCTGTCATTGTTTTAGACTTTATGCACATTTCCCGTTCTGTAGTACACAATTCTGCCAAAGGCCATTGTCATTTTAACGTGCCACGAAATTTTCCCTGTATAAAACCAAACAAAAAAAAAAGCTTACTTCCAGTCAGTACTGAATGTTACAAACTAATATGCAAGTAATTTTGGTAAGCTTTAGTCTTCTTCCTCTTGGCTACAGCTGTATTTAAAAGGATAAAGTTTTGAGACCTAAACTGATGTCAAAGGAATTGGTTACAAATTTAACAGAAATTGCGTCAGTATTTCACTTATTTAAATTGATCCAAATATCATTTTGATGGGATTGTTGTCACTCTCCAGTCTTGACAACGTTACTGAGAACTCAGTCTTAAGGAGTAAATACTGAATAAACACTTTAAAACTTCTCTGAGTGAAGACATCTAATGAATTGAATCAGCAATAACTTGTGAATTTAAATAGTTTAAAATAATTGGTGGGTAAAAAGGTAGGAGGGATGAATAGAGAAACTGACTTTTTTGTTTTGTTTTTGTTTTTTTTTTTAAATAAGCCTGGTAAATTTGATATTGTGTTATTTGTCCCTGTTGAAAAAAAGAAAATATTTCCTTAGAGGAATGATAATCCATTCATCTGATTGAGACAATTGTGTTGCCTGTATCAATTAATTCTTTTTTCAAGCTGTGATCATCTGTGTTTGAACTGAACACACCATCAATCAGTCAGTCATTCATGCAGCTCATGCAGCTGAACGGCCGTTTAGGGGAACAGCTTATCACTGCAGTTGGTAAGCCAGCAAGTTAAAGGGTAGATAAGAAATACAAGTGGAAAGATATATTCTGCATTTGACAAGTCATTAAATCATACATAATTTTAATTACAATTGATATACAAAACAGTAATTGTAATTGTTTACAACGGCAGTTGTAATAAATTATTTAAACATCCCAGCAATCAAGATCCTAAATATATGAATTGCTGGTACCTAACATATTATATCTGTTCATTATTTGTGTCATCATGTTTCTATGGCACTTGTTATTAGTCTGTCTCCAGAACATCAGTGCTGTACGAAGTAGTGGAAGGTGACTGCAAGACAGCCAGTAGGTCTTTCACCACAGTGGAGATGAGGCAGATATTCTCATTGCACCTAACTAGCCCCACAGTTGCTGTATTCAGCGGGACTTTACATTTGTCTGTGTGAAATCTTAATTTAGTTATGGAGGGGGGGTTCTAGTGATTTTTGTTTGGAATTAAGCAATGTGAAACAACTTGGATCATGATCAGATCATGACTGCTTTTCAACCAAGCATAATGTGAGCTGTGAATAGTTGCTCTATTGTGACTGCAGCGTCTTTAAATTCTTTTTTGATTCATATTAATGTAATTGGGAGTATGGGCTGGATGTGCGGAACATCAGCCTCACTTTCATAATCTTTAGATTGAGAGAAGAGAAAACTGGCCATACTTTGGTTTTACTCTCCCAAAATTCAAAATGACACAGCAGGCCCTAAATGAGTTCTCAAGGCCGTGTCTACATTAGCTAGCACTGCAGCCCTGTAGAGGCAGCCATGTGAAGTGGAATACCAGCAGTAGACACCTTTAAAGGATGTACTTCGAATTCGCTTTAGGCTGATCCTGCAGACCGATGCCTGTTACTGTCTTGAGGCCATTAGTTGTGCTCCTGGAGAGAAACTCCTGGTTTAGTTTCAGCTGCAATAAATCCAGTATGTGCACTGAAATGTCAACTGAAGTGTGGCAAGTGGGGACATTTGGGAGATTCACATCAAAAGCGTACTTCTGATCTGAACTGAAATGTCGTATAAATGCACCCATAGGGAGGTAGTGAGCAGTGAAGTTTCTTGTAAATGCAGTGTTTCTGTAAAGGGAGTCAGAGGATTACGAGTACCATTAATGAATTCTGCAGTCTAAGACAGAATCTGTATGTGGCAAAGCTGGAAAAGCTTAGGCAGCCTGAACAAACCACCCGAGCAAACTAAATAAACCACCTTCAAAAATGTATTTTCAGGTCATTGTCAACACTAGCTATTTGACTTCTTTTCAATCAAAGCTTTGCAGTTTAGTATTTTACTTATAAGACAACTATGTCATTTTCATTTGTCAATCTGTGTTTAATAAAAGATATTTTGGATATAGCTTCAGATTTAACTTAAGCTTTTAATATTTTTGTAAAATGTATTGATAAGTTAAAACAAAAGTGCATCACCTCTAACTTAAATTAGGTTTAGATTGATACGCATACATAATTCTGAAATATTATAGAGAGAATTGATCCTGTTCATGTCTGTTCCCCTACTGCTGAAACTAATGGAGCTACAGGTACAATGGTATTTTGCAACTGTAAATATTACCCACGACCAGATGAAAATAGAGAATATTCAGTAGCAAATTCAACATAGGAATGGCATAGTTTACATGAAGTTCTTTTTGCTATTTGAACTTTCCTTATTGCGAGAGTGGGTGTGGTTCCACAACTCTCAAAGAATTTTTTAAAAAAAAATTTTTGGACTTTTTGTTTATTGTCACAAAAAGGTCTGGTCTCTCAAAGAACTCTTCTTTTTTTTTGAAATAAGCATCTTAAAAAGGAATACCTTCTGTATTCTGGCTTTTATTTGTCTGATTTATGAATGATTAATTTTGATGACTTAATTTCCAGTTTCATTCTACATTTGTTTGCTGTCATGAGCTCAGTGTAGTCTATGATACAACCATCCTTTGTATTTGAAGGCTTTTGTGAAAAGACACTATGAGCTTTTGTTGTGATGGGTAACTTAACAGCACAAACCTCTGAAAAGATAAGATCATCATACACATACCAAACAGACATCAAAAGAGATTGAAATCTTTTTAAATCAGAACCTCCCCAAGTTTTATACTCCAGAACTTTGTTAGATAAACAGTGTTCAGTTGGGCAATTTGGAATTTCTGCAGAAAACTCTGAATACTTTTGCAGATGTGCAGAGCTGGTTTAAAGCTCACTGTTCATAGTGAACATTTGCCATATGGGAAACTACAGAAAATAAAATTCCTGCTGATTCTGATATCCTAGTGAGAGGATATTTTATTATAATGATCAGTTTACAAATTATACTTTGCTTTTACTCCTTTTTTTTTGAAGACATGATTCCTTATCCATTTTTTCACTCAATCCATGGAAGCTACATTACTACAGCTGGTAAAATAGTGAGCAAAACGGTGATATTAAGCCTGCTCTGCTTTTCAAATTTCAGTCAGAATTTTTAGCAAAATTGGGGTTATGCATTTGTACGGGTATGTCATAGAATCATAGAATGGTTAGAGTTGGAAAGGACCTTAAAGATCATCAAGTTCCAACCCCCCTGCCATGTGCAGGGACACCTCCCACTAGAGGTGGTACTATGTGAGTGTAAAATATTCACTGCATAAATACAATAAATAGAATGAGTCTGATTATTTAAGGGATGAGTTATGCAAACTGATTTTTATAACAATGTTACTTCTTTAAGGCTGAATTGGGATCTTATTTGATATAGCAGAGTGTCAGCATGGGAAAAATTATCATTCACATATTCTGCAAAGTACCATGTACATACAAGAATGTTACATTATATGCCAGTTTGTTTCAAATACATTAAAACAAACAAAAAATTATAAGCACAAGTATTGCCATCCCAATTTACTAAAAAAAACCCATAAAAATCAATCCTCTTATTCATCATAACACAGAAGATAATGATTACTCTAAGAAGGCATACATATACACAGATGGAGAACCTCTGCCTGCCTCCATTATCTGTGAGGAAAAAAAAATTCTTCACCAAGAGGAGTTGCTTTTATATAGGTCAATAGTGTATGACTTCCCTTGAACACTACTGATGTGTGAAACTGTGAAGATATAATTCCTCTATTTTTCCTTTAACTTAACATATTTCTAAATCACAGCTCTTCTGAAGTGTTAATGACTGATGTGATAGGATTGAAATAATAAGCATCTGCCAATCTCGGGAAGATATCAGCAAGGAACTCCCACTCTACAGATGTTGCTACTGTGATGTGCACAGCCAGAATCTGATACTAGGTGAAATGCATGGAATGCATTGAAAAATTGTCTCCTCATATTTTAGTAGCAAAAATGGTTAAAATAATTGCTTACAGAATTAGCTTATACTTTGTTGTTGCACAGACATGTTAATGAAAAGGAGTTAGTTGTAATTTAAGCAAATTGTTGAAGCGTCTTCAGGTCACACCTGTTTCAGCAGAAGTATATTTTTTCTTCCTCAGGGATCTGTTCTTTAGTTTATAAACTAGCAGGTCCTTGGAAGTGATGTTTCATGTGTTCTGATTCTGTATTTAATAAGATGAGCTCTAATCAAGGCCTGGAGTGAAGCTGCCTACTGTTGCGACCATCAAAGGAAGAAATATTTTTGATGTTGTATCTATAAATGAATCTGAATTGCTCTGTTCCTAATTTGCCATTATAATGAAGAAAGCTAGAGCTAATTTGCATGTTTTGTGTTTATGGATATGTTGCAAGCCTCCCATCTTTAATTAGTGGTTGATAAAACTGAGTTGAAGGAGTTAAAGATCTGCATGTCATTAACAAATATCCCACTAAAAATGGCTGGGAACAAAAGCCAAATGCTCTACTTGTTTACAATACCAAATGTATTTCAAAAAGGAAGATCTGTGATCACATCTATTGATGGTTTTGTGTCCTATGCTACCATCAAGACTAGAGCACTCATGTCCTAGTACATATGGCCATCGGTTGGTGGCTGGATTAACCATAGCTATTTTTCTGTGATTGTCTCTGACAATTTATCATCTGTTTGTGAATGACAAAAATGCAGAACACTCCACACCATCATAATTTTTTTTGATCACAGTTATTTACAGCTCTGACGATGGAGCGAATGGTGGGTGCGCCCTCCTGTCCTTGGAACTCACACAAACCTAAGTGCAGCCAAAGAGTACAGGGGCTCCACAGGCCCTCAATAAAAATGGTCCCTGAGAGCAAATCCATCATCTTGGTTTCATATCCTACTTCCCTCCTGCCTTTATTTGTCTTAAAAGTCCTCCCAACCCTGCTGCCTGTCAAAGAGATTTTGTTACAGTAGTCTTTTTATCTGCTTCACTTACGCAACTTCTTCAGGTTTGCAGACTAATATACTTAATGGTCTGAAGTACGAACACTTGCTATGTTCTTTAACACATAGTATGTTGATCACTTCATCAGTTCTGTAAAGCACCTGTGGCAGAGACAATGTCACCGTATATGAAATCTTGGCAGCTTATCTTGTTTCTTCTCTTGTTGTTGGATACGTCCTCGAACTTGTCTTGTGTTGCAGGCTGCCTGGCTCACTTCTGCACGTGCAATGCCTGAATGGGAGTGCAGGGTTTAACACATTTTCAAAATGCTCCTTTTGTACATCCATGTTGTCACCGCAATTTGTTGTCTGTTCACTTTTTCCAGTGTTTGCATCACTGCCTAGATTGTGTTTCCATGTAATGTAATTTGACACTGTGTTAATGCTTTGGTTCTTGGTGCTTTATTTAGCTGTTGTCTCACTTTGTATATTTTGAATGCCCAATCTTTGTACATTCTGTGCTGACTTATGTAATGCTTCTATTTATCTGGCAGGCCTGGCTTATTTAATTTTTCTGTAAGATTCTAATTTTTTTAATGTCACAATTTTCCCCATTTTTTCCATAGGTTTTTTCTTGTTTCTTCCATTATTTTTTGTATTATTTATACGTACAATATATTTGTAAATAAAAAAATGGATCCTAACTTTCAAGTTCAGGCAATGATATTGATCAGTATGAAGTGCTGTGTTGGTTGATTTCCCCTAGATAAATAGCTTGACAAATTGCTCAAGGTATTTCACAGACAATGCTTTGTACCAACTAATATATTTGATGAAGTACGTGCTTTTGCTTGCTGGAAGTTGTTCTAAATTTCTAAAAAAAAATGTTGTAAGCTATGTCAAAGAGGCAAGCTGCAGGACATGTTTTCTTGAAATTAATGGTTAGGACATAGAAACAAAAAGTAACTTACAGACATTTGCAGAAAGTAGGTGGGAAGGAGTTTATAAAATAATCTCTTCAGGAAGAAATATAAGAAACTATGAAAGTATGGTGGGGGAAGTGAGAAGGAGAGTGAACAACATGAACAAATAGTCAAACATTTGTCTACCTTTTGCTTTAATAGTTGTTGGAAAGGACAATAACTTTAAAATGTGATGTTTTCTCTTGTACTCTAGTTTTTCCCAAGATGCCCTGAAGGCCTTCTAGCTCTCATAAAAGACAGCGTGAGAAGAAACTCTCCAGAGTAGTGTCCAGCATTTTCAGAAACTCCGAATAAAAATAACGAACAAAATTATCTTGCCATTTGTAAATTGCTGTAAAATATATCACAGCAAATAGTTTTGGCTTTCTAATTCTTACGCAGTTCCTGTTGATAAACCAGTGCACCTCAATTCATTGGATATTTATCAAGACCTCTGTAAAACCAATAGAAGCAGAATCAGGTAGGCCAAACTAGTAACATTAATGCAATGGTAACCACACTGATGTTAAGCATGAGTTTATGTAATTTATCTGAAAATTATTTTCCTTTTCATTCTCAAGTCAGAAAAAAGATAATTAAATGAATTTAAAAGGTTCTCACTGTATCCATTAATGTTCATGTTACTGACTCTACCTCTGCTTACCTGGTGGTGCAGTTACTCTCTGATAAAAACATAACTCTAAGGCAGACATGCCTGAACTGTTTACATCAGTGATGTACAACACTTTTTCAAGATTCTTTTCACATCTTTAGGAGGAATAACCTTTTTTTAAAGGAAAGATAAGGCTCAGAGACTTTTAGAAGTGAAGGCTGTATCAGGTATCTATTATGCCTCCAAATAAACAATCAAAATAGGTTCACTGAAAGAAGAACTTAGATATTCTAGTAAGATTTGCATTTCTTTCTTGGGAAGTTCCAGCATGTGAAGATCTCTCCTTACATGAAAAATATACCTCCCATTTTGATTACTGCTTTAATCCAGTTGTGTTTCTCAATATTCCTCATGCATATTGAACTTGGTTGCAATAACTGTTGATTTCATACAGTTGCGCTGACCTAAACCTACTGTGTCATGCTGGTATCTCAGACAGGTAGAGCCTAGGGTAGTATTTTTTTCTTCTTCTGCATTTAAATCGTAGACAACCCACTTCACTGGTTGCTGGGTCTGCATGAAGGGAAGTGGAGGCTCCTAGGGACCCAGCTCAGTTCCTACTTATGCCAGTGGGAATCTCTTCACTGCTTCAGTGGGAATATGATACTACTTTATTAGAATATAATCTTTTCTTATGTTGGAACCATATCGCTAGCTTATTTGTCATGTTCTGAACGTAAATGATTCAGGTGTGTAAGAGAGAGAGATACAGGGAAACTGACAGCAGCAGAGCATAGTTTATGCTTCCTAACTGTTAAATAAACTTGAAGTATCTTTTCTTCCAGTGATCCTTTTTCTGGCAAACACTACCACAACTTGAAAAAGAATTTCCTTAAAAAAACCAGTCATTCATCAAAGAGCAGAGATGCCCTAGGTGTGAAGGCCTGCAGTCCAAACAAATCCACTGATAACACAAGAATAAAATGTGCAGCAAACACTGTAGGGAATTTAACTAGCAGCAGCATCTGTTAATTACTGATAAAAGTTTCTTGGTATTCAACAATAAGTTTGGCATCCATGAAAAAAAAATCAAAATATTCTGAATACACTGCATCATGTTACACTGGACTGTTTCCAATGATAAGGCCTTGGCCGTAAGTCAAGTGTCATGACTGCAGAGTCTCTTGGTACAATGTGACAATGCATTTGGTGTTGGAGTTTTTTTCAGCTTTTTATTTGATTTGATGCCAAACCTCTCAGCTGTTAATTTAGATAGGCACTATCCCACTTCTTTTGAATTTTTTTTTTTTTAAAAGGAAGCATGGATAATAAGAACAAAACTATTTTCTCAAATTCATAAGAAACTTAATGTTCCATGGTTGCTTTTCTGTAATTTTGTCTCTCATTTCTCCTGTTCTTTTCTTAAATGTAACAAATAAAGTGCTTATCCTCTTCTAGCTGTTCCCTGGATGCTCTGGTGCTCCTTGAAGATGTGACAGCATTTGTGCCTTGAGCTTCATTACCAGAACAAATAGTAAAGAAGTAGCCCTCAAACAAACGAATGCATGTTCCATAAAGCCATAGTGCTTTACAGGGACACTTTCAAATAAATGTTGTTAATGGTTAATCTTGAGGCTGAAAGGCAATAGCTTTAAGCTCTTTATTTTGATCTTTTTTTTCTTCCCGTTATGCAAAACATGAGTCATGACTGACTGCTTGAGTTCTGAATACCTAATTCTTTCAGCAATATTAATATGAGACCAACAGATCTGACCTGCTTAGATGAATGACTGGTTTAATCAATTACAGCAGTTCCTAAGTTCTAGGCAATAATTTTAAGACATCGAGGCAGCTGTTTGCCAGAAACAGTCATATGCAGAGGACATAAGGCCCTTGAACCAAAAGCCAACCAATAATGTAGGAATAAAATATAGACAGAAATCAAAAAGCCAAAATAAGCTTCCCTCTAATCAGGTCCTAAAAATGAAGAGGAAGATTCCACAGGCAAACTCCCACCAAATCCCTTTTGTAAAAGGACAACAGCTTAATGGCTCCTACTAGTAGCATCAGGGAATGACATTTCAGCAAATACTTTGTCAAAGGGAGGGTGGAAAGCAGCAACTTGAAACAAGAACTGGACAAATAATGGAAAATATCATCTCTAAATACTGGCTTGAATTTTTAAATATTTTAATTCAGAGAACATTTATTCCCCTATCCTGTTTGCTCTCAAGAATTATTCCACTGATAAATTTTAACTGTATGTGTGTGTGAGGTAAAAGAAGGATTTCAAGGGGAATTTCTGTATTTCATTAATTGGGAAGTCAGAACCAGTGTCACATGACATCTCACAAAGCAGTAATCTACTTTTAATTCACATGCTTGTAATAAACCTGGAACAGACCCATTCTGCTTCCATAAGGCATTCACAGAATCAATATGTTACTGGAAATCAAGAGCTGCCTATGAACCTTTTGTAGGTGGAAAAAGGGTCTGAATTAGTCAAATAAATGCTTTCTTGCTAATTACCTGCTAGGCATTTGCTTAAAAGTAGTTCTTAGACAATGCAGGTGATATGGCACTTTTACCTGATCTGAATCCTTTTACTGTCCTACTTGCACATTCATATCCATCCTTAGCTCACAACATTAATCTGTTCTTAACTTTCAAGGAAACCTGAAAAAAAAAATAATTTACAACTGAAAAATAAGATACATAGGAGTAAAGAATGAAAATAATTAGTAGAGATGGGCAAACCTCAAAAGGTTCAGAAGAGTGGTTCAGAAGAGTATTAAAAATCCTATTAGAAACTTTTTTCCCCTGAACCACAGTTTCTCATTGCTTAAAACAAGTCTCATATGTACTTCAAAGGCAGAGATGCTGCAGATTTCTCCATGGTATTTTCTGGCTTGTAAGTCTTTGAAACATCAGTAAGAGTCACTTATGTCAAAAAGAAAGTCATGATTTACATTTAAAAAAACCCAAAAGCCTGCTTCTGATCTGCTAGAATAATTTTGTTTCAGGTATTGCAAGTAGTTGGATTTGGTGAAATTTCTGTGATGAAAAAAGTTAAAACTGATACAACTTTATGCCTGGGTTTATGGGTTTAGAGGCCCCAGCTACCACCTGGCTACCATACAGGCTTATTTAAAATCAGTTTGCAAAATTGATAAGTTCTTCAGAAATGTTGTGACATCTGACAAATTGACTGGAATTCTCTAATATACAGGATGATTTGTTATGAAAATAAGAAATTCATATTAATATATTGAGGTGTTCTTTCAGTTAAATGGAGCAAAATTTAAAATGAATTATTGTATTTTTCAGTGTGTCAAAACTGTTACTGGAGAAAGTCAGAGACAGTGCCTATAAAATTTTTTGCTACATTGAATGTTTTGGAAATGAAAGTACAAAACAAAAGAATTTACAGAATGACATTGCCCTTTAACAGTTTTTATGTGTGCGTATATGCATTTACAGAGAATTTATTATAACAATTTCATTAATATTTAGATTTACATACCATGCCAGTGAAGCCAAATTACTATAATTCTGCAACACACGAGTATTTATACTCAGTAGGAAAATAAAACAAGAGTCAGTTCCCTTTCAAGTGTTAAGGTAAGGATAATTGTATACATGTCTATTGATAAGACTTTAAGATGGTTTATTATCGATCTTCCCAGACTGAGCTGCTGTGCACTGTACTTAGAATACAGCAAAGGTGGGACCTTAAGTCACTTTCCTACATAAACTAATTCCAGCACACCAGCTTTTTAGGAAATTCTAAGACTTTCCGATAAGAACAAAACCATGTTTGTATCCACATTTTAGGTTAGATCTGCAGTTAATTTAAAGCTTTCTAGATGTGTTTTATTTCTTTTTATAAAACAGGAAGAAGAACAATCAGCTTGTTACAGAAAACATGTTAATATCTTATATATAGTCTAAAATTTTCTTTCGTTTTTTCCAGTAATATCCTGGAATGTGTTGTTCCACAAACAGGAGGGTTTAATCTCTAGAGAGAGGCCACCATCATTTTATGGGAAACCTGTCTTTCTACTAAGTTTTCAGTGTGTTATCATCATGCATTTACATGCTACAACTGTCCAGATTTTAAAAGTGTCTCTCCTTGTTTTTCAAGTCCAATTGTGTCTCTCCCAAGGTGTAAGAGAGTAAGTGTAAAACCAATGTAAATCAGATACAGAAAAATGAGGGTGTGCTGCTTTTCTACAGTGAGACAGATGTAGAATAGGATAAATAATACAGAGTACTTTCTGCATATATTTGATCTCATTTGTAATAAATTTATTGTGAATATGCACACATCTTCCTTTGTATTTTTTTTTGTACAATTTTTCAGCAGAGGCGTTTTATTAGTACCCATGTTCTTGCAAAAACCATATGCTAGTTTTAAACTAGCGTATATAAAAGTTCATTTGGATAAGTCACAATGAAACAAGTAAATAGCTCAAATATATGGTATGTTCATTCCCACCCTGTAATGCATAGTAATTCAAAAATATATTAATCTGTTTCTGTTTAAATATCAAGTTTTTGGATCAAATAAGCACTTAGGAAATCAAAAACAGAGGTTATGGCCTGGTCAATGTAGCAAAGGAAAGGGAAATAACTCAATCAGCTTTCTGGGCTGCACTGGCTTTTTTGTGATTCAAGTCTGTATGGTAACACCAGGTTTGAAAGAAAGGCATAGTGTACTGGTATAGCTTAAATCCATACGTAATATATAAGATATATTAATTAATAGTTCTAGGGAAAAGAAAAAGACAAAAGTTGCTTGATCTCATGAAAACAGAGGTAAGCTGGAGAGTATCGAAGCCTGGGCCCTCCAGTTCAAGAAGGATGAGGAACTACTGGAAGAAGTCCAATGGAGGGCTACAAAGATGATCAAGGGAATGGAGCACCTCTCTTATGAGGAAAGGCTGAGAGACCTGGGTCTGTTTAGCCTGGAGAAGACTGAGAGGGGATCTTATCAATGCCTATAACTATCTAATGGGCGGGTGTCAAGAGGATGGGCGTCAGGCTCTTCTCAGTAGTGCATGGTGACAGGACAAGGGGCAACAGACACAAGCTAGAACACAGGATATTCCATGTGAACAGGAGGAAAAACTTCTTTACTTTGAGGGTGAGAGAGCACTGGAACAGGCTGCCCAGAGAGGTTGTGGAGTCTCCTTCTCTGGAGATACTCAAATCCTGCCTGGATGCCTTCCTGTCCAACCTGCTCTAGGTGAACCTGCTTTGGGAGGAGGGTTGGATTAGATGATCTCTGAAGGTCCCTTCCAACCCCTGTAATTCGGTGATTCTGTGAAGTCTGAAAAGCCTTTCCACTGCAATTATGATTATCTGCACGTGAGATGCTGCTCTTAAACTGAACTGTAGACAAACAGCTTTTCTGGGTGCCATGAGAGTTGTTGCTGCCTTCTGGTCCTTTCTGGGACCTTGCTGCTGAAGGGTCCAGCTAGCCAGTAGAGAGGCTGTGTGAACATAACCTATTTCATCTTGCACAGCGTGACACGTTCTGCTGTTTTCATTTAATTGAAACAGAATGGCTTTTTCTCCAACAAAATTAGCAGGTGAGTGAACTGCTCTGCCAGAAGATCAGCAGGGCTGTGTTCCTGTAGTGCTGAAGGGTAGCTGGAGAGTCTCTTGTGCAGCTGGCACCAGAATGGTGTGTTCAGAGCCATTCCTGAAGTGCAAAACAACAACCAAGGCCACCTTAGGTCTGTAATTCTTGTGTGGACATTAGGACTTCCATTCTTCTTTAGACTGAAATACGCCAGCCTACAAAGCTTTTTCTCTATGAGTAACAGAAAAAATCTGCATTTGTGTTTTCTGGGCACATGGATTAAAATAAGGGAAGAATTTGGAGTGCTATCAGCACGTGGATGGTACTAGCTGTTTTTCTCATATTCAGTAGTCACAGTAGCATCTGGCAAATGATGAAGCTGCCATTTTAGCATACAGCCTTAATAGGCTGGCAAGTGGAGTACAACTTTGGGTCATCCTTGAACTGGTATTGGTGTAGCTGCAGCAAAAATGAATTGTTGCAGGAAAATGGAAAGCTTGTGGTTCCATGCTCAAGAACAGAAGAATAAAACTCATCTTCTATCTCCTTCCTTACCATCCAACAATCAATTCACTGCATTTCTGTAGTCTATCACCTCGTCTAGTGTGAATCATTCAGAAGAGCTATGCTGCTTTATATACAGTCAATGGATCTTTCCTCCTACTAGTCCTTTCAAGTTCTCTTTGCATAATGGAGGTTAATTAAAACATATCTTTCTTAAACTTTCTGATAATTTTTCATGAAAGAGGTTGATAGACATTAAAATAGCCTTATAAAATTAAATTCTCTGATATCATGCTCTCTAAAATCTTGAAGCACTCCCTGAGTTTTATTCTGGAAATAGGCTCTCATTCTCCAGAAAAAGATGAAGGTAGAATAATTATAATGCATTTAATTGCTACAAGATAAACTTCTTAAAAGACCCAGTAAAGATTTAAACAGTGAGGATAGCTATCCACAAAAATACTGAAAGTTAGGAGACTGTCCAACTTCAGCAGTATGGTCAACGTTTTCACTGACAAATTCTGATTCCCTGTAAATATATTGCATACAGTTCCAGAATATGTAGGAAGAGACTAGAAACCTTTTCTCTGTGTGACATTCACGCAAATCTTTAATGACACTGAAAGCAATTCTAGCATAGTTATCTGTAGGAACCCATGCACTAGTCAATTGTGTTTTATAATGTGTTACCATTTCATGCTAAAGATCTAAACAGGTGCTTTCCTTTCACCTTCCAACAAAGTGCCTATCTTAAGTACTTTCATCGTAAACTATTTCAGACACCCAATAAAACATCACTGGCTGAACAGTTTGCTAAATCAATTGTTAATGCCAGCTCATATTATAACTAGAAGTAGAATGCCAGGTGAATAACACTATAATTATTAACAGAAATATCATCTGTATTCTTACGGTTGGGTTGTCATACAGTGATTTCTACTCTTGTATGTTGTAGTGCTGGAAAAAAAGGGATATTACAGGCCTCCAGTAACGTCAGTAGATGAAATTTAAAAGGAAACAGAAATGCTTGACAAGAAGGATATTTGCCCATGTTTTCTGCATTTTCTGGAAAAGAACTACAAAAAAGTATTGAATGTTTAAGAAACATATGGTCTAGAATACTGCCTAGAATAGACTGTTTTAATGCATAATCACAAAATGGGCCATGGGCTTTCCCCTTTGCCTTGAAACTGGTACTACTGGGAGTTGTTATTGCCATCAATAATTTTAGCATTTTAATCCATAAAATGCTAATATTCTATTGCCAACAGCTGATAGCCTAAAGTGGATCATAATGAACAGGCAGGAGAGCCAGTATTTATCAGCCAAGATGGCTATGATGGAACATTACCTAATAAACAATAATAGACAGTTAATAAGAAATAAAAATCAATATGCTGTCAAACAGGAAGCCAGTGCAATGCAGCTAGGTTGAAAAAATATGAGTCCTTTTTTTTCGTCTGAGTAAGTACCTAAGCTGTTGCATTCTAAATGAGTTACAATTTATGGCCAGCATTCTGGGAGAGACCTATAAATACAGAATTGTAATAATCCTGTCTGGACAGTAAAATACATAGATCATGAGTGTTCTGCTTTTGTGACCATTTAAATTCAGGCTATTGAAAGTATTCAGTTTGAGAAAAAAGCTTTTTTGCAATAACAAGAATAAGGCTGGGAGGACAGTATTCACAATTCGTAACCTCCTATACCCAGTGCCCATCCTCTTAAATGGAAAGTTTAGACTGAGTCATAAACCAACACTGACTAAAGTAAACCCAAATATTATTGTCCTGTTCATGCCAATAAGAAATCAAAGTCATCTACCGAAATCTAAATGTGTTCTATTAAGTTTCACCCCTATGTAAATAGATAGTTTGTCTCACAAAATACATCACTTTTCCTAGATTTCAGGATTTTTTTAAACAAACTTTAAATAAATGGAAAGGTGCAGTTAAAACTTTTTTTTTTTTTCTGACAAAATTCTTTCATCTGCAGAAAAATAATGGAATAGATCCTCTGGAATACGGAATAAGTCCTCTGGAAAGAGTACTTTTTTCTGTTTTTAATTTGTTGCCCCCTGGAGTTAAAGAAAATAACAAATAATGTTTGATTGTGGACAAAAACTTGTAATAAAATACAGAAAAGTTTTTTGCGATAGTTTTCCAGTTAGGCAAGTAGAAAAAAAAAATATACATATCAGGAATCACTAAGGGAGAAAACAATATTCTCCTTCACCCTGTCTGTCCTAGTATTTCACATTTTCTCAATGGAAAAAACTCCAAACACACCAACGAAACTTTCCCAATGCGAGTGTCCCATATGAGCTTTTTTCTTGTACATATTCCTGTGCAAGAACTTTCCATTTTTATGACTGGACTCACTGGGTCTGTGAATCCACAAATCAAAGGCCAGTTTTCTTTCAAGAAGTATTGCAAGGACAGCTTAATATATATGCTCATTAAGCTTTTAGCCTTTCTTCAGTATAAATATTGAGACTGAAAGAATCTTCCTCTATTATTATACTAAAAAGCTTGAGGCTTCTCTGTGCTTTTTGACTGGAGTGGCTACAATTCCAAACTTTGTAGAATACTATTTTTTCCTGACATAGCAGTGCTTCCTCCTAAGAAAGAGAGCAGGGACATAGAGTGGAAAGCCTTTTCCCAGTCCCATAAGCCTTGAATTTACTTAATATTTTTCACCTTGCCATGAAGCTGAGGTGGTTTGGTAAAAGGGATGTACTTAGTACTCATAAAATGTGTTGAGAAGAAAAGTGAGTGTAACGTGAATAACTATTTCTGATCAGCAATTTAGTTATAGGAATTGTCTAATTAAACAGGAGCAGTTACCACAGTACTTAGAGAGAGAGACTGTACAATTTTAAAATGCTAAATGGCAGTTTTTACAAGCATATGTACAATTCAAATAGGCACTTAGTTTGAAGATGTATTTGCTTATATGTGTCTGTTCAATAGTCTCTTTTTAGTAAATGTTTGTGTTAGGTGATATCATCCTCAGATGGGCAAAGAAAGGAAACCACTAAGGTTGCTAAATACTATGATATTGGAAATTGCCTTTTTGCAAGGGCTTATATTGAATATATTACAAATGTGTTATTCTGGTCATTTACTCTGTGTGCCTCTCAGGCACCTATGTGATGTAAAATGATTAATATAGTTTAAATACAGAATAAAAATGCAAGTAATATATATATATGTGCTAGTGATATACCACTGTATTAGTAACTTAAAAAGGTACCACTATCTAACTGATCTTAACTCTAATGAGAAAAAGTGTAAACAGCAATCAGAAAAAGTCATAAATTCAATCAATGTAGTGCTTTGTAAAGTCCATTTTCCTTAATGGATTTTTAAATTATTTTCTCAAGGACTGAGGCACTTAGAATCCCTAAAAAGCTAAAAAAAATTTAAAGATTTCATTAAATATAGCCTGCAGCAATGAACAGGAACATCAGGTTACGTTTTACTAGAGGTTGGTTCAGGGTATGGAAATCGGAAATGCAACAAAACATCACCAAATTCAGGATCTGTGGGCTTGCTTGCTTTATTTCTCTGTCTCTCTGCCTCCTCCTCTTCTCTTCCTCTTTCTCTTTTCCATGCTTTCTTTTCAGATGCTATGACTTGGGCTTATGTTCTACAAAACTTCATGGAGGTCTTGACCTGTTCTGCTGATTTATCCTGTCAGATATACTAACTGTGTCTTCTTAACAGAAACAAAAATGTAATAAAGTCAGAGAAGACAAGCACGGGCAAAGGACAAATATAGTGTAAGGTGCACGCTCTATATGTGTTTTTTTTTACCAAGAAGGCAATACAAATCAAGGAAAGAGGCGGACATTAATTCACTGTATAGAGAACTGAGAGCATTTGCAGCATCATTTACATTTACTTTTTCTTGGAAGGTTTCATCTTATGTCTTTATACCTCAATTTCTGCACTCTATGTGAGTAATAACTTTAGAGACTTCTCTTTCCTACAAAGCCCTTTGAATGTTTTGAAAAGTTCGCTGTAACAGCTAAGTGATATTTTCTGTATATTATGCCTAGTGCATTTTCTGGGTTCCACTTGCTAGAATAGTGATGATTTCTTTAAAAAAATATTTATTTATAGGTTTGGTAATGTGAAGTTATTTAGTAATTTTTACCTTTTCTTGAGGGAACAAGCCTTAAAAAGTCCTTAAAATATCACATACAAGAAGACAGCATACTGGAAGAGTATTGTACTATTTACTACTCAATCTCCTGTTGCTAAAATCTAACTTTGTATGCTTAGCTCCAAAGTTCATATTCAGGGATGTTCAAATGTGTACTTGGGCCTGCTAGAATATGACAGCTGACTTTTCTGAAATAGGTATATTTCCATTATAAAATAATAACATTGCAACTTTCTGAGAGATAGGTGGAATATATGTAAGTCCAGGCTGCTGAGAAAAATTGACTGAGAAGTCCACAAAGTGGGTAAAGATTATTCTTCTGCAGAAGTTTATGCCTCAATTATAGGAGGCCATTCTTTATAATATGCCAGGGAAAGAAAGAGAGTGTGACTGGGAGCAGCAACTTAATGTGGGGCTGCTTGATAAACCCTGTTATGTGCTTGTTCCTTTTTAATGACTGCAGAGGGAGTCTAGGCAATTAGTTGGCGAATACAGATACCAGGTTTGGATACAGTGAATATTTCCTTGGGTATGCACTCTGAATGACCCTTGAAGGATTTATCTGTCTCCACTGTCTATACCGTGAGCAAAGGGAGACAGACTAACCTCCTAAATTAGGTGTGGATGTGTTGGTGCTGTTAATGTCTTTCGTAGTCTCAAGACAAATTTACTTCTGAGTATATTTTCAAGTAGCAGGGGATAAGATGCATATGTAAAGTGACACAACCTTAGCCTATTCCTAGAATTTGGGGCTATCAGACACTTCATTTGATTTCTGAAGTCTTTGCTGGTACCTAAGAAAAAAAAAAACCTAGCAGCAGCTTTACTAGTTGTCTTGGAGAGTAGGCAGTCCACCTGATGAGATTTGACTATGATGATTTGTTCTGTGGCTTGTGCACTTGCATAGTTACAATGTGTTCATTAGAGAGGGAAAAGACCGATTATTTTAAAATAGATGTAAAAGATCATCTGGTTGATCATGTTGAAAAAAGCTCCTTTTAGAGCTTCACGAAAAACTGTCATCCTCAGGATCATGCTCAGGATTGTGTTTTCTGTGTAAAAAAAAGGGTGCTAAGATAGAACAGGACTTTAGTATAACACGTATGGCAGCTGGATTCTTTAATAAAAACACAGTTGTATTTTAAAACTTGATATTTCAAGAAACGAGACGGAACAAAGCATTGCACCATGATCTTGCTCTGTCAGCCATCCTTCTGAAAGTTTCTTTTCTGGAATTGATTGCTATGAGATGTCACCCTCATTTTCTGATTAAATTGGCTCATATCAATCAACAAAGCTCTCTGTAGAGTATGATATTAATCACAAGAAGTAAAGGTGGCAATCCAATCCCACATTATAGCTTGATTGTGTGAGATAGTCAACATCTTCAAATTATACTGACACTAATGATAATAAAGCATGTTAAACCTTTGACAGATGTGTTCAGTTCTTTTCAAGGCTGTACTTTTGTTTCAAGTGGTGTGTTTTCAGTGTTTATGATGAATGTAAGAGATAAAATTGATACTAGAAAAATTTTGGATCTAAAATGAAAGTTAATCTAACAGGGCCATTTGAATTTTTTTTATCTTTAGCTCTAGGTATAGATATAGCTGTAGCTATCTGCCTACCTGTTTTGTAGTATTAAGGGCACAAAATGTAATAAATGATACCCTAGGGTATAAATTCATAAAGTATTTCAGTGAAGTTTGTTTTAATTTTTCTATTAACCTCAGTGGAATAAGAAAGGAAACACTAAAGGTAGACTTTATACAGAAGTGTAAGCATACTGGAGCAGCATTCTTTCCTCAGTAGAATCTCTTAAAATTTTTTAAAACAAGTCTATTCCATTTTTCTTCTCATAACTACCTTTATCTATGTATGAGATGCAAAATATGATAATAAATCTTTGAACAGGCTATTACAGTTAAGTTGGTATTGATCACAAGGAGTGAAATTGCTATATTACATGTTGTAAAACTTATTCATATCCACAAAAATATTACATTAAAAGTATAATAAATTGCAATACTTTAATCACTTGGCAAATGATTTGAATCTTTCTGTTCAATTTATAGTATCATTTCAGTAGCACCTGCTTCATAAAATGTGCATATTACTAATACTACTCTGATGGCTTTTATAGGAACATTATTGGAATAATTTATGCAATTGCTCTTTTTAACTAATAATTCTTTTTTTTCCCTTTCCCAGATAGCTCCACTTTTACTTTTTCAAACTCTTTTCTATTATCTTATCTTATTTCTCCTCATATTCACCATTCTTACTTTAGAAGCCAATGAACTATCTTTTCTTCAGGTGACTTAATCTTTCTTTAGGAAAAAAAAAAATCAGTTTTAATATTTCTACTACTTGCCTTAATTATAAATCACACAAAATAAGTTTACAAAATATGAGTGTCTCTCAGATTACACTTCTGTTTCAGCTTTCTGCTGCTACATCTTTTATTTTTAATTAAGTTTTTATTGAATTTTCCATTGAAGAGTAACAAACAAACCATAAACTGTGAATTATGTATGAGCTGAAACATTCTGCATTAGTCAAATGGAAAAAGAGTTCATACTTATTCAATACGTATTTTTCTCGTAAAGATTATAGATAGAATCCTACCTAAAAAAAGATATGTTCTGTTCCACAATGTGCATTTATAATCCTGACCTCTCATCCATATTCTGAGGCATGAAGAGATAGAAAAGCGTGATAGAGAGAACCATAGAATCATAGTATCATAGAATGGCTAGAGTTGGAAGAGACTCTGAAGAACATCTAGTCCCAACCCCTCTGCCATGGGCAGGGACACCTCCCACTGCATCAAGTTACTCAAAATCCCATCCAACCTGGTCTTGAACGCTTTCAGGGTGGGGCATCCACAACTTCCCTGAGCAACCTGTTCCAGTGTCTCACCACCCTCAGGGTAAAGCATTCTTCATAATAACCCATTTAAATCTACTCTCTTTCAGTTTTAAACTGTTACTCCTCATTCTATCACTCCACTCCCTCATAAAGAGTCCCTCCCCACCTTTTCTGCTGCTTTCAGGTTTGATTAGGGCCTTCTAGAATAACTTCAGCAACATGAATACCATAAAAACTCTGGAGACAAGTTGAAATAAGATTATGCCAAAATCCAGTGACCAAATACCAGACCTAGAAAGAACTCAAATTTGGTAGGAGAGTACAAGACAGTCTCCTGATCAGTGATCAGTTAGGTAGCTTTTAAGAAAAGCAAGAAAAAGTGTATCTTATTTGGTGTGAAAATGGTATTTGTTTGAAATTTTTTTAGTTGTCTGCAAAACAAATATAAGAACTAATGAAATATATACAAATATTTTTAAGTAACACAACCTATTTAAATAAAAATAACATTTGAATATCCTTTGTTCTTTCTTTTTTTCAACTATTTTTCCTTGGAGGTGAGGTAGAGGACAGAGAGAAAGGAAAGAATGTGGTCAGGACATCACATTTTCACTATTAATTCTCCTTATCTCAAAATACCACCTCTTTGGAAATGATTACCAAAAAAACTGAAGTGCATGACATGGACAAAAAGGGATCCCTTTTCGAAACCTGCCCTATTCAGATCCCCCAGAAGTCAAAAAGGAGATAAGTTATTTTGTCCTACCAGTGAAGCTTGACTTGTTCTGTCTACAGGATATCCAACAAACTTCTAGTAATACATGTTCTTGAATAAACTGATGCAGGACCTAAAGGGAGAACCTCTTCCTTCTTAAGCTGCTAAGAAACAATGATTGATACTGGAAGCAGGGATTTTCAACTGAATTAAACCCCCAAAGTTCTCTCATTGTTATGAAAGGGAGAGTTATCTTGAAAATGAGGACACATGATTGCACTCCTTACCAAGGAATTAGAAGTATAATTTTGAGAAAGTGTAATTTTTGAAAAAATTACCCCTATAATGATCAGTTGCTATTATTCAGTGTGATGGAGTTATACAGAGATGAGAGAAAGATATTTGGCCTACTTAATCCTTTTTGCTGACACCATCTAATTATATTATTCACTATAACTATATGAATACCTCAGGAGTGGTAATGCTCTTTGCCTTGACACACAATCAGCTCTGTCACTGCATTTAATAACATAAAAGGAAAGAAGAAAACATACCAAGTAATTAAATCACACATATTAGGCAGCCAAGCTAGAGTAATTCAATATTTCAATTAATCACAGGAAATGCAGAATATACCTCTGATGCTTAATCTAGTTGTGGGGGAGACATGAAGGGGAATTTGAGGTTCACTAAAGGTTGTGGCTTTTACCATTTAGCCATTTAAAATAATAGCCATTCAAGCAATTAATTCAGCATAAGTGAGAGATGCATTTATTAAGAAAAATCCTGGTAACTGTGGTAATATCTTACATATATATTATAAGTCCATCTAGTACTAAAACTAGGCAAAAGTTCCTATTTCAAATACCCTGTGAACATTGAAAACACACAGTGAATACAAGCAGTTCCACTATAGTATTAGCTCTGTTCATGTGTTTGAAAATATTCACATGGATAAAGAGACAGCAAAAGGAGGCTGATGAGTATAAACTATGCTACATTACACTGATATGCTAGACTGACAGTGTCATAGATAAGTTTTACTGAAAACTCAGTAATAATATAAAACAGATATTTCAATTACCTTCCTTTCAAGGTGTATACACATACACCATACTGTTATCTACAAGTTAATAGATAAAATTAAATAGTTATTATTAATTAATGGAAAAATACTGTTCTAAATAGTACTGACAACTAACATCTTGGTTTTACATAAAACAAAAGTGTTAACAAATTGTGATAAAGCCTCAGAAGTTCTGTTATTTTTAAACAGAGGTGGAGATAGAAAAAGATGACAGGAACAGAACATAAACAGTCCTTCAAAACAGCAGTAGTCAAAATTTTTAAAAAATTCTGAGGTTATTAAGTCCTTGAACTGAAACTCTTGAAAAGAGACAGTTACCAACAAAGAAGCTCCAATACAGTCTGAAAAATCTGCCTCAAAAATTGAGGCTAAAGAAATATTTTGCTAGGAAAAATGATACAAGAAGCTGATGGTGGAAAACCAGCAAGTCAGGGAATATCAGCAAATGAAAGATGATGACACTTTTACAGAATGAGGGAACTATTCCTAGCAAGGAGAACCAGTGTTAAAAAAAATAAAAAAGAAAAATAATGAGAATTTTCTGAAAATCAGAGATGACAAACAAATAGCAAGCTAGAGGTCTGAACAAGCTGTTCCCATTCTGAGTTATGAAAGAACGGAAAATGAGCCAGATTCCAGTTTGAACATGTTCTGATGGTGAATTTATCTGGGTTTATGTTAATGTTACTGAGGTCAGCATTTGGTCCATCAAAAGAGAAATACTATTTTCCCTCTTGTGTGATAGAAACAATAGCATCCCAGACAAGATAGAGAATATGTGCATTAACAAGGCCACAATTTAACAACTTAATGCATTTGGGAAGTTACCGAGAATATGCCTCCCAGTGTTAATTAACCTTCTTTCCATAATTAGCAATATATATCACTCTGCTTTTCAGTCTGTGTTGAGGGATTAATTGTTTGAACATAACATTGTCTGGTTCTTCTGTACTGGACTGATCATATGTGCTAATAACCAGGTAAAAAAACAGAGCTATCCACAGGGACTGGTTCTTCTCTCATATTTTTTTTGCCAGCATAGTTCCACTGACATTAGTGAATTTAGAATGCTTTTGATTTATAAGCATATAATGAGAAAAGAATTGTGAATACAGCTCCTTAAACTGAATTCTCAAGAAGATGGGTTATCCTTTTGTTTATTTTCTTCTCTTTCCTGATGTGAGAAATTCAGGCAACAAAATTTAGAAACAGAACTGTCAGACCAAAATGGGAGTCTTCTGAGCATCCTCCCTAGCAGAAGATAATTTGGATTATAACAGATTACAAAAAATGCAGGAATATGCATTCCAGTTAAGACATTTTAAAGACACAAAATCAAACATGGCTCAATTTTTAGTGCAAAGAATGGGTGTCAATGATCAAGCTTTTTCAGAATTGTTTAAAACCTCTCTGATTCTGCAGGAACTGTCAAGCAAAGCTAAATACTAAGAGTATGCCAGTTTTGACATTTTTAAAGGTGAATAGGTAGACCTTTACACTACAGATAGCTCTGTCTCAGACTCTTACCTCTGTTACTGCAGATTGCAGTGTCAGTTCTGACAGCAGTTTTGGTGATGGGTGAGTGATGACAACTGATGATGAGAGGCTATATCTGGAATGGAAATTCAGCTGAGTCCTGTAACACTAACACATAACTCAAGTAACTCAAATGCCTTAGACTTATGTACTATGACTAACAAAAAATATATCTCTGACTCAGGTTTGTGAATTAAATGCTAGGTGGGAGCTTGATATTTTAAATTTTATTTTTCCCCAGACGAGTATCAAGCCTAAATACCGGTTTCCATACTAAGAAAGCTAACACAGTAAATGAGTAAACACAACACTTTTAATTTTTTTTCCCTCTCCTTAATGCTAAATTACATTACAAAGGGTTTTTCTGCTCCTTTACATTTTTCTGGCTATCGATCCAACAGAAGATGATAGAAGCTTTGGGTTTGACCCTGCCTCAGTATAAATCATCAGAGTCCCATTGTCTCCATTAGCACTGTGCTGATTTATGGGGCTCATGATTAGACTCTTCTTCCTAGAAGAAGGGAGAACTAACAGAGCATTATAGAATGCTACAGAGAGAGTTTAAAGCAGAAGGACCCGTCACTTTGAATTTACTTTGAACAAAGCTTTTGTTCTCTCTCTAATAATAGCTAATTCTCTTATTGAGTTTGCTACCTGTGTTTCAGCTACACATTTGTATCTCCTATGTGGAAATTATCCTCATAAATACCTGACGTTCCTGATCAGACAATACAGAAAAAATGAGCAGTAATACCACAAAAGAGGTAAGAATTTAGCTAGATTTTGTTCTGAAGCTTTAGCAAATCTCTATGAAACAGAATGATTTTTCATAGTCATTTGTTGTGATTTATAGTGAGTAAATGGGATTGATAAATAGGAAAAATTAGGGTTATTTCATAATAAATTCATAACTTCAATATGGTTCTTTTTGTCTGGCTACTATACCTTGCTCCTTCCGATTGGTTGTTGTAGTACTCTTAAGATGCAATCCGTTACTTTGTGCTATACATCAGGAGAGTTTATAGCATTGTAGCTGCCATTTGAATTACTTTTGTAGAACATTTACTCATAAACAAGCAAAAATTGCTTAATGAAAGCTTTTAACTATACTAAACTTTGGAGTCATTACTGGTCCTTATAAAAGAGCTTGCAAAACAAGAGAAGAAAATTGAGGGGTTATCTGTTTTCTTCCACTCTACATAACTGAAAGGTTTACGCGGATTGCATAACTGAAGGTCACTGGACTACCTATCAATCAATATCACATGATTCTGTCTTGAATGTTGATCTCTAGAAATTTCCAGGTAATATCAGAAAAAAATGGCTTTCCATCCTGAAAATAAAAACAGTTTTGTCATACTAGCATGGTTTGTTTTTTAGCCTGGAAACCACTAAAAATAAATATAACCTGTTGGATTAGCTAGGAATTGATAGCAATGAACAAAACATGCCATTTAATATTTCTAGGAATGTGGACTTCAATCTAAAAATTTACAGCAAGATATGGTGATAATAGGAAAGGCTGGAGGGAAAGAGGATGGCGGGGGGGAACACTTGAAAAAATGTTAAAACTAAACATCATCACTATTGGGAAGACACCACAGACTTCGTGTCTGAAGCTGATGTCTATCCAACTCAAAGTCCAAGTCAAGATTTCAGTCTAAGTGGAACTGAAATGGAGGGAAGTTTTGCTTGGGGTTTGGGTTGCAGTGCTAAGCTCAAGACCCGTTCTTATTTCAACTGTTGCTAAGTAAACTTACATATGGTCCTTTGGGATTCAGGGATGTTTCAGCACTTCTTTCTATATTTCATATTACCATACATGAACTGTGCAAAGAGCAGGCAGTCTTCTAAAAAAGGAGGGTGGAGATTCTCTAATGTTTCTGATGTTAAAATCTTACTTGTCTTTTACATGCACCATTCTAAAGAGTAATATAACTCCACAAAATGAAAAGCATCTTCTTTATATAGTGCTCATTGATTATTCTTGCAAATTTCAGCTTAGGAAAATTCATGTAATAAGAAAAAAGAGTGATCAGCCTTAAAACTAAATTAAGCAGAAACCATTTGTTCCTTAATCATAACTATTTGTTCTGCATAAAATGTCATATCTCCAGCAAGACACTAGGGCAATTTTTTATGAAAGCAAAACACAAAATGTATTCTTGCTTAATGTTTTCTGGCTATAACCCAGCTTGTGGCTGCATATATTATCTAGATATGTCACTGTGTTTACCGTATTGAAAAAGAAAAAGCAGGTAAATTAATCTCATTGGATTTGAACTGTATGCAGTCTGATCTATTTCTTTACAGCCCAGCACTCAAATGTGCTAAGGTGAGACTTTTGATTCACTGCTAGGTAGAAATGGGATTGTGAGAGCTTTAGGCTTCTTTACTGCTCTCCAAAACATACATCAAGACAATTTTTCTGTATGAAGTGATTTACTATGTAGTTCATCTCTGCATTTTGCTGAGAACAGCACCTGAGAAAACTTCCATCTCCTGTTGATAGCAGAGAAGCTACACTTTGTACTGATGAAGAGATTGGGGTGCTCCACTGGTCTGTTGCTCACCAGGGGCATTCTCAGACTTGCTTATACTGTAAAATGCAGGACTGTGTAGAAATAACTCATCAAATAACCACTGGAGCTTGCAAGTCCATGCAACAGTGCAGGGAGTAGTATTTTGGTCCCTATAGCAGCGTATCTGCCTGGATCTCTGCTTCAATGTATGTTATCTGAGGAGGTCCAAAACTCTGCTGCAATAGCTGTAGTGCTTCTGCTTCTGGAGTAGGCATGGCCTCAGCTTTCTTAAAGTTTCTGGTCTCTGTTCCATGGTGTAAAATTGCCCAAATATTAGCTCTTATTTTATTATAATGCAGACAATGTTGTGAATGCTCTATATATTAGTAAATTGTCTTTTATATATCTACGTATGTCATTACACACGGAAGGTAATAAGTAACATAGAAAAAGACTTTCAAATAGCTAAATAAACCTTAAGTTTGTCCATGAATTTTTTTCCTTTTTAATGTCATTTATATATTTACACTCTAAATCAGTTTTATTCATAAATACCTACAACTCAATGCTACTTATACTTCAATGCTTATATATGCTTCAATGCTACTTATACTTCATTCAGAGAACCACTACTGGTAACAGTGGATTTGAAATACTGCATTTAGTTCAGCTGCCATGTTTAAATTGTTTGCTGTCAGTAGGTGTTTTCCTCAAAAATGACCCAAGTTCTAATTAGATTGCACACTTTTATAACAAGAATTCAGTGTTTCACCCACAATCTAATATAACTCACTTTTCTATATTTGTATATAAATTGTATATGTGTGTGTGTATATATAGTTTCTGTATTTGTATATCTGTATTTGTGTGGAATGGGAACTAAAATGTAAATGACTTTATATTTTCAGTATTAAGTTTGATCTATGATGAAGTATTAAATTATCTTTGTGTTTTCCAGAGGTTAATATTTCTTAGAGTGTTTCAACCTATAATAAGACATCCAGAGCAACAAATGGGTATGCAAGTGACAAAACTAATTGTATGTATTTATTTTCTAATTTAGTCTTTTCAGTAACAGCTAGTTGATTAAAAAAATCTACTAATAGAATTTAAATATAAATGTGGTAAACGTAATCCCTATATCTAATGTTCCTATGTAAATACCAATCACTAATCCTTAAACAATTTGCGCTTAATCAAATTGCTTTTAGATTGCTTTTGGATTATTCATTTCACCCCAAGCACGTCTTTGGTTTTTTTTCTAAATCATGTTATTGAATCCAAGGGATTGAATCCAAATATTTGACATAATTTGATTTAAATGTTGTTGAACTGTAAATGAATCCAATAGCTTTCCCAGCTGACTAAACTGAATGTTGCTTTCAAGACTGAAACAGTAGAAGGCAGCCATTTAAATACAAATTATTTTTAAATGGACTTGAATCTCAGTATCACATATTTAACCTGTGAATGGGGAGTGTGAAAAACATTGCTGTAGTAACTCTTAGAAACTGAACTGATGGTCTTTTCCAGTCTTCACTTTGCCTGACACTCCTGTTTGTAAGATCAAGTTCTCAGTTACTTATGACTGCCAAACTTTAGTGGAAATTTGGGTTGAAATTTTCTATGTTGGGTGTCTGCCACAAGATGATTTTTCAGCAGGTTTCATATAATTACTCAAATAATTCTGAGAATGGAATCAGTAAAAAATATGTTACTTTGACTACGGTAAGAACAACTTATACAAGCTTTCACTATTTCACTATAAAACCCTCTCATCCTTTTCTTTGAAGGAGGGATTGAAAATTTGAAAATGCATTAGGGTTCTGAATTTTATTGTTCTTGTCCAAACATTGAATCTTCAATAAATCTTATATGTCTGTTAAAATTTGGTCAAAGAAAAAAATAATCTGTCTGTATTGGGCATCATCCAGTCTAATATGGCTCCTACACACAACTGTTTTGAACAGGCATTATATCTATGAAGTAACTGGGTATGCACCAGTCCAAGGCATAAAGAGCTGGGCAGAATTTCCCAAGTAAGTTGCTATTTAGATTTGCTGTGGCTGTACACAAAGAAACTGGGGGGGAGGGGAGGGGGAGAAATAAATCAGCTGGGCGTTCTAAGAGATGCTATGCTAAGTTTGGATAGCTTGTGAAAGAAAACCAGTTTGGCTTTGCCACAGAAAGCACAAGGAAAACAATACTACAGTGTTCAGATGGAAGTAATAGTAGACTGCCACAGAAGTTCAGTCTGATAAGGACTGGGATTGGCATAGCAGTATAAGGAGGAAAGCTCATGGGAAATTTGAATAGAAACAGCTGGTGGGTTGGGTGAGATTTAACAAGAAGCCAGGAAGAGAAGCTGTCCTGGGCTGGACAGCCAAATACCAGAAGATGCCCAACATTACTCAATGGCAATTAAGTGCCCAAGTTTCGTTACTGAAGTGTAGCTCCAAGAATACTACCAGCATAGATTCAAGCCAGGATCCTGGCCTGGGTCCTCAGCCAGAAGCCCAAATATTGACATTTCTGTACGACAGTAACTGTAACCAGAGTCCTGGTAGAAAGCTGGGAATTACTTTATAGCTAGATTTTTAGTCAGTCAAAATTAATTTTACTGACCTGTCACAAAACACGTTCACAGACTTCAGCTTCTTCAAGTCTTAATTAGTATTTTTTATGCTACAGTTAATTTTTCAAAGCTATCTACACTCTGCCTAACGTAAGTAATTTTGGAAATATGAATTTGCATATCAATCCTTTCTGAGTTTCCTACTAGCATTGGCACCTTCCAGAAAACTCACTATTATAACATGTGAAAGGACCTTTTCCTTTTACCCCAAAATGGAAATAGCCTCACTTTTAGGAATCTCTCTGAATGTATTGAGTTTTTGTGATAAACTGATAGAAGAGGGGATAGATTGGAATTAAGGCCTATGAAAAGCAAAGAGTTTGCTTAGGCATGTGGCTTTAGCATAGGATTTGCTCATGTCTCATGATGTAAACTTTCACAGAGGACTTGGGACCCCAGGTCTGCTCTGAGATGCCCAAACTCATGCAATGATGAGAGAGTTCAGAAAACTTCAGCATGGATCTATGCATGCAGATATACATCCAAAGAAACTTATCTGTTTGGATTGAAAAATAGCATATAAAGGAAGCGTAGGTCCAGAACAGCCATCCTAGACAACATGTTTTATCATTGCTTATTCTTTAACTGTTTCAAGCATTGGCCTTTAGCAATAGTTAAATTTCAAGCTATTTTTGTGCTTTCAAGGAACTGTCTTATCTACAACTCATGATCCACCATTTGTTAGGATATTAAGGGAGATCTTTGACAGTGGAGAAACTATGCAGTACAATCCCTTTTATCAGCAGTAGTCTTGGCAGACCAGGGACAACATCAGTCACTCAGCCTTAATTATCACCAGGTAAGGTAAGGTAAGGTAAGGTAAGGTAAGGTAGTAATTGTGTAGAACTTGGCATATCACTGGTAAAGGAGACGATTACAAGTTCCTAGAGGCATAAGCAAGACTCTAAGACTGTGGTTTGAGCAAACAGAGCAAATCTGATTTTAAGTTATCTAGAACCTTTTTTGCAGCTGTGTGGGTGTTTGGCTGTTGGCTGGGGTCAACCTGCTACATGTCTTAATGCTGTATAAACATACACCTCTGGATGGTGTTCATTGGCTAATTTGATAAAAATGAGACCATTGTGCCCACTTCTGCTTCAGATCATGTTTGTTCAACTCTTGTACCAGAGAGATCTGGTACTGGTGATTATAGCACTTTGGCCCAGTACAGAAGCTGATAATATTTTGGAACAAAGGTTGCCCTTTTAACCAGATAAACCAGGATTAGGTTAACTTTGATCAGACAGTGACTCCATGGTTAGGAGAGCAAACTGGAAGGTGCATGAGCCCAGAGAAAATGAAAAAGTTACATAGGAAGTTAAACTGAAATTATTTTGCTGAGACCGTTAAATTTTGAGGTGGGGAAAAGGTTATTTGTTTTAGAAATCTAAGTGAAGTCTGCAGAGGGAATACATACTACAGCTGTGCATGTCTATGTTAAACTGGGTGAAATGTCTATAAAAGCTATTGTTGATGGTCTTGAAAAGGGAGGCACAGGAAAGGGTGTAACAACATCACTGTTGGTAACCTGTGCCAGCGTAACATACAGGAAGCTTATTTTTATGCACTGAAAATGTGTTGCACCACTGAATCCTACTGAGGTCAAGGGAAGATTAGGAACATGGAAGAGACATTGGAGAGGAGACTAACATAGCCTTGGGATGCTTATGCAAACAGACATTATGTGTCCTGTTTTTGTAAATGATCCTTCAGCCACTGTATTCTAGCAAGAAGCCCACTGAATTCCCACCTTTCCCTGAGCTACCTTGCTGGGGAGATAAGAGATACATGTGCTCTGGTGGTTGGGAACAGAGACCAGAATGCATTCACTGGTGGGTTACATTTACGATCATTGTAGGTTTTTTATTTCTAAACAAGCATGTGGGAAACCAGGAAAAGTTATATTTGCTAAAAATTTTAGGACCTATTTTTTTCAAGGGGATCACTGTCAAGATAATCCTCCTATAAAATTCAGATTCTTTCCATGTGCTCAAATGAAAATCAGAATGCTGGGGGTAGAAATATTTTTCCAACCTTTAAAAACATCAAAGACACTATTTTCTGCCTGATCTTTGGATATGAAAGCCCCAGTGAGAACTGCAAATGAAAGAAAGTAAGTCAGGAAACGTTGGCACTAGCATTGGGGAAGCTAGATTTGGACTATGAAATGGAATGACAGCTAAAGATGGTTACCGCTAACTTGAATCTCACCATATAAGAGAATCAAAATCATAGGACCCTAAACAGACCTCGAAGCAAATAAATTAGGCCTGGAAAAGGGAGTGACGGCACTTCATTTTGTTCCCTTAGAAGTCTATGGGTTTAGAAAATACACTGAACAATTTATAGCAGCTAAAGGCCACTGTATCAAGAAGTTTGCTACCAAATCCTCATTACTCGATTTGCTTCTTTTTCTCTTCCATAGAACAGAGGTTACTACTTCCTCCATGCTGCATAAGAATGAAGGAGTTAAAACAGCTCTATCATTTTTCTTAAAAGGGCTGGAAACAGAGTGGCCTGTCTCTGTATATTGTCACTTGAGCCACTTTGAAAATATATCGGTATCTTTTGATTAGATGCAGCAGAATTATTTGTGGTAAAAAAATCTGTCCACAAATACAGAGCTTTGTACTGTTCATGAATTGTAAGCAAATGTTTACTTCTTCTGAGAATATTTTCATTCCTTGGAATTATTCAACAGCTATTTGTTTTATGCGAACATATTTCAACCTATAGATTACTGAGAAATTGTTTGCTAAGAGTAATGCTTTAAGTATTTTACATTTACAATTTAAAACACAAGCTGTTTAGATTAGATACATACATCAGTGTTAAAATTCTGTTTAATAATTTTATGGGAGTAGATAAATCTCAGAACCAGGTTCCTATGTAACTTTAAAAAGAACTGACTTTAGGTATAGTCTAACAAAGAACAGTGGAGAAGTAGAAGATTTTCATATAGTGTTTTGTATAAAGACGAAGTGTGCTTTTCTTTGCTGATGGGGTTTCTCGCTGCACTAATGGCAAAATAAATTCCAGAAAAAGGCTATCGGTAGTAAAGTGAAAGTTCATGATACACTACCAAAATACACTGTTTCCTAAGAGAAAATAACAGTGTGCAATATATTTATAAGTGACTAATTTTCCTGCTAGATGGAGTTTGTTAGACTGTGAATTTCAATTAGAGATAAAAGCTAAAATTATATTCAGAGGTAGCCAATTAAAGGTTTGCAGTTATTTAGTTTTTTAGGGAAAAGAGAAAAACAATTTTACTTATTTAATGACCTTGATAAATTTCTCCAAATGCAAGTTTTGTTCAATAATGTGTATGGAAACAATCTTTCTGGTTCTTAAATATAGATTCAGTTTGCATTAGTTTGTTTATCCATCCTGAGTTCCGCTACATGAATAGCAGAGATAAGTGCACAGAAAATGCACAATGAATAGTTTTGCAAAGTGAAAGTCAAGGTCTGTAAAAAGAAGCAAGAATAACCATTTCTTATTTTCTTTTGGGAAAAGAAAGACACCAAAATAACCCTCAGACGTCATTGACGGCTGAACATTTTGACTATTCTGCCCACCATTTATATTTCTGTAAACAGCTGCAGACAAGCTCCAAAAAGGACCCAGGTGCCTAGGAGCGTAGCGTTGCAGAGCCTAATTCTTGGCTGTCTGGCCACAGGGCACAAGGTCAAACTCTGCAAATAAGTTGTTCAAATATCAGTGAAACCTGGGCTTTGGCCTGTTGAGTCTCTTGAGCTGTGGTTGCTGTCCAAATGGGCCCTGGACTGTTCTCAGCTGATCTCCCTGCTGGGGGTGCAGAAGTTGTTGGGGTAATGTCAGAGCTGAGAAATGGAGGAAGAGAGGGGGAAAGGCAGCAAGCTGCCCCTTCTGCCTCCTCCTCCTGCTCCCTCTCTTGCCTGCATACAGTGCTATCCACACATATATGTCAAACAGCTTGGATAGAGCTTTTAAACTGCCAAAATCTGTCTCTTTTTGGCCCTGGCGGCACTAATATGGCTGTCTTGGGGCCCATGGTGCTCATTTCAGCTCAGGCCAGAGCAGACTCTCCTGCCCTGAGCTATGTATATGGGCTTTGTAGAGTGGGGTTGATGGTTGGACTCAATGATCCCAAGGGTCTTTTCCAACCTGTATGATTCTATGATTCTATGGTTCTGTGGTCCCTCCAGCTCTGCTTCCTGGAGGGACCATCACCCACCCCAGCTCTATGTGCCTGGCTCAGGCTCCGTGAGATGGCATCCTGTGGGTTAGGACACAGCCTGTGCCCAGACCATCTGGCCAAGCTTCTCCCATGGAGTTGCCCTGCTAGCCCTGCACCCTGTTGTAGACTACCAAAAAGAGGTGACTAATCCTGCCTTGTTGAGTTCAAGCTCCTGTGTCTCTTGAGGGATTCCAAGTCCTGAGTCAGAATATTAAAAATCTGTGAGTCAAGTTATGCTGAAACCATAGCTCTGGCCTGGGTTTACCATGCAACATGAACTCACTTTGATGGCAAAAGTCTAATCGGGCCAGTATGTCCCTGAGCAGGAGTTGCCTTCTGTGGGCACAGGGGGTTGGGTGGTGACAAGGGTATACCTGTGGCTCTGGGGATCTCCCAGCTCTGGCTGAGTGTTCAAATCACTAACCTCTGTTAATGAAGTTCCATCACCTCCGATCCTGCTTTACGTGGAAGCAGTGGCTGCAGTGACTGCAGTTACAGTATGTGAAAAGCCTCAGCATGCTCCAAGGGTTAGGTGTGCCCTAGCAGTACGTGTCCTCAAGGAGGCATATCATAAAGAATGCTATCCTTCCAGAATAAAACTGGACGTCAAAGGTGAACTCAATACTTTGCCCCATCAAGAATGGACATGTGCAAAGACACTAGCTAGTCACCTGAATTTTAAATTAAAAAAATAAAGCACGTGTGAAATTTAGAAAGCAGCTGATCAGAGGTTTTCATCGTTATAACTTTGGATTCCCCCAACCTGTCCCACTCTAGATAGCCCTCAGTGCATCCCAAAAACATGATCAGTCTGGTTCTTGGTAAACAAAGTGTATCATAGCAAAAAGAGTTGGTATGAAACTTGGCATAACATATCTAGTGACTATCACATTCCAACCAGCATGTTCAGCCAGGTAGTGGGAGGAATCTGTTTGTCTGAATGAGCAGCTGAACTACAACTTTTTCTTCTTTTTTTTTTTTTTAATATTTAGTTGAATTCAGAGGAAAGTCCTCTGGCAAGCTTCCATGCAGTGATTAAAGTGAATATTTAAAACAACAACTAAAAAGTCGTTCTTATCCATGACATTTGTCAGCAAGATACTGGTTCCAAGAGCAAGGCTTTAAAAAAAGCAATGATAGCTCATTGGTGGTCTCTGCTATTTTTAAATATGGAAGACATGGAGTGTATTTTATGTCTTGCTGTAAGAGTACAGGCATGATGTGTCATGGGTATGCTGTCAGGAAATGGTAAGGGTTCAGTTGTGAAGAAGAGGTCTTTGGCTTTTTGCAGATTCTGTGGGGTCAGGCTTCCATGTTGACCGTTTAAAGAGTGACACTAAAAACTGTGAAAACAGAAGGAACCTGCGTTTTTCTGCATGTGTGAGCGAAGTAGAGAAGAGTGCAACAGAGCCTCCACCATCTGAACACACTTCAAGAGGAGAAAAAAAGAATGGTTGTGAACAGAGGCAGCAAGCTAGGGGTAAAATGTTGCGAAACAGATTAATATACTAAGTGAAAAAGCACATCTGGGAAGAAAAAGTAAATTTGGAGCACAGAGTAAAATATACTTCACAGGCAGGGGGAACAAGAATAGAGGGAGCTAGAGTAAAATTTAGGCAGATAATTTTGTAAACTACTATCCGCTCTGATAGGAACAGCAAGTGGGCCCATGTAAGAGATGAATTATAACCCAAACTACTTTCTGGACAGATTTACAGATGAGTAACAGAAGTAAAAGGCACAAATGCTTTCTAGCATCAGGGTCCTGGTGCTAATTTTCTATGGCTCCACAGACACTGAGCGCACTAGGTGAGATCACATGCTTTTGGCTTCCTTTCTCTTTCTATTATGCCTGGGATAAGGCAAAAAAAATTTGCAGGGTAAATATTTTTAACGAGACTTTTAAAATCCTTCACTTAGTGCTTTCCAATGTTACATAAGAGGACTGATCATACCTAGACAGGTAAAAAACCCCAAGCAATGGAAGTGCAGATATGGTCTGTTAATTGTTTGTGACACAAAGAAAATAAAAACTTACCTTCCTTGAATCACTCCATCCAAACATAATATATCTGTTCATAAACAGTTATTTATGTTTCCTTGATTTTGCAAGATAATAATGCAATTTAACAGTTGATCTGTGACTGCATTGCTAAATATACTGGTTAGCTCTTAAGATAAAAAGGAAATAAGAAAAGGGAGTGGGTGACTGACCTAACAAGAAACAAAGATATTCAACAGATTTCTAGAGATACAGTTCATTCTTACATGTACAGATTTTCTTGTGGCTGGCATATCAAGGCATTGTTTCATAATTAGAAGTGACGACCAGCTCAGGGACTCCCACCACAAAATTCAGGAGCTGGAGAACAGCAGAGAACATTGTAAAAATTCCCCAGACAGGCAGCGCCTGCAGTTTTGTGCAGACCTACTTTTGCATTTGTTCATCAAGGTTTTGGAACAACATATGTACAGCAATTTGATCAGTGAAGACTTACTGGTAATATGCTGGCTCTACTTCATCTGCAACAGAAATATCACTGTAACCATCTCGCTACAGCATGGCTTTTCATATTTGTGGCAATAAGTGTTAAGCCTTTTTCACAGGTACTTCTCATAATTGCACGCAATAACCATTGCTCTTTTCTGCTCCAGAATATACAGAGAAATATTCTCAAACTGGGGTGCCTATAGCTATATGATGAAACTGTGGCACAAAGGCCTTGATCGCCACAGGGCTAAACACTCACATCGGTGTGACTAGTCAGGTCTCAGCTGCTGCTTCTGCATCTGATGTTTTCTACAAAGGAGATGTCATCTTCCCAGCAAGTCTTTCCGATCACATTTAGATAGAAGTGTCCAGACTGAGTAAAGCTCACCTGTCTAATCTTGTATGCACTTCTCCACTGTGTGTAGCTTGTGTCCTAGAAATCATTTACAGATTGACACCCCTAAGCAAGAAATCTATTTTCAGTTGGTATGCCACAGTAGAGCAAAAGACAAGTGTATTAAGTAGTGTATGGAAAAGGAAGAGAGGAAGAAAATCAGACTGGTTTTTATTGGGGGTGAATGTCCCTCAGTGCTTGTCTCTCTTTCAGCAGTCCTTCATAAAGCTGAGGGCATTTGTTTTTACCAAAGGAGATGAAAGAAAAGCTGTGTATATCCTCACCCATGTAAGAATGGGTCAGCAACTGTTGGAGGAACAAACTTTCTTTAACTGACTTTAACATTCACAAAAATATGGATTTCTTCCTGGATCAGTAGTAGACAAATGGACAGACATATATAGACTATCACAAGAATTATTATCTTTTTCCCACATAATTATATGCTATACTTCTACACAGAAAAGTTTACGGAAATTAAAATACTACATATTACAATAAAACCCATTATGAAATTACGTAGTGTCTTGTTAGCCACTTTTAAAATGAGTTAAATTTAATACAGGTGTTTTTAACAACATGAGCAAATGGAAATTTTCTCTCGCCTGATCAATTTTAAAATTGATTTGCACAGGATTTAAATATCAGATAACTTTGGTTTTGTTCATATGAGCAGTAACTTTACTCTGAAGAACTGACACAGACATACGAAGCCTATACCTGCATAAATAGAAGTGCATTATTAAAATATGCATGCGACTGATTTACCAGTTTCCTGTAGCATTTATGCTATCTACATATAAAACTATACAAGAGTATTCCTAACCCATTATAGGAACTGTTATGTAAAGTTCTTTTTTTAATTTGCTAATTACTGATTTTTAAAATGCTTTTCTGTAAAACTAATTCTGGCGCCAGGCCTAATCACCTATGTTTCTGATATTTTCTCTGGATAAAAAAATAGGAAAAACCAGCGGTGTTTATATCATAGGAATGCAGAAATAATCTTATTTTATTAATTAGGAGGAAAAATAGATCTAATAACTGATGTCTTCCAATATATTTGTCTTCCTAAATGCCTGATGTATCAAATATATTTTGCGTTTGTTTATATTAGGGGCTTTAGAAAATAGAGTTATAGGAGACTTGTGCATTGGAACTACATTAGTTTTGCTAATTCATGTAATTTTAATACTGATTTCACTTGAATTTTCTAATCTATTGTTAGCAGTCAATCAGCTCTTACACTAAGGAGGACATTCTGGCTCATCCAGGGAGTTGAAGCTTGCTTAAAATATGACACTGATTTATTGAAATGCAATTTTCATTGTAGAATGCACACAGTGGGAATATATGCAGCTGTACGAATACTGGATGACAACCACATAGCAAGACAATGTGTGAATATTGTATAAAAAAATTTATTGCAAGATGCAAAGAGAAGAAAAACAAAATCCTTTTTTATGAGGAGAGGAAGCTAAACAACTTTCCTTTGGCCAATTTGCCTTTTAGTGAGCTTTCTGGGATTTGTCTGTGCATCCTGGACACGTAGAAATTGAAGGGATTACAGCTAGAAGAACCAGTGTTGATAAAATAGGAACTGGCCTGAACTTTAAATCTAAAATTCAAAACAGACTTGAACCAAAATACTTTAGATAACTGAGTGAAAAACATTTTTCATTATTTTTTACCCTGGATGTTCTGATTTTAGCTGGAGTCAGAAGCAAAAATATTATTATTGTGCAAGTTTATCAATTGTTGTTTTTCTGAACTGAACCAGCAAGCTTTCCAGCAAAGTGCAAATGTCAATCTTTTAACACAATTTGGTACACAGAGTTGTTTGAACAAAGAGACCTGTAGAAAGGTGACCTCTATTTGGCCCTTAGATGGATAGGAAGGCTGGACAAGGATAGTAGTGTTTTCTGCAGAAAAACACAAAAAACAGTTTTCTTACCCAATGGAAAGTCTTGTGCCTTAAAGAAGTTGCAGTAGAAATATGGTCTTATTCAATCCTTTCTCAATTAGGGCTCCATAAGGAGAACTAAACAATTTCTGGAGTAACAATCTTTCTCACCCTGTCGATCAATACTTATTCTTCAGTCTGTGAACTACGTTGAGCTTTATTTTTCCTCCCTTGAGAACTTTATTCCATTATTAAAATGTTGCTTTCTGGGGTGGTTTTTGTTTTGTTTTGGTTTGGTTTGTTTTTTCTGTAGGTAAGAAGTAAAGAAAGGGATGAATAAGAGGAGAAATAAAGAATCTTGCCTTTGATGTGGAACTAATAATGCACATATCTAGTCTAGTAAGTGTTGTTCCCAGACAAAAGTTTTTTTTGTTTTTAATTTTCAGAATAACCCAGCAACACTTCATTAGTTATGAAGAAAGTACTTAAGATGGGGCAACACTGGTACAAAAAGAATCATGAAGCTCATGTAAGTCATTAAGGTTACATTGACTTTGAGTGAAGCTATTATTTTTTTAGCATGACAGTTTCATAGTGTGGCCATTGAGTGCAAGCACTGTTGAAGGTGATGACATTTGCACCAGACAAGGAAAGCTCAGATCCATTCTTACGCAGCTGAGGAAGGGACAGTGAAATCACTGTTAGACCAACTAAGCACTGTGAGTAAAGCATCAGCTCAGTTCCCACAATAGCTGCCTCAACCCTTTATGACTTTGGCCAAACTACTTAAAGATAGGAGTCCTTTATTCAGGTGTGTGACAATCACTGGATTTAACACCAGAAACAAGGCAGTATAGCTCACCCTGAGCTCTGTATTGATATGAGTAGCCTTTCCTTCAGTATCTTACCTAGCTTGGGTACCTCTATCGTATGCTATAGGCTGTTATTTTAATGTGGGTCATATAAATGTTGAATAGAAAGGGACAACTGGGTTGTCACGTTAAACTTCTTGTGTTTCAGCTTTTATAAAGACACATAATCATGATGGGGAAAAAGTATGTATCTTGACCAGTTATTAATATTGTAGTCTATGAAAAGAAATTGGAAGAAGTGTCTGAATCACAACTTACACTTTTAAGCACACCTTCCTCTTTCTTGTTCTACTCAGGCACAGGCTATTTTTTAAATGAAATGTCAGATACAAAGCCCTAGTGCTCTCCCCATTGAATTCAAGACAGTATAATACTATTCAGCACTCCCAGAATATTTGTTCTCAAAAAGATACCTCCATTTGTCATTTCAGAAACCACAATATGAGTGCTCCTTCTCTTTATCTGTAAAATCATTATTTGAAACACTGGATGCATAAATAATGGCCTAGGGAAACTGCTGACACACAGTTGACACTCTGAAGCAATTAAATTTGTTATTATCAACATATTTGGAGAGCCAGCAGTTCCCTGTTAGACTTTTGCACTGATTTTTCAGCATGTCTTGTGTTACTAAATTAGCCTCCATACTTGAAAACAGAGGACAAAAAATAAGAATGTCAGGAAACAAATATGCAAACTGAGAATGAATTCACAATGGCATAAATTATAGAGTTGAAGGATTCTGTCCTTTTGCTAATAAATATTTTGAGGGTGGGTACCACCAAGAGCACTTCAGCAGTGGACATCAAATTGGAGTTCAATAGCAGCACAAACCCAATCAGCTGCTAGTTGTAATGGTTCCTGCTTTACATTGACTCTGGGGGCCTCTCTCCCCACTTGGAACTGAATCAGTGCACTAATCCATCAAACCAACCAGACAAAACAGAATTTTGAGATGTCTTTCCATGCTGGAAGGGGCTATACTGAAAAAAATCAATGGGAGAGCTGGTGCAAAGGACAAGATTTGTTTGTGCTGCAAAGGGGAGAGCAGGGCTTTGGCAACCAGTAGTTAGACTGGTGTAGGCTGCTGTGGAGTCAGCCTGGCTGGATGGGATAATGGGAGGTAGAAACTGCCTGAAACATCCAGTTAGAAGTTTCATCCTTATTATCTATGTAATCTGTAGCTGGAGCCAACTGCTCCACAAAATCTCTTTTTTTTTTCTTTTTTTTTTTTTTCCTAAATACTGTGCATTAAAGTAACATGTATACTATGTGTTAAAGTTAGATGTGAATACTGTATATTAGTGTCTTTTTTCCCTGGACAAGAGACAACTTAGGAGGGACCTCATCACAGTATTGCTGTACTTAAAGGACTGCTTCAAAGAGAAGAGGCCCCCTCTTCACAAGGAATCACATGGACAAGACAAGCACCAACAGGTAGAGGTTGCAGTGGGAGAGGTTTCATCTTGATATAAAAACATTTTTTTACAGTGAGAACAATTATTCACTAGAACAACATCCACAGGGATGTGGTGGAGTCTCTATCACCAGATGTTTTCAAGATGTGATTCGACAGGGTGCCAGGTAACCTCATCTAGGCTCCCTTTTCTATGAAAGGTTGGAGCAGAACGTCTTTGGAGGTCCCTTCCAACCTGGGCCATTCTATCATTCTATGATTCTTTGACTATTTTGTTTTCTTAATGTTTTTAAGTAGAGAAAAGCAAAAGTGAAGAAATGAAAGAATACCTATACGTGTTTCAGCAGGTATAGTGAGACTTCAGATAGACAGAATTTGAACAATATATTTTTCAACTGGACTATTTGCCTGTGGTAGAACAGTTGCTCAGTTTTAACGTACCTTTAGTGGGCTTCTGATGATTCCTGTGTACATCTTTTTCAGATGCATGCTTTTGAGGTGGGTTTTTTTTGGTGTGGTTTTTTTTCTTTTTTTTTTTTTTCTCAAAGCCCAGGCTCACAGATACTTTGGATTGCAGAAGAAACTTGGCTTTCACGTGAAAACTGTGACAGATAAAGCTCTAGCCTTGTGGTTTCTGCCAAGCAGACTGTCATTTACCAGGAAAAGGGGAAGAATGGAAATAATGCCCTGGATGGCCCTTGCCTTGCTGGAGGGCTGACTTCATTAGCTGCCTCCTGCATCATGCACTTGCAGTCACATGGCACAAAAGTTCTTCCATTTCTATAGTATCTTCTACCTTTCTCTAAGCTCAAAAGCCTTAGGATATGTCTAGTGTTTTCCTTTCAAGCGCAAAGAAGCTTTATCTAAAGCCCCTTCATGAATTCTAGATTTTAGAAAAGCGTAAACTATTCCCCAAATCTTTCTTAAGACATGGGCTTTTTTTTTCCCTCCTTGTTCTGTATATTATATTGAAAATATTATCACATTTTCTTCAGGGTTACAGTTATCTTAGCTGTTTATCTATAATTCTTTTCATATTAGCCAGCAATGCTAGAGTACTCCCCAACAGTCTGTGTTTCACAGAGGCTTCAAAAGTTTGGCAACTGCTGTTAAAATTATTCTGAAGTTCCAGACCTATCCTTTCATCCTAATCATTTTCCCCCACAGGCCCTTTTGAAAAAAAATAAAAATCAAATTTAAAATGCAGCACTCAGGATACCTACTGAGACTAAATGTCCTGTTTCCATAGTAAAAAGCTGTTAAAGTTTATTTATTTTTCTTTAAAATTATAGTAATGAAACTATGAAGCTTCAAAGATAATTTTACTCCCTCCTTCTTCACACATTTCAATAGCTTTGGGGTAAGTGCCACAATGAGTTTTAAAATGAAATTACCTTTTATTTTCAGAAAAGAATAATTTCTAGCCATATCAACCATCCAACATTACTTGTTTTGTGTTTTTTTTAAATAGAAATTGAATATGATAAGAAAAGGCAACAATGCCTGAAGAACAATACTGAAGACAAACAAATCATTGTGTCATTGGAGGAAATGACACATAATGTCTGGTTTATAAGAGGAGATGTGTACTTTTGAAGCTGAAATACTTGAGACCAACAGAAAATTATTACATAAATGGTAGAAATAATGGATGGTGACCATGCATTGAAGCTGTGCATCATTTTCCATTATCAGGTTCTTCTTTTGATTTCTGGGTTACTCCAGCTTTTCCGGTGATGGCCACAAGCCTTTGGGGTGGTTTTACTTTGTCACATGAAATTCCTTTCCATCTGAGGTATGTAGCTATACCCTCTGTTGTGTGAGAAAAAGTGGATATAGCTACTGAGAAAAGAACATTATGCAAACGGCAGGCACAGATGTGCTGAATGGTCAGTCTCCACGTCAGACAGCCATGACTTTTTCTAGTGCAGCTTTCATGGCTGTTAAGTTTTTCTGCATACACAGGGCAGGAGGAATGGGCATCTGAGGTCTGCAAGCTGACCTATCTCTTCATGGAGAAGCAGCACATACGGGACTGAGGTTGGAGAAAGGAGGTAGGAGGAAGGAGAACCTGAGGGCTTCCCTCACCACAGCCCTGCCTGTGGCACTTCACCAGTGCTGCCTGTTCTTCGGTCTGGCTGAGAATATCTGGGCCATACCCTCCCTAAACCTGCAGGCCCAAGAGGCCAGTGCTGCCTTTCCTTTGAATCCAGTGCACAGTGTGAATATATTCTCCTATCTAAAATGACAGTCCTTCTGCTGCTAGTTAAAATAGCGTGGCACACATGTCACTGCAGCTGTACATAATAGCTGTGCATTTGTATTCCTGTGAAAATAAAAACTAGAAAATGGCATAACTCCTCTTCTCCCCTGCAGAAAATTAAAATAATCCCATAGCAATAACTGTGAAGAATGGCATTAAAAGAAAGTTGTGATAGGTCAAGTTCACATTCAAGCTGCTACTTGCAGTCAGTTACCATGCATCAGCTTAGCCACAGCAGCTACATTCTTAGCTCAAGGGAAATAGAGGGTAATGGCACTTAATGTGGCCTGTGACAAAAGGCAGTTGAGCTAAGTCACATTACCATACATTTGCAATAGCGGAAGAACAAAAGACTCTCTGGCTTAGCATAACTTTTAATTGGTGGAAGTTTCAAGCTGTACTTAAATCATTATTTTTCATTAACATGCACTTGAAAGAGAATGCCAAGATTTTGCTTCCTGCATACATTATGATATACTGCTTAATTGTATAATTATATTACAGAAGAACTTGGGGGTGTTGGTTGATGAGCAGCTCAACATGAGCTGGCAATGTGTGCTTGCAGCTTGTATCCTTGGCTGCATCAAAAAAAGCATGGCCAGCAGGTCGAGAAATGTGATTCTGCCCCTCTACTCTGCTCTCATAAGACCCCACCACCAGTCCTGCGTCCAGCTCTGGGGACCCCAACATAAGAAGGACATGGACCTGTCAGAGCAAGTTCAGAGGAGGGCCACAAAGAAGAGGAGGGCTAGAGTACCTCTCCTATGAAGGCAGGCTGAGAGACTTGGGGTTGTTCAGCCTGGAGAAGAGATTTTAGCAGCCTTCCAGGGGGCCTACAGGAAAAATAGGAAAGGACTCTTTATCAAGGAGTGTAGCAATAGGGTAAGTGGTACTGGTTTTAAACTGAAAAAAGATAGATTTAGATTAGATAGCAGGAATTCTTTACTGTTCAGGGTGGTGGGACACGGGAACAGTCCTTTCCCACCTGAACCATTCTATGATTCTATGTTTTTATGATATTACTTTTCAGGCTTGGGCTCTTGCCTATTTTAATGCACACAACAAATCCGTAGTGCAGAATGAAGCCTTCAGACAGAGCAAACATTCCCACTACACAGCTGGCTTAGGAAGGTGCAAAAATACACACTGGTTGCTCTTCCAAGCAGCTCCAGGGTAATCTGCGCTCTTGGAAGAGTGCAAGAACTGTCACTTGTGGGTGGGCCCTATCACATGCATGCTAAGTACTAAGCCTTAGTGGTGACAAAATCCAACAAGTAACTTTTACTTGTCAACATTATAGAAAGAGAGAGATAGAAAAATATTGCAAGCAAACACTGTAGTCTCAAAATAAATTCTTCCATTCCCACTGCAATAAAACTAGCATTAAGTATTCATTTCTCAGACTCCACTTACCAGTTTGTTACTACATTAGAGGTTTTATATTTGTCTTATTTCCAACACAAAGCCTATCATTAACTACCAGTACTGGTGTGTCAGTAACACTCTAGGGGAAAAATATTTGTAAACTTAGAGAGCATAATTCAGAACATAAATGTTCCAACAGGAGGAAAGATAATGACTACTCTGATGCAATACATAAAGTATATACATATATATTATAGGCTGACTTTCATTATGATCTCTTTTTTTGCTTCACTTATGAGTTTTGAGAAACACAGTTTGTCTTGAGAGGCCAATCTTCATGTAGAGATGAAAAAAGATTTCTGGGTTGTGATATTGACTACCAGTGTACAGTAAATTACCAAACTCTTTTATAAATAGAAACGCTTTTGAAAATGTACAATATTCACTCTATTTAATTAACGGTGGTTGCTATGGATAGTACATTTTCTATTTTTTTTTTTCTTTTCTATGAACTGCATTAGTTAAAAATAGGACACTTCAGATGCTGGAACTCTTGTGTCTTTTCGGAAAATCCTATACTTTTATCTACTTTCCGTCTTTTATCCTCAGAAATATTAGAGAGAACAGCAGGATTTTGGTCTGAAAACAATTTGGAAAGGACACACTCTGGATTTTTTTAAGGAGACTTTGGACTATAGGCACCCATATCCTTGTTTTAATTTCCTCCAGCTCTTTTAAATTTGTAACTTTAGGTGACAATCCTTTAAATCAACACCAATTACAGAAGTCATATTGTTGCTCTAATTTCAGTGAAAGATTTCACATTTAATAGTTTTCTAGAGTAGCAGAAAGTACTCATGACGTTTTTTTTTCATATCGTACAGAGGTATTGGCAATGCTTACACTTAAAATATAACATCATTAAAGTCACTGGTTATTCACAGAAATTTTCTTAGTCAGACTACTTGAAGATGCTTTAACTCCTTACAGCTGGAGTTCTTGCATGACCCATGGTGGAAATCTCTGTGTGTGTGTGTACATAGATTCAGAAACAGCCCTGAGCAATGTTCTTTCTGAAAGTATGAGCAATGCTTAAAAACATATTTTGCTCCCATTTGGATAGGTTGTTACTTTGATTTTGTGCTTGTCTGAGAATTTGAAAGGCACTCAAAGAGGCTACCAGTATAAAATATTTAGTAGCTTAACTTTCAGATAACTTCTTTATGTACCACCAGTAAACTTCTTTGAATGACAAATGTCACTGTCCTAATTCAGTAAGGAAGGAAACAGAATATTTTTACAATGATCTTAATTAATGACCGGACTCTGAACATTCTCAGAATTGGAGTAGCACAACCACTACACATCAGATCCACTGTATCAGAAGGTTGGCTCAGAGTCCTTGTTTATTTTCTTCAGTTTTTGAGACATTAAAGAATCAGGACATTGGCAAATGCACAGCAACATCCTAGCACAAATAATTTCCCTTAGTAAATGTCTTATATTTACATTAAGGTGGTATCTTTTTATATCCCAAGAGTATAAAAATACCCTACCTACCCAGAAAATTCTTTTAAAATGTTTGTTTATAACTCATTGATATGTTTTGAGTCCAAAGAAACAAGGGAATGCAAAGAACCATGTAAGTGGTAAGCAGCGGGAAACAGAAATGAATAGTATCTAAGAAGGAAGGGAAATGGGAATTTCTAGACAGCCAACAACCTACTGCAACTGTATTTTCTTAAGTAAAGAGAGAAGATGAAAAATTATAAATACAAGGAGAAAAGATAAGGATTGATTCTCTTGGTTCCTAACTTAAAGCTTTAAGGTAAGTGCTTAAAGAGAATTTAACTGTGACCAGGTTAAATATCCCATTAATGCATTATTAAATGAGACAATTCATATGGTTAGAATTAACATATACTTAAATAATCTGTTGAATTAAACTTTAAGTCTTAAATACACAGTAATTTAATTTAATAATCACAATCAAAAGCAGAAAGCTTTGTTTGAAGACAACCTGGAGGAAAACTGGAAGACATATTTCCTAATGGAAACCAAGCAAAATTATATGGATGCTGGAAGCATAATTCTACATTCTAATTAGGGCCCCTAATTACTCAGACTGTGCTGCACAACCATTTTCCTTACCTTCCTATAGGCTGGGAAGTCACAGGGGGATCTACTCACATCCATCAGCCTGCTGCATTCACTTCTAAAATATGTCATGGCCTACAAAGAAAGACAACTGTTTCTGGTTTCTAATTAGTATCACAATTGGAGACATTAGATTTTTGCTCTTTTCCAACCCTGCTTCTGGCTGCAGACCATATTGCTAGAGTCAGTAACTGCTGCCAGAAAACAATGCCAGGAGGTTTAAAAACAAGTATTCAGTAGCTACTGCAGAAATAGAATAGCTGCTTTTTCCAGGAAGATTAAGATTGTGGCCATGCTGTAGCACTAATTAGAAAAGGGTCCCTTCTGATAAAAGGGTTAATAGAAATTAAAGGAGAAACTGCTCACTCAGCAAGGTGAAGAAGTCACAGAAAGGACCTGGAACTAGTGACCAGACCCAGCTAATTACAAGGGCTGCAGCAAGAGGCAAATCTTCATTCCTCTTCCATGCATGTTTTACTCAGAGTTTGTAGGTAAGTACCTGATTTTGATTGTTCTTGAAAGTTATAATTTAGAAGCCTCTTTTGCAGGTGACTGCTTGCAGAATAGCGTCAGAAAATAATGTTTTTTCTTGTTTTGTCTGATTTGCCTTTGAGTCTTTTCAGAAAGAGAGGTAAGGTGGGTGTTGAACTTGTGTTTTTAACTTCCTCTCTGGTTTTCTGTGGCTGTGGGTACATATGTACCCTGTGGAGTCCATTCTTCTGTGTCTTTGGTGCTAAGAATTATTATTTTGACTTCCTTGAGGAATTAGGTGGAAAAGGATTTTGTTTTTTTTTTTCTTTAAGTAGGACTTAAATGCAAGCTGCTTATCAGTAAGCATGTGGTACTCAAACCTCTGTGTATTCAGAGGCATAACTGTAGCTAATGAGGGAAATGCACAGCACTTGCTGTGTCCAAGTGCCTCCAGAACTAGTGAGTAGTTGTGTGAGGGCTTCTCAGTTTGCTTTGGACTTGCTCTGTTAGCAGTAGTTGAAGTCCCAGGTTAGGTGTTGAAGGTTTTCTGTCATTTCTAGACGACTCTCTTGTTGTTTTTGTAATTTCAAGCTTAGTAGGTGGGATGTGCCTGTTGGAACTTACTACAACGTGCTCTGCTGGCTGTAAGTCACCACTGCAACCTCAGAATGAGTTTGGAGGTGGTGTAGGTGCACAGCTGGTGATTTGAAGTTGTTATGACTTTGTGAGTGCTGTGCGTCTCAGGGACACCTGCAATTGTACAAGCTGAATTAACTAACAATCCCTGGTAAGAGAGCATCTCCAGAGAATGATCAGGGCTGCACTTATGTGGGTACCTGGGTGGATTGTTGACAAAGTTATGTGATGGCGTGTTGCTGGCACTACAGAATTCCTGTATGTTCCTGTGTGCTCCATTGACTGGATTTTATGAGGTGGTAACAATGGAGGTAGAGGTGGTGATAAGGGAAAAAGCAGTAGGATCGGAGGTGCCACAGCAGAGACCTAATGCTTTAAGGAAGAGATTCCAGGTGTAGAAGAGGAGCTCTTACTTGCATTGCTTGTACATGCCCTGGTAAACTTTCAGAACAGAAAATAATTCAAGGCATGCTGTGGCCTTATCTTTTGTCATCACTTATCAACTAGGCATAAGCCCTTCAATAACAACCATCTGGACTTTGTGGCACTGTGAGCAAAAATACCTTTGCTTTATGTGCCCTAGTCAAAAGAAGCATAATTGCATATGCTTTGAAGTGGAAATAGAACTGATGTGTCTACAGCATACACATGCTGATGGCATATAGCGATGGTTGTATGCATGGACAGCATTGTGTCCTTACCTGGAAAGCAGCTGGTTTGGTGATTTCCACTTACGGAAGCATCTCCAGGAGAGAGACCCTTATTTCTAGAAGGATTGACAGTGGAGAATGCAGATCCATATGCAGACAGTATTCGGCATTCTTTTTGGTGAAAATAATAATTAATTCAAGTCCTACTCTAATCTGATCCATTTCTGGTTTAATATAATTACTGCATATCAGAGAAAGTGGGAGTGGATCATTTCCATTATATCCCTGACAGAAGTCTATGGTGTTACATTTCCATAGCCGGCAATTGTTGCGCTAGTGTGCATATGAAAAGCTTTAGAAAATTTCTGCTTTTCTTTTGACTTAATTTCTTCCTCCCTTAGAAATGGTGTATAACCTAATTATGGCTGCCAATTTGATGTCTCCTGCCAAAGAAAACCTTCTCTCCTAGAAAATTGTGAAGATAAGGGTTTTTTTGTTGTTGCTGTTTTTTTCTGAGATATAATGAATGCTGATCAAAATTGATGGATAAAGTTACAGGATAAGAACAAATTCAAACTGATAAATGAGGAATAATAGTTTACATGTTTTTATCTTAGTGACTGCTATTGGTGTTTTTTTTTAATTAATGTCATTGACTAGAAGTTTCTGTAAATGGATGGTCTAGTTTAATTGTTGCCTTCATTAATGACAATTTGTGTATTAAAGTAAAGACCTTTCTGGGTGTTGCCTCAATTGAAGTGGTAAATCCACAAAAAGAGTCCACTCAAATTATTTTATTTGAAATGGTTCTCCCATTCTACACATCATTTATCATTTCGTTTACAATCAGTGAACAGAAAATGTAAGCTGTTTCCATCCCACCTATCGCTCTTGAAATGGCACCTCACAAGAATTACCACTGGCATGTTACAATAATAGATGCAACAGATTTTACTGGTGGTTTTGAAGTGATGAAACGGAATTATTCTCAGCTGGGTTTTGCTAGTGTTTCATGAGGCAACTTAAACAGTGATGTACGTGGTTACTACCTTGCTCCCAGGGTATGAGATATGGCAATTCATGTTTGTGCTGGAGAGATGTGATGGGTGATCTGCTCCAGACGGGAAGTTCCTGCTTCCTGTGTCAGAAACCTGGAGGCTTATGTGAAGGGTCTCTCTCTACTAGATATGTTAGCCAGCATTCAAAGAGTCTTCACCTAGGATTATGGTATGACAAGGGAGTGCATTTTAGGGGACTCCAAAAGGAATGGCAAGAAGAATGAGGGAAAAATTCTGCCAAAGAGAGAATGTAGCCGAGCATGTTAACTAACATGTTCCAAAAAAAATGGAGATTGGTTAAATCCTTTGTAAAATTTAATAGCTAGGGGCAATCTTATGCTTACCTCAGATTAAATTCTTTCCAGGGTTGACAATTAGTTTTTACCACACCATTGTACACATTTTTGATTTCTTACTCCTAAAATACTTTGAATCAGTTTTATACAAGAGTTGGCATATTACCTTTCCCTACAGTGCTAGAAAAGCAATCCAAAGTTGACAGTAGCAGGGCAGCTGGGGAAATCAAGGAGGCAGACAGCTCATATTAATGAGCATCAGGTTCACCCTGGGTGTGAAGATTATGAGAGAAGAACTACAAACTACGATACGTTAACATTATCAGCAAGTGTCTGGTAGTTGAAATTCAGGAGCAAGATTTGTGCAATGATACTTTACTGCTTTGGTAGCAATCATTAGCTGTCAGTAAGGGGCTTCTCATTAAAAGAGGATATGATGATAGAAAAACAGAGCTACATCTTATAAACAGTGGCATGCAAATAGACTAAAAGATAGTGTTCTCTTTTGCAATGTTCTCTCCACGTTTCTTATCTGAATTGTCATGTTTCTGTCCAAGACTATTTTTGATGTGTAAATTAAGCTTTTACTTTAACCACCAATGTCTTGACGTCCAAGTGGCAACCAGTGGCGTTCTTCAGGGAGCTGGGACTGGTGCTGTTTAACATCTTTGTCAGTGACCTGAACAGTGGGATTGAGTACACCCTTAGCAAGTTTGTTGATGACACCAAGCTGTGTGGAGCAGTCGACATGCTGGAGGGAAGGGGTGCTAGAGGGACCTGGACAAGCTTGAGAGGTGGACCCGTGCAAACCTCATGAAGTCCTTTCCCTTAAAGTCCCTTCCAACCCATACATTCTATGATTCTATTATTTTTAAAACTTTGTGCCCTTCAATTCCCAGTGCTCAATGCAGCAATGGGAGGAAAATAACTTACTAGATTTCACTGTTGAAGCACAACTAGAAATATTCCATTTTCAAGAGAATTGTCTTTGAACTTTGGAAACTAATATATAATGAAATACAGAAGGCAAGTAGAATCATAGAATGATTTGCATTGGAAGGGACCTTAAAGATCATTGAGTTCCAACTCCCCTGCCATGGGCAGGGACACCTCCCATTAGACGTTGTTGCTCAAAGCTCCTTCCAGCCTGGTCTTGAAAACTTCCAGGGATGGGGCATCCACAACTTCTCTGGGCAGAAATGTCCAAACGTCATTTTTGGTTTTGCAAGCAGTGATTTCATGTCCAGGCTATCAAACTCCTGTCTCCTTCAAAAAACCCAAACCACCAGCTTTATGTACTAGCAATCTCTATACTGCATGTGACACTCATTGGAAAGGGTAATATGCAATTGGCCAGTGAATAATTTTTACTTTTATAAGAAATAAAGCCGACATTCAGCTGCCACAGTAAGAGATTAAAGATGACAGGATTATGTATTAATACCTGCATTGTAACTTCAGCCACTCACTAATGAATACTTTGTAGGTAAATGTAGTAAGAAAAATTAGGAAAGCTTGAAACAATATCCATTTTACTTCAGTTTTGATGCTCTAACTAATGAGACCAGTTCTCACAGGATAAACCTGAAGTTGCTGTACCATAAGCCCATAAGCCTTGGTTTGAGCTCTGTCTGAGGCTACAGCATCCCAGCTGGCCCCAGCTTGCTTGGAGGTGCCCCCCGCCTGCATAGCCTGGAGTTGAGACACAATCAAGAATCTGCTCCCTGGGAATATAATTGGACTGAAGTGCGGTTATGTGCTGTGCAGATTAATCTTTCATGATGGTTGCTGAAGCGCAGGACAAAGTGCTTGCTTCATTGATTTGACACAGGACATACTATTCTCATCACTGTATGACACGTTCTATAAAATAAAGGATGGATGATTGGTCCTGGCAGGAGAGATGTTCATGAAATACCTTTCTTCCAGCCCCCTGCCTCATCTCTGCTTTTGAACCGAGTCTTCTTGGTGGCAACTGCATCACAGAAGCTCCTGCTAATACAAGATTAAAGACAGAAGGCCCCCTTTCTGCAGTGGGTCCTGTATTCTATCTGTACACAATCATTTGATACATGCAGAATGGCTTCTCAAGTTCAAGTTGAATTTGGGAAACCGTATTTTCCACTGCATTCTGAATGCTATTTTTGCCAATTCTGTTTCTTTAAATCTGCTTCCTCAGAAGTCCATTGCAACTATGCTTGAGCAGATGTTTCTTTGTGCCCTATATAGTAATTTTCACCAGTGTAAAACTGCTGATTTTGACAGTATTGGTAAATAATGGGGGAGGGGGAGAAAAATACTCTTGTTAGGGAAAACTTGGCAAAAAAGGCATTTTCTCTTAGTTAATTGATAAAAGTCAGCAGGAGTGTGTATCTTTTGAAAATCTACATCTGTGTTTTTCTTGTATTTTTTCATTGTAAGTCTGGTCTTAAAAGTTCTTACAAAAAATGTTTAGATCATTTTACGTACACAGAACTGGAAAATACAAGATCTAAACAAGTATAACAAACTGCAAAGTAGTCCCACAGGCTACATTTAGCTTAATGAACTAATCTTCTATGTATTCAGTAAGGAAGGAGGCAGAAAGGGAAGGTGTGTGTTGTGGATGGTAGGGAAAAAGTTATGTTTGTGTTGGGTTTTATTTTCACGGAATCATGGAATTGTCAGAGTTGGAAGGGACCTCTAGAGATCATCTAGTCCAACTCCCCTGCTAAAGCAGGATTGTCTAGAGCACATTACTCAGGACTGCATCCAGGTGGGTCTTAAAGATCTCCAGAGAAGGGGACTCCACAACCTCCCTGGGCAGCCTGTTCCAGTGCTCTGTCACCCTCACCGTAAAGAAGTTTTTCCTCATATTTGAATGGAATTTCCTATGTCCCAGCTTTTGCCCGTTGCCCCTCATTCATCTAGACTAAAAAACAAACAAACCCCAAACAAAACAAAAATCCCAATAAGCAAAACCCCAAACAACCTTCTCTGTGGACTATAGGGAAGCCAGAAAATCTTTGAGAGTCCTTGTCATATTGTCTTATTTCAAGACCAAATGACTATGAAAGTAGTTATGATACTGACTGTAAATTCGCTTTCACAGGCATGACTGAACTTGAATATATGTTAGTGTGAAGTGTGTTTCTAGGGAAGTTTGATCTCTGCAACATTACCCACTTGTTACCCTTGAGTCTTCACTAAAAATATAAAATAAAGTGATTGAATACTTTTTGTTGAAAGATGTTTAAAATGGGTTTTGTAACTGTCATGTTGAGATTTCTTATTGTACATGACTGATTTGAGATTTAATAATATTTCCAACAGCACAGCCAACAGGGAAGTAAAAAATGGCTTTGCACATAAACTGAAAAATTGTTTTTTGCTTCAAAGTGCTAAGTGTCTGTAATTGTATCAAATTGAAATACTGCTGCAGCTACAGCAAGCTTGTGTAATGAAGTACAACTTACTATGCTATAGTTTTCCTAATATTAACATTATTATTCAAATGCAGATACTTGTGTACCTTGTGGGGTATGTAGTAATGAAACTAATTTCTTTTATCTTCTGAGTGCTGTGTCTTTTAATCTAACACTTGGTATTAGATCATATTTTCAGATACCAGAGAGAAAAACGCCTGCTTTAAAGTAATAGATTTTAAGGTCAGAAAGGGACCACAGACTATTAACCAGCAGCTCCTGCATTCAAGCACAGCGGCTCAAAGAGAGGGATTATTTTCAGTAGCTGGTCCTTACATATCCAGGCTAACAGAGAATTGAATAACTTCCTATCAGTTTTCATGCTAATTGCTTATGCAGCCACTTTTTCTAGTTTTTTTTTGCTTCTGTATGTGTGTGTCTTTTTACCTAGACAGAGTTGTGTATCTGAATAATTCTCAGCTGTGAGGTTGGTCTTTCGTCTTTCTCAGTTTCTTACCTATTAGCTGTACTCATACCTGTGTCTGGAAGGGAAGGAAGGCTTTTATGGGATATGTTTGTCAGTACTTGCGAACCTAAGACATGATAGAAATCTAGCTATCTAAACAGTGAAATGTGTAAAAACTCCTACCCTAATACTAAGACCAGAGAAATGTGTCCATTCTGAGCAGTTTTTACATGGTGATGGAAAGACTTGGATGACTGTAAGTGCCATGTGTACTTTAGTACCAAACATGCAGTAGATGGCTGGCTCCCAGAGCAGAGCTATGAAACCTGTGTAAGGCCACTGGTGTCTCTGTTGTTGAGGAAGTAGTGCTGGTAGGGAAGAGTTCAGTATTTTGGGGCAGATGGTAGAATTGGGTTCTGACAATGAGTCAGAGCCCGTACATAGGGGTGAAGTGCCTAGATCAAGCCATTGGGGAAATAGCATGGGTGAGTCTCAGACACCTTGGGGTGAGGGTCTAATACAATCTCTCAAAATGGAGCAGTGACTGAAACCAAATAAGATCTGTTTTTTTCTTGACAACTTTTTCAATTGACGTTACTTGAAGGTTTGGGGTTTTTAAATAGATTTTTTTTTCCCCCTCTAATCATCTTTAGAAGTCTAGAAATGCATTTCACAGCCAATATTCTGGACTGTGTGTCAAGTGTCTGGATTTGCAGGTAAGACTTTAATAATCATCATTGTGAGCAAATATGGAAAGAAGATAATGGAGTGAAATAGCTCAATATGTGTACTAGAATGGAACTAACTGTGTTTCTCTCTGGTACTGTTTAATATTGCCACAAGATAAGAAATGAGGAAATTTGCAGGAAATACTAACAGCAGAAGGGCACTCAAAATTTCTGGAGTATCTAGTCTTTGCTAATTATTAAATTAGCAAAAAATTATAAATAGCATTATAAAATATTACCCGAAAGACAGAAATCCTAACAATACAAAAGAAGAAATAGGGAGTGAAATCAAGTGGGTAGAGGGGAAGGAAGCAGTAAAAAAGGTAGAAAAATATTTATTAAATGCAACATTTGGAAATCAAAGTATTTGGTATAAGAACAAAATAGGGTTAATAAATTGGCAATGTAGAGTTAGTGTTAATGTAGAGTTGCAAGGTGAAGGTTTATCAGTATAACAGACAAGAAATTAGCTAATAAGAATGGACAGGAAGGATCATTTATCAATGGGGAAAGTTTGAGGAATGGCCAAACAACAGTTACTCTCTACTGAGGTTGAAAGCAAGTACTGGAGGTATTTGGGAACACAAATCCCCTAGTGTATATTAAATTTCAATAACTGAATTACCAACACTTAATATCACCTGTAGTAGTTAACTGGGAATCAGTGGGTATAAAAAGAAAAAGGCATTCAAGATAATTTCTAGGATAAACTAATAACAATTAGATTGGTTAATCCAATGATTAATTAAAAAAAATAACGGTAAACTTAAAAAAAAAGGTAAATCGGAGCAAAAATTTCAGCAAGTGGCAAGAACATTTTTTCGGTGTGTGTGCTTTAGAACAGTAAAGATGACAGGCTAAGTGGTAAATCTTTGCCTTTATTATGATGTTTCTAAAGTAGTTAGAAATATAAAGGTAAATTTTGTCATTAGTTGTGGATATGTTTACAGAGTAACTTTATATTTTATGAATTTTAAGGGTATATTGTAAGTTATGTAATACAGGCTGCCATATCATAGTGGTGATGAAACTAAAGTTCTTACTGACAGCTTTCATATCCAACAAGTTTGATTTATGAAGCATAAGTACATGAAATGTCTGCAGTAATATAGCAGAGATTGTTAGAGAAATTAAATATTCTGGATGATTGGCTGGTTGTCTTCATTCTTGAAATGGCATAACACTTTATTCTTGTTTTGTTATCAGTAGAAGGAGAGAGGAAAATCAGTTGGATGGAGAAGCATGAGAAGCAGTTCCCTGATGCAGTGACCACTGAAAGCTGCCCCCTTCCATCTTCCTTTCCTTCTGAGCCATTGCACTGTATGTAATGTTCAATCATCAAACAGAAGAGGTTCTTCAAATTTATTGCACAATAAAATAAAAATCCATGGTGTTCTTCAAATGTGTTTACAGTCCCAGAAAGTCCAAGAGTACCTGGGCTTTGCTTTTATCACGGCTGATCTTAAGGTTTCTACAGAAGTAAACTTTAACACAAAATTGAGGCACTCAATTGGTAACTCACCCAGCTAACAAATATCTGTCTTTAACTATTTCTACCTGGGCTTACATCTTTCTGACTATTAGTGGCCTGTTTCAATAGGTTGAAGTAATGATGCAGTCCTCTTGGTGTTTCTTGTTTAGTTGGTTGGTTTTTTTTAACCTTTAATAAAGGCTGTGTCCATGGGTACATACAGGAAATGAATAATAAAAAAAAAAATCCCCACAGGCACCAAGGACGCGTTTCTTCTTTGAATAAAATGTAGAAAATGGAACATTGTATTTCAATGAAAGAAAATATGTGAGTAAGCTGCACTCACGTTTCACCTCCACAAGAGCTATGGAATTACTGTAGGGAAGGGAAATCCATAACAGGAAGAAATTTATTATTTTTCTTTTTTAGAAGAGTTTATGGAGCGCCTTTTTACAGCTTTTTTGGAGAACTTGCTCTAAAGGCTTCCAGTGTAGGATGGGTAGTTAAAATTGCTCATTTTTATCCTTTTCCAGCTTAAATGGAAGGAAAATTATAAGTGTGGTAAGGAAGATCTATGGCTACTGTATCAGTAGTGATAGACACAATCAGATATAATTTATATAGGAAAGGCAGAATCTTTTGCAGGTTTATAGACTGTGTTAGCTCCACTACTACAGGTATGTCTTCTGGGGATCTGACTCCCAAAGAAGCAGGTGCAGGAGAAGTTGGCTTAGTGAACAAAGCAATGAAGGTGTTGACAGTTGAACAGAAGATGTATTAATCTCTTAGAATAGCTACAGAAGAGTACTGAACTTGGGGGTTTGTGTGTTAAAACCTAAGAATAATGAAGATATTTTTTACTGAGAGCTTGTGCCAATGTACAATAGATCATATAGCTTCTTTGTATTTATCATTAAGAAGTCAAGTACAACTATAATCACTTTAATCGTAATCAGTAAGTGATAGCATAAACCAATTTATTAGTGAATCTTCATCTGATTAACTTGTATCACCCTAGTCCAATGCATTATGCTATATATAGATTCTGTGTCCTAGGATCATCACCAGCTGAGTCTTCCCTATTAATAGCAGTAAGTGGCAAGTAGATGGTATGTGCTAAAATGAGGCTTCTAGCTTTTCCTTGAATTTGCATATTTTGACACTCCTTTGAATTTGTGTAGAGCGTCAACTGAAAGTAAGATATAACATAATTCATCCTCTTCTTTTGCAGGTTATCAGTTATATGTACATAGTTCTACAATTCTGTTACCTTGGTTTATGCAGTGGGAGAGTTATTAGATGTAAATATCTTAAGCTGTTGGAAACTTCATTTGTCTTCTACAAAGAGTGCCTTCTAGAAACATATTCATTCTTTTCTTTGTTCACTTTGAGTTCCACCTGTGTGATTTTTTTTTTTTTTTGGTGTGGATAAACTCAACGTAAATACATTTAAAAATTACTTCACTTTACAACATTCAGAAAATTGGGGTTTTAGGCCTACTAATTTAAATTATACAGAAGACCCCTAGATTCTCTTATACGAGTGTCTACATAATTTGATTTTTTTTAAATGCCTTCCCCTTCCTTTCGTCATTAGTAATTATATTGCCCTATCTCATCTAAGAGACTTTGTGTCCTGGATATTTAGATTTATCTCTGTCCCCGTGTCCTGCATGACACAATAAAGCATTATTAGGAACTTGTATACTGAAGAACTGGATTCAGTTTCTCTTCTGTTAAACGTGCAGAGTGTATGCACATTCACATTGTGGTTAGGGAAAGAAAATCGGATTTTTTTGAAGAATGTCTCCCTGTTGTGCCCATTAAGCTGCATTTTTTTTGTTTTGCATCCTGACTTAGTTCTGGGGTGAATGCACTGGGTTACTTTTGCGTGAAGCTAAATCAGAAGATATGCTTTAGGTGCTGAAGGGAGAGAGTCGCTAGTGAAAAGTAAAACCCTCAAAGTGCATATCATGTGGATTTTAGGTCCCCAGCTACAACCAGTTCATTCTTTCTCTGGACTCCCACTGCACTGTGCTACCTGTTTCTGCTTCATGAATGATGTTCAATGTTGACAATTTAGACCTTAGTTACCTGGAAGCACCCGAGTAGGGCTTTTGAATATTGTACCTTTGCGTTTAGAACTTAAGAGCTAATGAATATATTTGATGTTATATGGAAAGTCTGTCAGAGAAGAAAGCTCGGTGCTACCCTTTTGACAGACAAAAGCAATAACAGAAATAGTAAGGGCATGAAAAGATAAAGCAAGAAAATATGTTCTTTGTTGTGTTCCTGACGTTTACATTCTCACATGCACTTCTGATTGTATTATAGTGGTGTTTTTTTTTAATTTATGCTATGTCATGAATTTTATGGTTATGTAAAATGCAAAGGAAAAGTTATAGAAGGAAGAATAAATGTGTGAAAAATTGGTACTTATTGTTTCTCACTTTAGTTCTCACTTCTTTCCAGAAGAAAAACATCTGAAAGGTGGGTTGGTTTCTGGTTCTTAACAGAAAATTATCCACAAATGTTACATTTATCTCAAATACAGTACAGTGACACAAAAAACTACGTTGGAAGTAACGGAGGTGTTTGTTTTACTTAAGTGTTCCCCTCAGTTTCTTTTAACAAAATGTTCCCTTTAACTTATTTCATGACAGTCTTCAGACCAAAAATCTTTCTTCTTTCTACATAGGAAGCCTAGTTTTACACTTAGATACATTCTAAGAACCTTTTTTATTTTAATAAATGTTCTGCAGGTGTCTGGAAACAGATGTTAATCCTTAACATTTTAAAAATAGTCATATTCTCTACGGGCAAAGTGAGGAAACATTAGTTTGTCATTTTAAAAACAATCCTGCACATGCAGTGGATTCACTCCTTGTTTTGGATAAATCATTTCACTTTACATGAATTAGTGAAAATGTCAAATCACTTTTAAAAGAAATGGTTTAGCTAAATTCAGCTGTTCTTTGACTACATGAGAAGGCAAGCAAGAGGGCCAAGGAAACCCATGCTATGATCTTGTAAGTAAATATATTCTTTTTTACCAAAGCTGAGGTGAAATTTCGTTGACAAACTTGCTGTATTTGATAGTTTATTTAAAAAATCAAACCTGACTTGACTCAAATTAGTAAACTTAAGCAAACTTTTTAAGAGCTCAGACCTCTTCACTTATGGGTCCAAATTAATCTTGCTTTCCTACTTCTTAGGCCATTCTTTTATATGTATTTTTTTTGATAAATCAAGATATTTTTTTTAGGGTTGTGGGGGTTTTTTTGCTTATTTTGCATTCACCTGAAACCAGAGAGCAGTTCTGTCTCTCTTGGTGTTGGAGAAATTTGGGCATAGTCTGGGCTTGAAATTTGGGGGTCTTCAAAACCTGGTGCAAGGGACATGAAATGAAATGCATATGCAAGTGGGGGAAAACATGAAGTTCAAAAAAGCAGGATGTAGGACTGCATAGGGTTGTAAAGTGTACTGTCCCTCTTTTCCCCTTGATGTTTTTTTTTGTTGTCGTTGTTATTGTGTTTTTTTCCTTTTTTTTTTTTTGTTTGTTGTTGGTTTGGGTTTTTTAAGAACATTTGGCACTTGTTCCCCGAAGAAATAAGTTTTGAGATAATTTCAAACACTTAGACCTTGGAGACAATACATACTTCTTGAAGAATTTGTTACACAGCTTGCTTTCTGAAAATAGAATAAAATAAAATAAAAACAACAACAACAAAAAAAACCAACAAAAAACAAACACCCTGATAGACATTATTTTACAGTTGATTTAATGTTATGCAGTATATAAGACTGCTGTACCTTCTGGAAAACTGATACTATAAGAGTTGGTTTTCCCATTAGATCCTTCATTTTCAAGAATTTTGTATGCTGTACACTTTTCAGTGTAAGTGATGAAATAGAGAAAAGTCTATTCTGGTAACCAGTTCAGGAAGCTTCTTCAGCACATACGATTTTCTGTGCATGCGCAATGAAAGAAAGATACTAGTTTGCTAAATCACTCATTTTGACTATAAATTATCTTCTCCAGGTGCTTAATTTCATGACCCTATTTACATAATCTAATGTACTTTCTTCACTTGTTAAAGTTACACGTTTTCAAACGCAATACCAAACTCGGGCCTTAGTTGAGGCTCATAGCTATAATATGCTGCTTCAAGATTCAGTTCTATTGGTTTCTGTTAACATTCAGTGTAATGGAGACTGTCTTGGGCTTTTCGGGATAAGCCTTTAATGAGCAAGGGAGCACTAGTACTGTCAATATAGTCATACAATAGTCCTCGCTAAAATGGAAGAAGGACTCTTCATTGAACTATTCCTGAAAAGAATTGAGACATATTTAGCAAGCAAAGTGAATAGAAGATTTTTGACATGGGATCTCTGAGCTCTCACCTGACATTGATATAAGGAGATAAGTAATGGCTCCTAACTGAACAGTAATTTAGCATATTTTCCTAGAGTAAAAGGGCGTTAAGTACATTCACCAGAAAGCCTGCAAAAGACACTACTTAATAATAACAAATTGATTTTGCAGAAATGCAGAAGCTCTTTTACAATGACTTTAAGATACTTATTGACACAGCAGGAAGAATTTGACTTGATATGCAGAAGACAAACATAATGTCAAGATCACTTGTTAATGAAACACTTGTTCAGAACGAGAATTGAGTTCTTAAAGGCTTTGTTCTGGATGAACAAGGTGAATTTCACTTTTAGTTTCTGATATGCAGGCCTCATTCACAATTCTATGTGTCAGTATATAAACATAGCATCAGATCTGGACTAGTGACCTTACCCAACACAAAACAACTAAGTCCGTTGTGTTGGCTCTTCCTGTTGGTAATGGAGATCAGCCAGTCCAGGGCACCTCAGTGGGGTTACTTTCGGCAATCATGAGGGAAGGAGTCTTGAGAGCCTGCATGGGTATCTTGGCCAAGTTAGGCACCTCACATAAAGCGTTACGTGGTGTGACTATGCTCCTGTTTGATTTATCATTAATACAATAAACAGACGATTTCCTGGCATGGTAGGGGTTTTGTGCACATATGATAAAGTAGAACTGGCTGCTGGGTTTGAGCCCAGAGATAATTGATACCTGTGAATCATAACTAAATTTTATAGCTAATTTCTTTGGTCAGGACAGTGTTCATTCAGCATAACATCTAAGACTATGAGGGGATTAGGAGAAAGTATTCTGAAAAATGAATATGACAAAGAACTAGATACAAATTCATTAAACTGTCTGAAAAATTCTACATTTAATTTGCTCTAGTATAGAAATAGCATTTAAATTCATTGCTTCTGAATATTTCATATGCTTCTAATAACCTAATCTACAAATACATAGTGCGCAGTGCCACCTCTCTCACCCAGAAACATTCACAGAAATGTGTGCCTGTTCTTTTTATTTTAGTCCTTCCTATTTTTACAGCATATGCTGTTATGTTCTTTTCCATAAACAAAACTGTCTAGAGCTGTTCTAGGGACATTGTTGCAAACTTTTTATTTGAGTTGAAACATATTTATTTTTTTAAACTACAGTATATTCAACATTTGCACTCATATCTTGTCCTCTAATGTCCTGTTAGCTTCATGCTGTGGTCATCTCCATAAATTCTGTTAGGTAAAGAAGGATTTTGCTTCATTCTGATCTGCTCCAAAGACCACCAAAATCATAGGAGAAAGCTTCCAGGGACGTGAATTGGCTTTGGATCAGTCTCTTTCACAATTACTTTTTTTATTATGTCAGATGTTTTTTCTGATCAGTAAAGTATTCTGATCTCAACTTCCTCCACAGTTTGGGATCTCAGAACCTTAAAATTATTTAAACCTTTGAAGATTTTCTTCTTCTGTATTGGTAATGTTTATTGCAGGATTCTTTTTGTTCTCATTAAATCAGAGTCATTTTTAACATCGTTTAGCATGCTATAATAATAAATTAAACCTCTCTATCTTGTAGACCTTTGGTAATGTTAATTTCAAACTTCTTGGGCTTTTAAGTGGTCCTTAAGGGTGAAATTTGAAGGCAAATATTTATTGATTAGCATCAAATGTCTGCCTCTTGGCATTCTCCCTGTCAAGCTTCACCTGCCAAAAGCCATGTGAAGCTTCTAGTTTGGGAATTCAGCAGACACCTTTATTCTACTGTAATGAGGACAAATATGGTCATTAGGATGGCTATTGTTTTTAATATTTAAACGTATTGTTGAAGGGATTATTGTTGCAGTATTATTCTTTCTGACAGAACCTACTGTTTAACTGGCTAATTGCTTCTTCATTTTCATTTTCACTGATACAAATTGCTTTAAAAAATCAAAAAAGAGTTTGGCTGCAAATCTTATATTAATGCTATTTAAGTCTGCATTGCATGCAGACTTACTGCATTATTTAAAATTTTATGTATGACTTTCTACTTTCAGATTCATGTACTACAATAATTGGTTTTGTACTAAGTGGTTAACCAAAAAAATGGAAACTAATGGTCATTTTTAGAAAATTTAGGCAATGTAGAGAAAAAACCTGTACCTTGGAAGAACTGACCATTTGTGATTTATTCTTTCAGCATGCATGTCCATTATCTAAAGCTAGGTGTAACTGAAACTGTCTGATCTTCTGAATAGCTCCCCAGGTGAAGAATTGTTTCTTACAGTTATTCAACAATATGAATGCATGACATACAATAAAAAAATATATTAGCTTTATTGAAAAAAATAGGATAGGATATCACTGGTACTGTAAATCTAATTTTTTAAAGACACTCTTCTAGTATAAACATTTGATGTTTGTTTTAATTCCCCTTCCAAACTAAGCCAAAGGTACAGTTATCTCTTGGAAAATTAAATGGGGAGCTAAACACATATACAAAATTTTGTATCCTGTTTTTGCTTACTTACTAAGAAAATGGAAATTTTACTGTCGTCACAGTAGTCTTATAGCAGTGAAGGAAAGCTCTACATAGCCCATCAACAGGCCTGATCAGATTCATTGTGACTGAGTTGAGATGAAAGTATATTATCTTGAGTAATTCCATGGACCTAGTTTTACAAATGTTAATGGTTTTCTGCTTCAGAAATGGACTGGTATTACTCTGCAGCTGCAGCTATAGCCTTAAAGCTGTTGTGTGGGCAATTTGATCTGGTAGAGTTTGTAGCATCTTGCCAAATTAGCTTAACTTTAGATCTGCTGATTTAAAAATAAGAACATTGATATGGATATGGAGATTTGCACTAATATATAGTCTATAATAGCAATTATATCAATTAATTACAATAGCATTACATTTTTCTAAGAAAATCCTTGGTTTGTACAAGAACTCACCTCTGATAAAGACATCTCACAGATTTTGCTTACAAACGTCTATTCTAAAAGCCAGTTTTTCTAGCTACCAATAACTTAGAGGTGTCTACATATTCTGGAAGCTAACTAGGGATCTGTTATGACCAAACAGAAACCGATTTACCAGTTCTATTGAATGTTCTGTGTCAATGTTGTTCAGGTCTGAGGAGACTCTCATAAACATGATAAAATTTCTGAACTTACCCATTAAAAAAAAAAAAAAAAAATTGAAATCTTAATTTCATAAATTGAGTACCTACTGTGGCCATGCTAAATAAAGGTGTCTCTGTACATCTTGTGAAAATCTTACCATCATTTTTTTCTTTATTTGCTGTTCCCTAATTGTTTGACAGTTTTTCAATTTTTTTTTCTGTTTTACTCCTTTTGAAAGTTAAATTTTTGCTTTTGGCCCTGTATTGTAGGATCATAGAATCATAGAATTGCCTAGGTTGGAAGGGACATTTAAGATCATCTAGTCCAAGCATCAACCTAAAACTGACAAAAACCATCACTAAACCATATCTCTAAGCACTATGTCTACTCATCTTTTAAATACTGCCAGGGATGGGGACTCAACCACTTCCCTGGGCAGCCTGTTCCAATGCTTAATAACCCTTTCAGTGTAAAAATTTTTCCTAATATCTAATCTAAACCTCCCACGGTGCAACTTGAGGCCATTTCTTCTTGTCCTATCACTTGTTACTTGGGAGAAGAGACTGACCCCCACCTCTCTACAACCTCCTTTCAGGTAGTTGCAGAGAGTGATACGGTCTCCCCTCAGCCTCCTTTTCTCCAGGCTGAACAACCCCAGCTCCCTCAGCCACTCCTCACAAGACTTGTTCTCCAGACCCCTCACCATCTTCGTTGCCATTCTCTGGACATGCTCCAACACCTCAATGTCTTTTTTTGTAGTGAGGGGCCCAAAACTGGACACAATACTCAAGGTGAAGCCTCACCACTGCTGAGTACAGGGGGACAATCACTTCCTTAGTCCTACTCACCACACTGTTCCTGATACAGACCAGGATGCTGTTGGCCGTCTTGGCCACCTGGGCACACAGCTGACTCATATACAGCTGGCTGTTGACCAAGATCCCCAGATTCTTTTCTGCTGGGCAGCTCTCCAAGCGTTCTTCCCCAAGCCTGTAGCACTGCATGGGGTTGTTGTGACCGAAGTGCAGGACCCGGCACTTGGCCTTGTTGAACCTCATACTGTCGACTCATCAATCCAGCCTGTACGGATCCTTCTGCAACGCCTTTCTACTCTCAAGCAGGTTGACACTCCCACCTAACTTGGTGTCATCTGCGAACTTACTGAGGGTGCACTCAATCCCCTCGTCCAGATCATTGATAAAGATGTTGAAGAGAACCGGCCCCAGTACCGAGCCCTGGTGGACACCACTCGTGACCGGCTGCCAACTGCATTTATCTGCATTCACCACCACTCTCTGGCCCCAGCCCTCCAGCCAGTTTTTTGCCCAGCGAAGAGTACTCCCGTCCAAGCCATGGGAAGCCAGTTTCTCCAGGAGAATGTTGTAGAAACTGTATGAAAGGCCTTGCTAAAGTTTGGATAAACAACATCGACAGCCTTTCCCTCATACACCAAGCGGGTCATTTTGTCATAGAAGGAGATCAGGTTTGTCAAGCAGGACCTGCCTTTCATGAACCCATGCTGACTGGGTACCACTGCTTAAAATGTTTCACTAGCTGTTACACCACCATCAGCAATATTTCCTTGTGACTTCTCACCTGTATGTTTGTACCTGCTTGTGTCTCGAACTTTATGCTTTTCTAGGTAAAAAAAGATGAGTCACACTTGGAAACTGTCCAATAAAATGGGTGTGTAGTCTCTCATTCAGACTTATAAGCACTCCTAAAATTCATATATATCAGTGATAAATGCTGTATGTAATTGAGAAAATCAAGAAACAGAAATATTCCAAAAACTCTAAAAAAATTAGGCAGTCATGAAAACAGCAATGACTTTGAATGCCTAGCAATGAGCAGAAGTGGATAGAGTTGGTCTCTACTTTGGGAACAGAGAAGGATGAAATATCTTTCCAAATTAGTCATGTGTAAGAGAGTATAAATGCCTTATTTAGCCTGAGGTTGGCTACCAGTGCCTCCCAAGATGTCAATGCCTTCAGCAATCATTGATATAATATCATAACATAATTTATGAGCCACAAGTAGACTCATTTTACAGTCCTTTCCAATTCTAACTATTCTATAATTTAGGCATGGTTCTAATTTTTATCTGAAGTCACAATTTCATCCCAAGGAAACTCATGTTTCTGGGATGTCTGGGATCAGACCAAGTGCAGGACTTTTATTTTCAGCTGAAAAATAGTATGTGGGGGTTTTGGAATTTTTTTGTATGTTGTATATCATAAAACAGATGTAAGGTTTTTGTATGACTTCACATTTCCTCCCTTCTCTTTATGTATTAGCAAAAGTGTACATGGCTGAAAATACCCAGTAGTGAGTCCAGCAGTGTAAAATTTGTATTCAGCCTTTGTCTCTTCAAGCTAAACTGAATTCTAGTCACTAGAATTCAATGGTTTTGGTTTCCAGACAGAAATTGTTTCCAGGCAGGAATTTACAGCATTGCGATGTAGTTGGTTTACCTTCAGGGTAGAATCAATGTAGGGCAGTTTTAGCTCTGTTGTGCTTGTTGCTCATTGAATATGGGGATGCATTTGTTACAGCAGAACTCCTTTAATCCTGAACATTAGCAATCTGTATTATTTCCCCTTTTCACTAAGATTGTGTTTTATTGGCAAACTTGATAACATTATAAGGGGCACAGTTATTTATGACTATTCAGATATCTAAAACAGGATAATGCCTTGAGATCTATTCTTTGTTTTAAGTCATATATTCTTATTTTGTGGGAGAAGTAAAATTATTCTATTAAGATGATTAGACTGCCAAATCCACACTTAGCAATAAAGCATGCATGGCCAAATACTCAGTAGCCCCAGGTGTTTTGCATTTCTTAATTAAGATATAGCAAGGGTTTTCAGTGTATTCAAATACTTTATTATGTGAAGCATATTTTGGTTCAGGCAGGAAATGCTCTCATTTAACTTTGTTCTCAGCAGAAGTAACTCCAGATTTCAGTAGCTCTGAGTTGCTTATCCTGAGATTGAAGGATTCAGAAGGAAACAAAGAACAGTAAGGTGAATGTGGCTTGCCTACTGAGATAAAGATATAATTTCTTTAGTTATCCTCTTAGCTATGTGACTTCAGAATTTGTGCTTGCAGAATATAGAAGTATTCCAGAATGGTTTCCAGGGTGTTATCCAAGTAAAGATAGGGTTTGTATGCAAAGGAGCTCATAAAAAAGGCTTAACTTGGTCGTCCTTGACTCCCCACAGGAAACTCTTTCATTCCAAGATCGAAGCCAGGTGTAGGTGGGAAGTTGTAGTGATAATTTTGATGATGGATTTGGGGTTTGTTTCCTCACACCCTTTAAATTCTTGTTCAATTTAAAGGGGTGGAAAAAAGATTAGCTGTACCAGGTTAGCTTAGTGGATTCATTAAGAAAATAACTATTAAAAGTTAGCATGAGAGTATACAAGAAAGATGCAGAGTTATGTGCATCAATCCTGACAAAGGACACAGACAATACCAAGAAACACCATTTTGGGACATCATCCAAATTATACACTTAACTGCTTCGTTTGAATCCATCAATATGGTTTTGTCATCACAAGATATGTTTGATAAGTGTTGACACAAAACTAAAGGCAGTTGTTATGCCTGAGCAGCAACAGTGAATTACTTATTCAAATCTTGCAATTAATGTAATTATGGGGAATCCTCCTTCCCCACCTATCATACTACATACTGTTTAAAGTGGATTGAATTACTGGAGGTATCTATGTATATGGTCTGATTCCACCCCCACTCTCCCCACCCTTATTTGAGGTGCGTGTAATCTCATTATCTTTTTTTGATAGATACATAAGGTATCCCAAGTGGCTTATAAAGTAGTTGGATTTATTTATCAGTCAACCTGTTCCTGAACCATTATTTTTAACCTGTCAGAGGTTGTAGTTTAAATCTTTAGAAAGTATTTTCTATGAAAGATGAAGTTATATTTGTGTTAGTATCATTCCATAACTGTTCAAAATATTTTGATGCATGTGATTTTTTTTTATTATTATTTTACTTGCCAGTGTTCATAGGCACAACATCAGTTGTAAAGAATTTTCTCTTCAACTGCAAAGGAAACTTCTTTCCAGGTGTACCTCATAGTACCGTATGTACAAACTTCTTTCCATAGTACCTCGTTCATTTGTCTACCATGTAAACATTATGACTGTGGTCACATAAGATTTGGTTCATAGTCTATAATAATTCTAATATCAATAGTAATAGGTAAGGTATAGAATTCAATAGTTTAAGGTTGTGACACTCTTGTTTAGAAATTACTATTACTTGTTGTTTAGTTTACTTGTTGCATGTTGGACCTGTTCACAGGGTGTTTTCTGAAGTCTGAATCTCATGAAAACAAAGTGATGTTTTGTCTAGGTAACTGTTGAAGGTTATCAGCCTGTGGCCTAGCATACCAGCTACAAATAACCTAACTGCATTTGGTCTTGTTTTCATCGACTGTTACAGGAAATTTGCCTTTGGTGTCATTGTGAAAGGATCTGCGTTCTTGGAATTCTTAGTAGTTTCTACTTAGAAATTAATGGAATGAAAATGTCTTTCTTTAGTCAATATGTTGCATTTTCTTTCAATGAACAATATCCTTTAGATTTTCAGCCTGTTACTTAAAAGGATGTTGATGATATCTCTCATGCTATAGCTCTAGTTAATCACATACTTGCACTGCCTCTTTCTACAATAAAAAACCTTCAGAATAGTCTAGTAGTTAGAGCTTAAGGTAAATGATGCTGTAGATTGCACAAGCTCTATGGGACATAATGTCTTCCTGCATGTGTACAAACTCGATACAGAACAGGTTTTTTTTTCTGCTGTCTAAGGGCAACTGGATATTTTTATGCTTAATTATTTATCTACAAAAGAAC